>RAIA01000002.1:55000-499276 GCA_003664395.1 Leishmania lainsoni
CGCCCGCCACCACGGCCCGCCGTTGCCCATCCGCTGGCGGGCCTGCGACACCGTCGCAATCCGAATCGCTAGCCGGTTCATCAGCCCCTGGCAGTAGTCCTCCTCGCTCACAACACGGCTCCGCGGCGGCGCACCAACGCCCCACTTGCTCAGCAGCGGCTGCAGCTCGCGCACGCGCTGCGCTACGGGGTACGGCGCAAAGCAGCTCGTCAGCACCAAGGCAATGCCAGCAGCAGGGCCGCTCATCGTGCCCACAGACGACAGCAGCGCACCGGCAGCACTCGACGCCGTCTCCGTCCCCGTCTCGTCCGGCAGGATCGCCTCGATCTCCGTGCGCAGCGCAGCGTGACGGCGCCCAGGCACAGCGTTCACCTGGAACATCTCCACCGCGAACGGCACACCGCGCAGCCCCTGCCATCCCATCTCGGTGTGCGCAGCACCCGCGCGCTCCTCGTTCGACAGCGCCCACCACGCCGTCTCCGTCGCCACAACCTGCCCGCCATTCGCAACAGCCTCCGTGCGCGCTGCCATGTTCGGCGTTCGCCGTAGTAGTCGTACCCCTTCGTCACCTCGTCGTACCGGATGTCGCACAGCCCGGTGTGGACCCCCACACGCACGCGCAGCCCGCACCACACCGCGGCGTACTCCTCCTCGCGCAGCCGCGCAGTCGGCGGCACGTAGTCGTCCTCAGCGTCCGCGCGCGCAAGCTCGAACTCGCGGTACGCAGCGTCGATGGACCCCGTCCCCCAGTCGTGCCCCAGCAGCTTCGTCTGGATCTCGCACGCAAGCCTCACAGCGCTGTGCGCGCTCTTGCACGCAATCATGAACGAGTCGCCGATCGTCTTCACCTCGTAGCACCCGTGCCTCGCGATCAGCTGCCGGATCACGCGGTGGTGCGCCACAATCGCGTCAGCCATCCGCTGCGGCAGCGCGGCCCACAGCGCAGTGCTGCTCTCGATGTCCGTGAAGACCAGCGTCACCGGCTCGTCACTGTCCTTCGGCGCCGCGTCGTTGTCCCGGTTGTCCATGCAGCAGTACAGGAGCAGCCCAACAGCTGCAATCGACGCGGCAACAAGCAGCACGGCGCCGGCAATGATGCCGCTGAGCTCCCCGGGCGTCAGCGCACTCGATGCAACGCGAGGCATGTACACCAATGACGGCGTCATCGGCGCCGTCAGCGGCGGCACCCGCGGGTCCAGCATCCTCTGCACGGAGAGCATCACAATGCCCTGCGCGCCGTAGTTTTCGTATACGCAGTCAGCACCACTCGTTGTCGTGGTGCAGCTCCACTCAAAGGGTCCAAATACCATGTTGTATGTGGTGAATGTACTGCGCATGTACACCTCCCTCGTGAGTAGCTTCGTATGCGGAACACTTACTTTAGCAATCAACTCCCCAATGAAACTGGCGGTCACTAGATCGCGCAGCAGGGACGGCGTGTGGTTGCTAGGATCGGGGAACCTTCTGTGGAAGAGCTTAAGGATCGGTGAGTCAGCCTCTGCCGCTGGCGACGTGTCGCTCCACAACGGCATGCTGTTGAACGAGATCAGTCTCGATTGTACGGATGATGGATGAATGGAAAGGGCCGCAATGAGCTCCGTGTAGTGCATCGCCAGGTCATCGAAGCATACGACGATAATGGCAGAGGGATTCGCAGCAAGGAAAGCCGCCATCCTGGAACCGTCTCCGTCGGTCATGCCAATGACAACGTTAATGCCCTTTGGAGCAACGATGCCATTTAAGCTCTCCATGAGGGGAACGCGGATGATGAACGGGTCCGGAAGGTTAAATGTGCCTGCTGTCTTGCAGAGGACATCTGAAATCGCATCTGCCTCGTCTGCCGAATACCCTCGCAGAGTCACCCTCATGTCCGTACTGGAGGACACAGCGGCGCGCACAGCGTCGATTTTTAAGCATAGCAGGAACATCTGCTGCTCCAGCGTGGGCATCAGGTACACGTAGCTGCGCTTCTTCGTCCGCAGGTGTGGGCGGGTGTAGAACGGACTTACCACGAAGGTGTTGCCCACGTCGAGTGTGCGCAGCATGGGCCCAGCAACGATATCGACAGAGTAGTTCCCTACCTCCGCATCAAACAGCCGTTGTGCTGCTGCCATCGTCATGCTCAGAGAGAGTCTATTCACACTGTGCCGCTTGCAGGAGTCATCCTGGACAGCCCGGGCGCGACGGAGGTCAGCTGCACACCCGCCTCCAGTAGCTTCGGAGAGTCCAGGTGCAAGAGGATCAGCATAGTCGCCGCTTTTAGGACCTCAACCTTGGATGAGTTGCACGCTGACTGAGGGTACGTGAAGAGCGAGTCAGGCAAGATGTCCCACGAGGCATCCCTCAAGACTGTCAGGATCGCCGCGCGCCCGCCTTGGTTGCAGTAACACGTTGCACCCAAATACTGCGCGAGTGGATCGCACGAGCCGCCATAGTCTCCCAGCACGTAGTCGCCGCCGATCATGAACCGGTTTTGGTTAAACAGGCCCGCTTTGTACGCTGATCGGCTCACGATCCAGTCGGGCCGCTCTAGCGTCTGCTGCACAAGGGTACCGGACACCCAGCCCAGCACCATCAGCTGCGCAAGATCCGGATGCGCTTCCAAGAATGTCTCCACAGTGAAATTCGAAGTACGCGGCATCGCAGACCTCAACTTGGGCACTAGTGTCTCCACCGACTCGTCGTCGGGCGAGTAGTCGAAGCTGCCCGAGTTTTCGATGTAGTTACGCATCTGTGCCTTGAACACCTTGATGTACTTTGATATCTGGTCAGACACCGGCGACTCTGTGGCACTCACGAGTATCTGGCCATCTCTTGACACAATGCTGCCCGAGTTCAGCAGACGCTTGTGAACGAGAAACATGAGCCGCTGCATCATCGAGCAGGAGATAATGTACGCTGATGAAGTACGTGAATCTGTCAGCGCCTTTTCAAGGAAACGAGCCACCTGTTTTCCGGGAGCAGTCCACACAATGATCACCTGCGGGTGTGTGTCCGCCATCGCATCAAACGCGTGCTGATCAACTTCCGCGTTGATCACTGAGAGCGGTGCGGCATACACCACCGCCAGGTCGCGTAAGAGGGACGCGAGCGTGAGCTGTATGTAGAGCAACTCCTCTTCACCAAAATGTGCCCCAGTCAAGTGCATGAAGGCAACACGGCGAGCACGAATGGTGTTAATCACGTGCATCATGACAACTTTGAGCTCTATCATCGGCTCGGCGCGGGTAAAGTACACGGAGTCACTCCAGGTGCGCACAGTGGAGGAGCCGGTGAAGGGGGCAATCAGCATCAGCTCAGATTTGACCACCTCAACACTGTTTAGAGCAACGGTGAGGCGGGTATCCATGTACGGCCCAAGCACCGCGAGCAGCTTCTCCTGCCGATAAAGGGCGTGAAGAATTACCGCCGCTGTGTCATTGAGGTTATCCTGTACAGGATCGGGATGAAGAATTATGAGGGGGCGCCCACCGGCAGCCCTGTACCCCGAGTTGTAAAAGGCCATGTCCATGCCCTTCCACAGGGCCTTGGCGTCATCCTCAGCAAAGGCGTCAGTCGCATACATGGTGTTCAGAAGGTACACGGGCTCCAAGTCTGTGGCATTGGTGATCCCCGCCCGCACCCATGGGGGAGAGAAAAGCAGCACGGACGTAAGGGCAGCTGTGACCAGCAGCGCAGCAGTGCGCCACTGCGAGGCTAGACGAGCAGCATGGTCACCGGCACCACCGCAACGGAGGGACCCGCTGTGGAGTGGCCGGATGTACATCGGAGTGACAGGGAGAAAAACAAAGCAGCGGAAGAGAGAGAACACCAAAGACGACACAGGCGCTGCAGTGTCCGCATGCGACGTCAGCTACCTGGGAGCGAAAGAAATGCGCGTAGCGCTTGAGAACGTTTAGGTGGAAGGGAGGGGGCGCAATGGGGAGCCGCACCACCACACACGCAGACGAGAGGGGGTGGCGAGCACAGACGACTGAGTGGCCACTCAAAGAAAAGAGAGAACAAAAAACAACAGTGACGCACAGACCAGTTGAGCAGCGAAAAACGCGTGCACAGAGGGGGACTGACAAGGAGAACAGCTCACTCGTACTCAGGGAGGTGAGGAGCCGAGTGTGGAGGAGGGAGGCCACGCACCGGCGCAGCGTCTGACAAGGTGTCCCTCAACGCGGGGCAAGTCTAAGCGACTTCAGCTTCCACGACCCCTATCCAACGGCTTCTCTCTCTCTTACCCTCGTGGTGACACAGGTAGCGCTGGATGCTCGAAGGCCACGTGGTGCAGATCCGAGAGATGCCAAGACTCGTATCCGAATGCGTCGTTAGAGCTGTGATGAGCTGGCGAGTCGGAGAGAGAATGAAGTATGACAGAGGCGCAGAATGCGGTGACGAGCGTCGGGAGGCAGGAAAATTAAGTGAATAGAAGATAAGCGCGTCTATATGTGTATGTGTGTGTGAGTGCAGATGCGGGAGAGAAATGGTAGGTGAAGCCATGCACAATGGAAAGAGGGGGAGTCGAGGAACATGAACGGCAGCAAGAGGGAGCAGCCACACCGCCGCCACGCCTGTGAAGGCCTCCACCTTGTCCACATGACAACACAGACAAGGTTCAGCTACATGAATATGTATGCTTCTCTGCCTGGATGTGCTGCTCTCACTGCGCCTACCCACCGCTTAGACACACAAAGGGGGTGAGGGCACACGCACAGAAGTGTCCTCGCCACCTTCCCCCTGTGCGCTCCCTCGGCCTGATCCGGGGGGCTGTCGGTGTCGTTGTTTTGCCGCCATGTAGGTACATTTTCATTCGGTGTCCTCAGTTACTTCCACGGGTAGACCATCACCTCTTCGGCACCTCTCACGGTTGCCTCATGAGCGCCCCGAGAGCTCTTCGAGCAACATCGCTGCCGTGCACAAGATGGCGTACGGAGAGGCGCAAGCGAGAGCTGGACGGGGAGAGAGGAACACACCCCACGCGAGAGGAAGCGCGAAGACGTCCATACCCCGTAGGGATTCGTCGGAGGTCTACATGATGCCACTTATCATAAAAACATAGACTGAAATAAACGAATAAATCACCTAAACACACTGCAACTCGCAGCCACACACAGAGAGCGAGCGTAGCACTGCACAGGTCAGAGCAAAACATAAATGGAGTAGGAGACACAGGCGGGGCCAAGCTGCCATGCCACCACCACCACCACCACCCGCTGAAAGCACAAAAGCACTCAAAAGAGAAGAAAATAATCGTAGAGAATAATTGCAGTAGCAAATCTCATGCCACGCAGTTCAAACGACCTACGCATCGCACACACACGCACAGTCGCTAGGCTAAACAAGTAATACATATGGTCCCACACTCAAAGACTCCACATTCGGCTTCGCACAAACAAAGCGGCAAAACACTCAGCGGAAACACTGCTGAGAGAATGCAAAGCGGTTGGGTGATGCTTCGCCCATCCGCTAAAACCCAGCCGAAGAAATATAAAAAATAAACGGTGAGTCGAACACCTCGACACGCACACGGCGCGCACCAACTCAACACAACAAAACGAAAAGAATAGAAAAGTCAGCGACACCACAACCGGACAGCTCAACGGTGGGGCAATGGATAAACACACACACACCACACACACGATAACCACCCCGATAAATCCGTGAAAGAGCAGAACAGCACCCCACCAGCCACCACCACCCTCGTCACATTCTGCAGGAACCAAACACCGCCTCACACACCACCTCCTATTCAATGGAAGACTAAACACATAAAAATAAAAATTAAGTTCTACAACACAGCGAACCAAATCCACCAGCCACGCTTCTACACGCGCACACGTATGCTCTGTGGTGCACGCATGCCACCTCGACAATAGCAAACGCCACCACACACACACACACACACGGCAGCAGCGCATAGCGCAAGAGGGCGGAAAAAAAAAGATGGAGGGCATGGGAAAATAAGACCGCGAATGTGCCTCCAGTGTGCGCACCACGTAGGTCCTGCGTGTGTCCACCTTCCGCGGCCTAGGCACACTCACACGCACACATACACCTGCGCACATATGCACAGGGAGAGAGAGACTAGTATACATCTATGTACATACACGTCCACCAGGCAAGCAAGCCGTGAAGCGCTCCTCGTCACTGCGCTCACGGGGGCGCGTCTTGGCGTACCGCTCCTCGCGTCCCCGTCATGCGCCCGGTCCTCAGAAAGGTCGGAAGCAACAGCAAAGAGCCACATCGATGCGACGGCCCAATGGTCTACACTGCTGCGGCACACACGCAGTAAGCCCGAGCACACCCTCGCGGCGCGCGCCATGGCACACCAGGGAGAGGAAGAGGGAGAGGGAGAGGGGGGGTGGGGGCAGCAGCAACACAGGCGTGCACGAAAGAGGGAGAGAGGCCCCACACACACGGCACCCTGCCCCAGCTGCGCAAGTCGGCCAGCGCCACAAGACGAGAAGCGACCGCACGGGGGAGATGGTTGGGCGGAAAAGGGAGAAGGGGTGGGAGGAGTAGCCACGCCGCCGCAGAGAGAGAGAGAGCGGCCAGGGCAACTATTCAGCTGGGCCACAAGCCAGCGCGCTGTGGCACGCACGCACGCACGCCCCTCCGCCATCGCACACCCCGGAAGGGGGCCTGCGCCGGCGCAAGTGCGAAGCGGGGAAGGCCTGAGCGGCGGCGGCAGCGGAATGCGCACGCCTCGCACTCAACGTGCACATCGGCCCGCCCACACAGGGCTGCCGCTGCTCCTGCGGGCACCGCCCTGCCTGCGCCGCCTTCGCCCATACGCACACGCATGCCGCAGGCAGACGAAATCCGTCGCCGCAGCCATCCACTCAACGCCGCTAGGGGAGGCAGACAGCAGAGGCACGATACGGAGCAAGCCCAGCCCGTCACCATCGGCACAGCGGCGGAAGGCGAGCGCCCCCTACTCCAGGCTAGCCCCACCGCCTGCATGCCCCGAACACGGCTCCAGCATGTTCGGATGGCGGGGCCACCCGAGGCCCATCGGCATTCGCACGATGATCACCTCGTCGGCATGCTCCCGCTCGCGCTGCGCGCATTGCGCTCCTCTGATGCGCGCCGTGACGTGGGACCGGTGAACGGCATCACGTCATCCCGCCACCCAATCGTGTTCGCGCTGCAGCTGTCCTTCTTGCTCGCCGACGCCCTCGAGGCCGGATGCGCCCCCAGCGGCGCCCTCCGGAATAGGCGTGACTCACGCATCTCGGACGGCTCCTCGGAGCGCGGCGGCGCTGTCATCCCCGAAGCTGCGGCGCCGCGCCACGCCGCCCCGGCCCACAAGCGGGTTCAGCGCCCCACCAGCGCCAACGTCCGGCATGTCGCCCGCCACCACGGCCCCGCCGTTGCCCATCCGCTGGCGGGCCTGCGACACCGTCGCAATCCGAATCGCTAGATAGTTCATCAGCCCCTGGCAGTAGTCCTCCTCGCTCACAACACGGCTCCGCGGCGGCGCACCAACGCCCCACTTGCTCAGCAGCGGCTGCAGCTCGCGCACGCGCTGCGCTACGGGGTACGGCGCAAAGCAGCTCGTCAGCACCAAGGCAATGCCAGCAGCAGGGCCGCTCATCGTGCCCACAGACGACAGCAGCGCACCGGCAGCACTCGACGCCGTCTCCGTCCCCGTCTCGTCCGGCAGGATCGCCTCGATCTCCGTGCGCAGCGCAGCGTGACGGCGCCCAGGCACAGCGTTCACCTGGAACATCTCCACCGCGAACGGCACACCGCGCAGCCCCTGCCGTCCCATCTCGGTGTGCGCAGCACCCGCGCGCTCCTCGTTCGACAGCGCCCACCACGCCGTCTCCGTCGCCACAACCTGCCCGCCATTCGCAACAGCCTCCGTGCGCGCTGCCATGTTCGGCGTTCGCCGTAGTAGTCGTACCCCTTCGTCACCTCGTCGTACCGGATGTCGCACAGCCCGGTGTGGACCCCCACACGCACGCGCAGCCCGCACCACACCGCGGCGTACTCCTCCTCGCCAGCCGCGCAGTCGGCGGCACGTAGTCGTCCTCAGCGTCCGCGCGCGCAAGCTCGAACTCGCGGTACGCAGCGTCGATGGACCCCGTCCCCCAGTCGTGCCCCAGCAGCTTCGTCTGGATATCGCACGCAAGCCTCACAGCGCTGTGCGCGCTCTTGCACGCAATCATGAACGAGTCGCCGATCGTCTTCACCTCGTAGCACCCGTGCCTCGCGATCAGCTGCCGGATCACGCGGTGGTGCGCCACAATCGCGTCAGCCATCCGCTGCGGCAGCGCGGCCCACAGCGCAGTGCTGCTCTCGATGTCCGTGAAGACCAGCGTCACCGGCTCGTCACCGTCCTTCGGCGCCGCGTCGTTGTCCCGGTTGTCCATGCAGCAGTACAGGAGCAGCCCAACAGCTGCAATCGACGCGGCAACAAGCAGCACGGCGCCGGCAATGATGCCGCTGAGCTCCCCGGGCGTCAGCGCACTCGACGCAACGCGAGGCATGTACACCAATGACGGCGTCATCGGCGCCGTCAGCGGCGGCACCCGCGGGTCCAGCATCCTCTGCACGGAGAGCATCACAATGCCCTGCGCGCCGTAGTTGCGTTGCAAGCAGTTATCACCACTCGTCGTCGTGGTGCAGCTCCACTGAAAGGGGCCCAGGGACATACTGTGCGCGTTGATGGTGCCATGCGTGTAGACGCTCTCCTGCAGTGAGGTGGAGTTAACAACGCCTCCTTTCCCGTTCGCTACAGCCTGGATGAATGCGACGGATAAGAAGTTGCGCAGCAGGGACGGCGTGTGGCTTGCCGGGTCCGGGAAAATGGTGGTGAAGAGTCTCATCAGCGGACTCGCTTCGAGTGCTCTCTCCGACGTGTCACTCCACAGCGGCAGGCTGTTGAACGACATCAGACGCGCCTGCACAGAGGTAGGCAACACGGAGAAGCCAGCGATGAGGCTGTCGTACCTATGTGCGAGGTCGCAAAACGAAATAACCGCGATTGCCGATGGGTTCGCAATAAGGAAGCTGGCGATCACGCCCACGTCGTCCTCCGTGATCCCAAGAACAAAGTTGATCTTATCAGGTTCAAGCGAAGTCGCCACAGACGCCCCCGGCGAGATGACCGAGGTGGAGGGGTCGGGGAGGTTGAACGTGGCGGCCGTCTTCACCCCCAGTGCTGTGATGTCACGCACGCTTGTGCTGCTGTACTCGTGCATCACAAGGTTCACACCTGCGCTGATCGACGTCACGTCAGTCACGACTGCCATCCTCGAGTAGAGGATGTACATCTCCTGCTCCAGTGTCGGCATCAGGAACAGGTAGTTCGGCTTCGGCACCACTACGTTCGGCCGGTTGAACACGGGAGAGATCACCAGCGTGCCGTTCACGTCAATGCTTCGAAGCAGCGGACCGGTGATCACATCCACAGAGTAGTTCAACAGCTCCCAGTCAAGAATACCCTGCCCCGTCGCTTGCGTCACGTTCAGCATCGCCGGGTTGAACGCGGCAAAGTCCAAACCGCTTCCGTTGAGTGCATGTTGAATTACCATCGTCATCCGTGCAGCAGCAGCAGTCAGCTTCGGGGAGTCAGAGAAGTTCAGTGTCAGAGCGCTCAGCGGCTTCGACACCGCGATGTTTTTCAAGTAACAGACGGACTGCGCGTAGTTGAAGGAGGATTGGGACGAGAACGTCCATGACGCCTTGTGTAGCTCTTGGAGAATAGCGGCGCGCCCTCCCTGGTTGCAGTAGCACACAGCACCGAGAAACGCGGCAACAGGGTTGCAGGGAGCCCCGTAGTCGCCAAGCACATAGTCTCCGGCAATCATATATCGATTTTGGTCAAAGAGCGCCGTCACGTACGCTCTTCGATCTGTGATCCACAGCGGCTGATCCAGCGTCTGCATGATCGCCTTACCGGGAAGCCACCCAGCAAACATCAGCTGCGTGCTGCTCGGGTGCTCGTCGAAGAACCTCTTCACGTCCACGGCAGAGCCCGACAACGGTGGCTCATGCCCCCGAGGGCCGTACTCCCGCACAGCCTTTGCCTCGTCAGCCCACAGGCTCGCGTTGACGCAGCCGCTCTTCTCCATGTACTTCTCCATCTCCGTACGGAACAGCCGAACGTGCTGCAAATGGGTATAAGAGACGGGAAGTGCGTTGGCGCTCGACATGATCTGTCCGTCCACAGGCGTCAGCTTCCCGGCCATCGCAAGGTCGTAGTACACCTGAAACGCGATCCTCTGCAGTGGGAAGCACGTCATGATGTACGCCGACGACGTGCGCGGGTCCGTCAGCGCGACCCGCAGGAACTCCGCCACCTGCCTCCCGGGCATCCCCCACAGAATGATCACCTGAGGGTACGTGTTCGCCATCGCATCGAAGGCCGTCATGTCCACCGCAGAGTCCGTCATCGAGTACGGCGCGGAGTACAGAGCTGGCGGCTCGAGCGAGAACGAGGCGAACACCGCCCTTACCATCTGGTACTCCGAGTCGCCGAACTGCACACCCGTCAGGTACATGAACGCAGTGCGGCGCGCGCGAATCGTCTTCAGGATGTGCGTCAGCATCACTGTAATCTCCGTCCGCGGCTCCGCACGCATGTAGTACACACTGTCACTCCACACGCGCACCGCACTCGACCCCGTGAACGGGCCCAGGAACATCAAGTTGATGTCCCGAAACACAGCAGTCTTCAGCACGCTCCACATGAGCGAGTCCAAGAAGGGCCCAATCACGCCAAGCAGCGTCGGGTAGTCCTTAAGCGCCTTCCTCACGACAGCCGTTATGTTGGACGGGTCGACTTTCGGGTCGGGGTTGACGATCTTAATCGGCCGCCCGTTAGCAGTCTTGTAGTCAGACGCGTACAGCGCGGCGTCGATGCCCAGCCACAGCGCCTTCGCATCGCTCGCCATGAACGGGTCGAGAGAGTACATGGCGTTGAGCAGGTACACCGGGTCGTTGGAGCCGCTGCTGTTGCCGTCGGCAGCCAGTGCAGGCGGCGCAGCGCTGAGGGCCGCCGCCACCACTGCGAGCACAGCAAGGGTCACGAGCCGCAAACCGGTACCCGCGCCCACACAGCAAGTGCGCCGGCAAGGGGTGCCAGCCAGCGTCCAGCACGCCATCGGCGGGAAAGAAAGGGGAGGAGAGGGGTGGGCTGTGTATGCGCGCGGAACAGAGAAGAGGGGCGCGGCAGGGAGAGGGCGGGAGCAATCGAGGCAATCGAATTGGAGGCAATGGGGAGGCGCACAGGGCACAGGAAAAGAGGGGAGAACAAAGCGAGGGAGCTCGGGGGAGAGGGGAGAGGGAGGGGAGAGGGGGGAGGGGGGCGCAAGGAGAGCACGGCGCGGCAAACAAATGCGGGGACAAGGCGGCCGGTGCGCTCTACACAAGGGCGGGGCGCAGGGGCACAACCGGACGCACGCGCCTCCGAGAGGATATACAAAGGGGTATAGCGGGCGGCGAAACAGTCCAGTGGCACAGGCGGGGGACACGGGCGGCCGAAGAAAACGCCGGCGGAAAAACAAGCGGGCGCCCAGCTAAGAAATCAGGATGAAACACAGGCGGGCAAGGGAAAGAGCGGGAGGAGGGAGAAGGGGGGACGGAGACGCCACCAAGTGCTGATCGCGCCTTACGCGCAAGCTAATAAAGCGGAAAACTAAGCAGGAAAGCACAGCAAAAAGCGCCGCAGAAGCAGAGAAGTCGAAGAGGCAGCGGCACAAGGCGGGGCACA
Source organism: Leishmania lainsoni (assembly GCA_003664395.1). Lineage (NCBI taxonomy): Eukaryota > Euglenozoa > Kinetoplastea > Trypanosomatida > Trypanosomatidae > Leishmania > Leishmania lainsoni. The sequence goes on from RAIA01000002.1 coordinate 66,711, forward strand.
GGCGGGCGAGAGCGGCAGCCCCACAGCAGACGCACACGTGGTACGGACAGACGCCGTAACGCCCGCGAGAGGGGTGGAGGCCGGATGATGCGTGTGGGGCGCAGCCAATACCGCCACCTCTGACAACAACTCAAGAGCAGAGGCGTGAACAAAGCAGAAAACAAAGACGGGCAGGCGGACGCTGCCGCTGCAACGGCGCCGTCCGGTGTGTAGAACGGTGCCTTTGTGCGTATGTGGGTAGCCGCGCGTCGGCTTATCCCTGTCGTGCGCCGGCGACCTCTCCAGCCCGCGGCGCCACCATACAGACACACACAGGCGTGAGTGCGGCGGCAGGGTGACAAAGGAGAGAGGCAAAGTGTGTGTATACGGCGCGCGGCCGCACAGCCCCCTGCGTGCTCGCGAACAGGGACGCAACGCGGAGAGCACGGAAGAGGTGGGAGAAGAGGGGACAGACAGATGTCCAGTGATGCAGCATGCAGAGCTGTGTTGCTCGCTTTCCTTCTTCGCCCGTTCTCCTCGGGGGCTGCACACGACAGATGACTCTACTGCCAGGGTCGTTGGTGCTGCCGGTGCTGTTGCGGACTAGCTGCCTGCGTTTCTCCCCCACAGCCCTCGCCGCGGCGCTGCTTTCCTCTCTGCCGCCCAAAGGAAAACCAGACGATGGCGGGTAGAGGGGGGAGGGGCAGAGTGGCGGCTCTGAGTGTGTGGGTGTGTGTGGGTGGGTACGTGCGTGCGTGCGTCGGGCAGGGAGGGAGATGGAGAGCCCAGGGAACAGACAGCCACCCGCTCACCGACAGGTGCACGTGCAGCGATGCCGACTTGAGAGGGGGGAGGGGGGTGAAGCGAGAGAACGAGGCGGGGGAGGCGTAGGACTGCGTAGGCGCGTGTGTCTTTCGGCTGTTGAGTGGGTTTCATGCAGAGCAGAGGGAGGCGTGTGCGAGGGAAGCGGGGAGCGAAGGGAGAGACGCCAAGCAGAGTGCACGTGTGTGTTTGCGACCCCACGCATACATCGAGACAAGAGGTGAAGGAGAAGAGGCTGGTGAGCGGTGCGTGGGTGCAGAGAGTTGGCACAGACAGATGGAGGAGCGCACCACAGCGGCAGCAAGCTCGCCGACTCCCCCCGCAGGCACAAACACGCAGAGAAGAGCCGCCTGCTTGAGTGGAGTGACCCTGCTAGGCAGTGGAGGGGGTGCACATCACCAGCATTCGTGCGATGCGGCACATCGTGAGTGAGAGACAGGGGCGCTCTCACTGAGCAAGGCGGCAGAGGTGGAGTGCAACGCGGAAGGCGGGGGCAGCGAGTCACCGGTGCGCGCTTGCCTGTCCTTGAGTGTGTGCGTGGGGGAGAGCCGGAGTGAAGCACGTCGCGAAGCCGGGCCAGACGCGCCCACCACGCCGGCGCGTGCGAGACCACGTTGGCGACCCGCCTTCGGCGCGCACTACTTCCCCTCCGGACTTGGCCACAGGCCGCAGTCCCCGTCGCCTTTGCGCGCGCACCGCTAAGCGCGCGGACGTTTATGTGCGCCTGGAGCAAAATACGGACGAGAAAAGGCAAAAAAGAGCCGCCGAGGGACGCAGAAAAGGGGGGCGTCGATAAAGGCGATGCGAGACGAATTGGGGGGGGGGGGGGGGCAGCGCCTCCTCCTCGCCTTCCCCCGAACTCGTGCGGGCGTGCTGCGTGCGCGAGTGTATGGGGGTGTCGCTGGGGTGCAGTTTTCGCCTCGTCGCTCTTCCACCCGTGTCCTCTCGTGGGTGGCATTTGGATTGCATGGGCGTAGCCACAACGTACACGCGAGCGCATGTGCAAGACAACCGCGAGCCTTCGGGAAAGCACCACAACACAAAATGCAAACGCAAGCACTGAAATGGGCGTGGCTGGGGGAAATAGGGAGGGGGAAATAGGGAGGGGGGAAGGAAGAGAGGGAAGAAAGAGAGGGGGGAAACAGCGCCAACGCCGCAGGGACCACAGAAGGAGAGAGGCGTGGTAAGAACCCCACTCAGCGAGACGGCGTAGCCCAGCGCGAAATAACGTGTCCCCTCCAGCAGGCAGAGAAAGAGAGGGTGAGAGGGCCATGAGGCAACCACCCAGACGGGATTTAAAAGCACGAGAACGCAGCAGGGCGTTATAATCCACAGTTAAGCCGGCGCACACATTCACGCGCACACGCATGCTCTGTGGGTGCACGCATGCCACCTCGACAATAGCAAACGCCACCACACACACACACACACGGCAGCAGCGCATAGCGCAAGAGGGCAGAAAAAAAGATGGAGGGCATGGGAAAATAAGACCGCGAATGTGCCTCCAGTGTGCGCACCACGTAGGTCCTGCGTGTGTCCACCTTCCGCGGCCTAGGCACACTCACACGCACACATACACCTGCGCACATATGCACAGGGAGAGAGACTAGTATACATCTATGTACATACACGTCCACCAGGCAAGCAAGCCGTGAAGCGCTCCTCGTCACTGCGCTCACGGGGGCGCGTCTTGGCGTACCGCTCCTCGCGTCCCCGTCATGCACCCGGTCCTCAGAAAGGTCGGAAGCAACAGGCAAAGAGCCACATCGATGCGACGGCCCAATGGTCTACACTGCTGCGGCACACACGGCAGTAAGCCCGAGCACACCCTCGCGGCGCGCGCCATGGCACACCAGGGAGAGGAAGAGGGGGTGGGGGGGCAGCAGCAACACAGGCGTGCACGAAAGAGGGAGAGAGGCCCCACACACACGGCACCCTGCCCCAGCTGCGCAAGTCGGCCAGCGCCACAAGACGAGAAGCGACCGCACGGGGGAGATGGTTGGGCGGAAAAGGGAGAAGGGGTGGGAGGAGTAGCCACGCCGCCGCAGAGAGAGAGAGAGCGGCCAGGGCAACTATTCAGCTGGATCACAAGCCAGCGCGCTGTGGCACGCACGCACGCACGCCCCTCCGCCATCGCACACCCCGGAAGGGGGCCTGCGCCGGCGCAAGTGCGAAGCGGGGAAGGCCTGAGCGGCGGCGGCAGCGGAATGCGCACGCCTCGCACTCAACGTGCACATCGGCCCGCCCACACAGGGCTGCCGCTGCTCCTGCGGGCACCGCCCTGCCTGCGCCGCCTTCGCCCATACGCACACGCATGCCGCAGGCAGACGAAATCCGTCGCCGCAGCCATCCACTCAACGCCGCTAGGGGAGGCAGACAGCAGAGGCACGATACGGAGCAAGCCCAGCCCGTCACCATCGGCACAGCGGCGGAAGGCGAGCGCCCCCTACTCCAGGCTAGCCCCACCGCCTGCATGCCCCGAACACGGCTCCAGCATGTTCGGATGGCGGGGCCACCCGAGCCCTCGGCATTCGCACGATGATCACCTCGTCAGACATGCTCCCGCTCGCGCTGCGCGCATTGCGCTCCTCTGATGCGCGCCGTGACATGGGACCGGTGAACGGCATCACGTCATCCCGCCACCCAATCGTGTTCGCGCTGCAGCTCTCCTTCTTGCTCGCCGACGCCCTCGAGGCCGGATGCGCCCCCAGCGACACCCTCCGAAACAGGCGTGACTCACGCATCTCGGACGGCTCCTCGGAGCGCGGCGGCGCTGTCATCCCCGAAAGCTGCGGCGCCGCGCCACGGCCGCCCCGGCCCACAAGCGGGTTCAGCGCCCCACCAGCGCCAACGTCCGGCATGTCGCCCGCCACCACGGCCCCGCCGTTGCCCATCCGCTGGCGGGCCTGCGACACCGTCGCAATCCGAATCGCTAGCCGGTTCATCAGCCCCTGGCAGTAGTCCTCCTCGCTCACAACACGGCTCCGCGGCGGCGCACCAACGCCCCACTTGCTCAGCAGCGGCTGCAGCTCGCGCACGCGCTGCGCTACGGGGTACGGCGCAAAGCAGCTCGTCAGCACCAAGGCAATGCCAGCAGAAGGGCCGCTCATCGTGCCCACAGACGACAGCAGCGCACCGGCAGCACTCGACGCCGTCTCCGTCCCCGTCTCGTCCGGCAGGATCGCCTCGATCTCCGTGCGCAGCGCAGCGTGACGGCGCCCAGGCACAGCGTTCACCTGGAACATCTCCACCGCGAACGGCACACCGCGCAGCCCCTGCCGTCCCATCTCGGTGTGCGCAGCACCCGCGCGCTCCTCGTTCGACAGCGCCCACCACGCCGTCTCCGTCGCCACAACCTGCCCGCCATTCGCAACAGCCTCCGTGCGCGCTGCCATGTTCGGCGTGTCGCCGTAGTAGTCGTACCCCTTCGTCACCTCGTCGTACCGGATGTCGCACAGCCCGGTGTGGACCCCCACACGCACGCGCAGCCCGCACCACACCGCGGCGTACTCCTCCTCGCGCAGCCGCGCAGTCGGCGGCACGTAGTCGTCCTCAGCGTCCGCGCGCGCAAGCTCGAACTCGCGGTACGCAGCGTCGATGGACCCCGTCCCCCAGTCGTGCCCCAGCAGCTTCGTCTGGATCTCGCACGCAAGCCTCACAGCGCTGTGCGCGCTCTTGCACGCAATCATGAACGAGTCGCCGATCGTCTTCACCTCGTAGCACCCGTGCCTCGCGATCAGCTGCCGGATCACGCGGTGGTGCGCCACAATCGCGTCAGCCATCCGCTGCGGCAGCGCGGCCCACAGCGCAGTGCTGCTCTCGATGTCCGTGAAGACCAGCGTCACCGGCTCGTCACCGTCCTTCGGCGCCGCGTCGTTGTCCCGGTTGTCCATGCAGCAGTACAGGACAGCCCAACAGCTGCAATCGACGCGGCAACAAGCAGCACGGCGCCGGCAATGATGCCGTGCGCTCCCCGGGCGTCAGCGCACTCGATGCAACGCGAGGCATGTACACCAATGACGGCGTCATCGGCGCCGTCAGCGGCGGCACCCGCGGGTCCAGCATCCTCTGCACGGAGAGCATCACAATGCCCTGCGCGCCGTAGTTTTCGTATACGCAGTCAGCACCACTCGTCGTCGTGGTGCAGCTCCACTGAAAGGGGCCCAGGGACATACTGTGCGCGTTGATGGTGCCATGCGTGTAGACGCTCTCCTGCAGTGAGGTGGAGTTAACAACGCCTCCTTTCCCGTTCGCTACAGCCTGGATGAATGCGACGGATAAGAAGTTGCGCAGCAGGGACGGCGTGTGGCTTGCCGGGTCCGGGAAAATGGTGGTGAAGAGTCTCATCAGCGGACTCGCTTCGAGTGCTCTCTCCGACGTGTCACTCCACAGCGGCAGACTGTTGAACGACATCATACGCGCCTGCACAGAGGTAGGCAACACGGAGAAGCAGCGATGAGGCTGTCGTACCTATGTGCGAGGTCGCAAAACGAAATAACCGCGATTGCCGATGGGTTCGCAATAAGGAAGCTGGCGATCACGCCCACGTCGTCCTCCGTGATCCCAAGAACAAAGTTGATCTTATCAGGTTCAAGCGAAGTCGCCACAGACGCCCCCGGCGAGATGCCCGAGGTGGAGGGGTCGGGGAGGTTGAACGTGGCGGCCGTCTTCACCCCCAGTGCTGTGATGTCACGCACGCTTGTGCTGCTGTACTCGTGCATCACAAGGTTCACACCTGCGCTGATCGACGTCACGTCAGTCACGACTGCCATCCTCGAGTAGAGGATGTACATCTCCTGCTCCAGTGTCGGCATCAGGAACAGGTAGTTCGGCTTCGGCACCACTACGTTCGGCCGGTTGAACACGGGAGAGATCACCAGCGTGCCGTTCACGTCAATGCTTCGAAGCAGCGGACCGGTGATCACATCCACAGAGTAGTTCAACAGCTCCCAGTCAAGAATACCCTGCCCCGTCGCTTGCGTCACGTTCAGCATCGCCGGGTTGAACGCGGCAAAGTCCAAACCGCTTCCGTTGAGTGCATGTTGAATTACCATCGTCATCCGTGCAGCAGCAGCAGTCAGCTTCGGGGTGTCAGAGAAGTTCAGTGTCAGAGCGCTCAGCGGCTTCGACACCGCGATGTTTTTCAAGTAGCAGACGGACTGCGCGTAGTTGAAGGAGGATTGGGACGAGAACGTCCATGACGCCTTGTGTAGCTCTTGGAGAATAGCGGCGCGCCCTCCCTGGTTGCAGTAGCACACAGCACCGAGAAACGCGGCAACAGGGTTGCAGGGAGCCCCGTAGTCGCCAAGCACATAGTCTCCGGCAATCATATATCGATTTTGGTCAAAGAGCGCCGTCACGTACGCTCTTCGATCTGTGATCCACAGCGGCTGATCCAGCGTCTGCATGATCACCTTCCCGCTAACCCATCCAGCCAGCATCAGCTGCGTGCTGCTCGGGTGCTCGTCGAAGAACCTCTTCACGTCCACGGCAGAGCCCGACAACGGTGGCTCATGCCCCCGAGGGCCGTACTCCCGCACAGCCTTTGCCTCGTCAGCCCACAGGCTCGCGTTGACGCAGCCGCTCTTCTCCATGTACTTCTCCATCTCCGTACGGAACAGCCGAACGTGCTGCAAATGGGTATAAGAGACGGGAAGTGCGTTGGCGCTCGACATGATCTGTCCGTCCACAGGCGTCAGCTTCCCGGCCATCGCAAGGTCGTAGTACACCTGAAACGCGATCCTCTGCAGTGGGAAGCACGTCATGATGTACGCCGACGACGTGCGCGGGTCCGTCAGCGCGACCCGCAGGAACTCCGCCACCTGCCTCCCGGGCATCCCCCACAGAATGATCACCTGAGGGTACGTGTTCGCCATCGCATCGAAGGCCGTCATGTCCACCGCAGAGTCCGTCATCGAGTACGGCGCGGAGTACAGAGCTGGCGGCTCGAGCGAGAACGAGGCGAACACCGCCCTTACCATCTGGTACTCCGAGTCGCCGAACTGCACACCCGTCAGGTACATGAACGCAGTGCGGCGCGCGCGAATCGTCTTCAGGATGTGCGTCAGCATCACTGTAATCTCCGTCCGCGGCTCCGCACGCATGTAGTACACACTGTCACTCCACACGCGCACCGCACTCGACCCCGTGAACGGGCCCAGGAACATCAAGTTGATGTCCCGAAACACAGCAGTCTTCAGCACGCTCCACATGAGCGAGTCCAAGAAGGGCCCAATCACGCCAAGCAGCGTCGGGTAGTCCTTAAGCGCCTTCCTCACGACAGCCGTTATGTTGGACGGGTCGACTTTCGGGTCGGGGTTGACGATCTTAATCGGCCGCCCGTTAGCAGTCTTGTAGTCAGACGCGTACAGCGCGGCGTCGATGCCCAGCCACAGCGCCTTCGCATCGCTCGCCATGAACGGGTCGAGAGAGTACATGGCGTTGAGCAGGTACACCGGGTCGTTGGAGCCGCTGCTGTTGCCGTCGGCAGCCAGTGCAGGCGGCGCAGCGCTGAGGGCCGCCGCCACCACTGCGAGCACAGCAAGGGTCACGAGCCGCAAACCGGTACCCGCGCCCACACAGCAAGTGCGCCGGCAAGGGGTGCCAGCCAGCGTCCAGCACGCCATCGGCGGGAAAGAAAGGGGAGGAGAGGGGTGGGCTGTGTATGCGCGCGGAACAGAGAAGAGGGGCGCGGCAGGGAGAGGGCGGGAGCAATCGAGGCAATCGAATTGGAGGCAATGGGGAGGCGCACAGGGCACAGGAAAAGAGGGGAGAACAAAGCGAGGGAGCTCGGGGGAGAGGGGAGAGGGGAGAGGGGGGAGGGGGGCGCAAGGAGAGCACGGCGCGGCAAACAAATGCGGGGACAAGGCGGCCGGTGCGCTCTACACAAGGGCGGGGCGCAGGGGCACAACCGGACGCACGCGCCTCCGAGAGGATATACAAAGGGGTATAGCGGGCGGCGAAACAGTCCAGTGGCACAGGCGGGGGACACGGGCGGCCGAAGAAAACGCCGGCGTGAAAAACAAGCGGGCGCCCAGCTAAGAAATCAGGATGAAACACAGGCGGGCAAGGGAAAGAGCGGGAGGAGGGAGAAGGGGGGACGGAGACGCCACCAAGTGCTGATCGCGCCTTACGCGCAAGCTAATAAAGCGGAAAACTAAGCAGGAAAGCACAGCAAAAAGCGCCGCAGAAGCAGAGAAGTCGAAGAGGCAGCGGCACAAGGCGGGGCACAGGCGGGCGAGAGCGGCAGCCCCACAGCAGACGCACACGTGGTACGGACAGACGCCGTAACGCCCGCGAGAGGGGTGGAGGCCGGATGATGCGTGTGGGGCGCAGCCAATACCGCCACCTCTGACAACAACTCAAGAGCAGAGGCGTGAACAAAGCAGAAAACAAAGACGGGCAGGCGGACGCTGCCGCTGCAACGGCGCCGTCCGGTGTGTAGAACGGTGCCTTTGTGCGTATGTGGGTAGCCGCGCGTCGGCTTATCCCTGTCGTGCGCCGGCGACCTCTCCAGCCCGCGGCGCCACCATACAGACACACACAGGCGTGAGTGCGGCGGCAGGGTGACAAAGGAGAGAGGCAAAGTGTGTGTATACGGCGCGCGGCCGCACAGCCCCCTGCGTGCTCGCGAACAGGGACGCAACGCGGAGAGCACGGAAGAGGTGGGAGAAGAGGGGACAGACAGATGTCCAGTGATGCAGCATGCAGAGCTGTGTTGCTCGCTTTACCTTCTTCGCCCGTTCTCCTCGGGGGCTGCACACGACAGATGACTCTACTGCCAGGGTCGTTGGTGCTGCCGGTGCTGTTGCGGACTAGCTGCCTGCGTTTCTCCCCCACAGCCCTCGCCGCGGCGCTGCTTTCCTCTCTGCCGCCCAAAGGAAAACCAGACGATGGCGGGTAGAGGGGGGAGGGGCAGAGTGGCGGCTCTGAGTGTGTGGGTGTGTGTGGGTGGGTACGTGCGTGCGTGCGTCGGGCAGGGAGGGAGATGGAGAGCCCAGGGAACAGACAGCCACCCGCTCACCGACAGGTGCACGTGCAGCGATGCCGACTTGAGAGGGGGGAGGGGGGTGAAGCGAGAGAACGAGGCGGGGGAGGCGTAGGACTGCGTAGGCGCGTGTGTCTTTCGGCTGTTGAGTGGGTTTCATGCAGAGCAGAGGGAGGCGTGTGCGAGGGAAGCGGGGAGCGAAGGGAGAGACGCCAAGCAGAGTGCACGTGTGTGTTTGCGACCCCACGCATACATCGAGACAAGAGGTGAAGGAGAAGAGGCTGGTGAGCGGTGCGTGGGTGCAGAGAGTTGGCACAGACAGATGGAGGAGCGCACCACAGCGGCAGCAAGCTCGCCGACTCCCCCCGCAGGCACAAACACGCAGAGAAGAGCCGCCTGCTTGAGTGGAGTGACCCTGCTAGGCAGTGGAGGGGGTGCACATCACCAGCATTCGTGCGATGCGGCACATCGTGAGTGAGAGACAGGGGCGCTCTCACTGAGCAAGGCGGCAGAGGTGGAGTGCAACGCGGAAGGCGGGGGCAGCGAGTCACCGGTGCGCGCTTGCCTGTCCTTGAGTGTGTGCGTGGGGGAGAGCCGGAGTGAAGCACGTCGCGAAGCCGGGCCAGACGCGCCCACCACGCCGGCGCGTGCGAGACCACGTTGGCGACCCGCCTTCGGCGCGCACTACTTCCCCTCCGGACTTGGCCACAGGCCGCAGTCCCCGTCGCCTTTGCGCGCGCACCGCTAAGCGCGCGGACGTTTATGTGCGCCTGGAGCAAAATACGGACGAGAAAAGGCAAAAAAGAGCCGCCGAGGGACGCAGAAAAGGGGGGCGTCGATAAAGGCGATGCGAGACGAATTGGGGGGGGGGGGGGGGGCAGCGCCTCCTCCTCGCCTTCCCGCGAACTCGTGCGGGCGTGCTGCGTGCGCGAGTGTATGGGGGTGTCGCTGGGGTGCAGTTTTCGCCTCGTCGCTCTTCCACCCGTGTCCTCTCGTGGGTGGCATTTGGATTGCATGGGCGTAGCCACAACGTACACGCGAGCGCATGTGCAAGACAACCGCGAGCCTTCGGGAAAGCACCACTACACAAAATGCAAACACAAGCACTGAAATGGGCGTGGCTGGGGGAAATAGGGAGGGGGAAATAGGAGGGGGGAAGGAAGAGAGGGAAGAAAGAGAGGGGGGAAACAGCGCCAACGCCGCAGGGACCACAGAAGGAGAGAGGCGTGGTAAGAACCCCACTCAGCGAGACGGCGTAGCCCAGCGCGAAATAACGTGTCCCCTCCAGCGGGCAGAGAAAGAGAGGGTGAGAGGGCCATGAGGCAACCACCCAGACGGGATTTAAAAGCACGAGAACGCAGCAGGGCGTTATAATCCACAGTTAAGCCGGCGCACACATTCACGCGCACACGCATGCTCTGTGGGTGCACGCATGCCACCTCGACAATAGCAAACGCCACCACACACACACACACACACACACACGGCAGCAGCGCATAGCGCAAGAGGGCAGAAAAAAAGATGGAGGGCATGGGAAAATAAGACCGCGAATGTGCCTCCAGTGTGCGCACCACGTAGGTCCTGCGTGTGTCCACCTTCCGCGGCCTAGGCACACTCACACGCACACATACACCTGCGCACATATGCACAGGGAGAGAGAGACTAGTATACATCTATGTACATACACGTCCACCAGGCAAGCAAGCCGTGAAGCGCTCCTCGTCACTGCGCTCACGGGGGCGCGTCTTGGCGTACCGCTCCTCGCGTCCCCGTCATGCGCCCGGTCCTCAGAAAGGTCGGAAGCAACAGGCAAAGAGCCACATCGATGCGACGGCCCAATGGTCTACACTGCTGCGGCACACACGGCAGTAAGCCCGAGCACACCCTCGCGGCGCGCGCCATGGCACACCAGGGAGAGGAAGAGGGAGAGGGAGAGGGGGGGTGGGGGCAGCAGCAACACAGGCGTGCACGAAAGAGGGAGAGAGGCCCCACACACACGGCACCCTGCCCCAGCTGCGCAAGTCGGCCAGCGCCACAAGACGAGAAGCGACCGCACGGGGGAGATGGTTGGGCGGAAAAGGGAGAAGGGGTGGGAGGAGTAGCCACGCCGCCGCAGAGAGAGAGAGAGCGGCCAGGGCAACTATTCAGCTGGGCCACAAGCCAGCGCGCTGTGGCACGCACGCACGCACGCCCCTCCGCCATCGCACACCCCGGAAGGGGGCCTGCGCCGGCGCAAGTGCGAAGCGGGGAAGGCCTGAGCGGCGGCGGCAGCGGAATGCGCACGCCTCGCACTCAACGTGCACATCGGCCCGCCCACACAGGGCTGCCGCTGCTCCTGCGGGCACCGCCCTGCCTGCGCCGCCTTCGCCCATACGCACACGCACGCCGCAGGCAGACGAAATCCGTCGCCGCAGCCATCCACTCAACGCCGCTAGGGGAGGCAGACAGCAGAGGCACGATACGGAGCAAGCCCAGCCCGTCACCATCGGCACAGCGGCGGAAGGCGAGCGCCCCCTACTCCAGGCTAGCCCCACCGCCTGCATGCCCCGAACACGGCTCCAGCATGTTCGGATGGCGGGGCCACCCGAGAACCCTCGGCATTCGCACGACGATCACCTCGTCAGACATGCTCCCGCTCGCGCTGTGCGCATTGCGCTCCTCTGATGCGCGCCGTGACATGGGACCGGTGAACGGCATCACGTCATCCCGCCACCCAATCGTGTTCGCGCTGCAGCTCTCCTTCTTGCTCGCCGGCGCCCTCGAGGCCGGATGCGCCCCCAGCGACACCCTCCGAAACAGGTGTGACTCACGCATCGCGGACGGCTCCTCGGAGCGCGGCGGCGCTGTCATCCCCGAACGCTGCGGCGCCGCGCCACGGCCGCCCCGGCCCACAAGCGGGTTCAGCGCCCCACCAGCGCCAACGTCCGGCATGTCGCCCGCCACCACGGCCCCGCCGTTGCCCATCCGCTGGCGGGCCTGCGACACCGTCGCAATCCGAATCGCTAGCCGGTTCATCAGCCCCTGGCAGTAGTCCTCCTCGCTCACAACACGGCTCCGCGGCGGCGCACCAACGCCCCACTTGCTCAGCAGCGGCTGCAGCTCGCGCACGCGCTGCGCTACGGGGTACGGCGCAAAGCAGCTCGTCAGCACCAAGGCAATGCCAGCAGCAGGGCCGCTCATCGTGCCCACAGACGACAGCAGCGCACCGGCAGCACTCGACGCCGTCTCCGTCCCCGTCTCGTCCGGCAGGATCGCCTCGATCTCCGTGCGCAGCGCAGCGTGACGGCGCCCAGGCACAGCGTTCACCTGGAACATCTCCACCGCGAACGGCACACCGCGCAGCCCCTGCCGTCCCATCTCGGTGTGCGCAGCACCCGCGCGCTCCTCGTTCGACAGCGCCCACCACGCCGTCTCCGTCGCCACAACCTGCCCGCCATTCGCAACAGCCTCCGTGCGCGCTGCCATGTTCGGCGTGTCGCCGTAGTAGTCGTACCCCTTCGTCACCTCGTCGTACCGGATGTCGCACAGCCCGGTGTGGACCCCCACACGCACGCGCAGCCCGCACCACACCGCGGCGTACTCCTCCTCGCCCAGCCGCGCAGTCGGCGGCACGTAGTCGTCCTCAGCGTCCGCGCGCGCAAGCTCGAACTCGCGGTACGCAGCGTCGATGGACCCCGTCCCCCAGTCGTGCCCCAGCAGCTTCGTCTGGATCTCGCACGCAAGCCTCACAGCGCTGTGCGCGCTCTTGCACGCAATCATGAACGAGTCGCCGATCGTCTTCACCTCGTAGCACCCGTGCCTCGCGATCAGCTGCCGGATCACGCGGTGGTGCGCCACAATCGCGTCAGCCATCCGCTGCGGCAGCGCGGCCCACAGCGCAGTGCTGCTCTCGATGTCCGTGAAGAGCAGCGTCACCGGCTCGTCACCGTCCTTCGGCGCCGCGTCGTTGTCCCGGTTGTCCATGCAGCAGTACAGGAGCAGCCCAACAGCTGCAATCGACGCGGCAACAAGCAGCACGACGCCGGCAATGATGCCGCTGAGCTCCCCGGGCGTCAGCGCACTCGACGCAACGCGAGGCATGTACACCAATGACGGCGTCATCGGCGCCGTCAGCGGCGGCACCCGCGGGTCCAGCATCCTCTGCACGGAGAGCATCACAATGCCCTGCGCGCCGTAGTTTTCGTATACGCAGTCATCACCACTCGTCGTCGTGGTGCAGCTCCACTGAAAGGGGCCCAGGGACATACTGTGCGCGTTGATGGTGCCATGCGTGTAGACGCTCTCCTGCAGTGAGGTGGAGTTAACAACGCCTCCTTTCCCGTTCGCTACAGCCTGGATGAATGCGACGGATAAGAAGTTGCGCAGCAGGGACGGCGTGTGGCTTGCCGGGTCCGGGAAAATGGTGGTGAAGAGTCTCATCAGCGGACTCGCTTCGAGTGCTCTCTCCGACGTGTCACTCCACAGCGGCAGACTGTTGAACGACATCATACGCGCCTGCACAGAGGTAGGCAACACGGAGAAGCTAGCGATGAGGCTGTCGTACCTATGTGCGAGGTCGCAAAACGAAATAACCGCGATTGCCGATGGGTTCGCAATAAGGAAGCTGGCGATCACGCCCACGTCGTCCTCCGTGATCCCAAGAACAAAGTTGATCTTATCAGGTTCAAGCGAAGTCGCCACAGACGCCCCCGGCGAGATGCCCGAGGTGGAGGGGTCGGGGAGGTTGAACGTGGCGGCCGTCTTCACCCCCAGTGCTGTGATGTCACGCACGCTTGTGCTGCTGTACTCGTGCATCACAAGGTTCACACCTTCGCTGATCGACGTCACGTCAGTCACGACTGCCATCCTCGAGTAGAGGATGTACATCTCCTGCTCCAGTGTCGGCATCAGGAACAGGTAGTTCGGCTTCGGCACCACTACGTTCGGCCGGTTGAACACGGGAGAGATCACCAGCGTGCCGTTCACGTCAATGCTTCGAAGCAGCGGACCGGTGATCACATCCACAGAGTAGTTCAACAGCTCCCAGTCAAGAATACCCTGCCCCGTCGCTTGCGTCACGTTCAGCATCGCCGGGTTGAACGCGGCAAAGTCCAAACCGCTTCCGTTGAGTGCATGTTGAATTACCATCGTCATCCGTGCAGCAGCAGCAGTCAGCTTCGGGGTGTCAGAGAAGTTCAGTGTCAGAGCGCTCAGCGGCTTCGACACCGCGATGTTTTTCAAGTAGCAGACGGACTGCGCGTAGTTGAAGGCCGATTGGGTCGAGAACGTCCATGACGCCTTGTGTAGATGTTGGAGAATAGCGGCGCGCCCTCCCTGGTTGCAGTAGCACACAGCACCGAGAAACGCGGCAACAGGAGTGCAGGCAGCGCCGTAGTCGCCAAGCACATAGTCCCCGGCAATCATATATCGATTTTGGTCAAAGAGCCCCGTCACGTACGCTTTTCGATCCGTGATCCACAGCGGCTGATCCAGCGTCTGCATGATCGCCTTACCGGGAAGCCACCCAGCAAACATCAGCTGCGTGCTGCTCGGGTGCTCGTCGAAGAACCTCTTCACGTCCACGGCAGAGCCCGACGACGGTGGCTCATGCCCCCGAGGGCCGTACTCCCGCACAGCCTTTGCCTCGTCAGCCCACAGGCTCGCGTTGACGCGGTCGGACTTCTCCATGTACTTCTCCATCTCGTCACGGAACAGCCCAACGTGCGGCAAAATACTATAAGAGGTGGGAAGTGTGTTGGCGCTCGTCATGATCTGTCCGTCCACAGGCGTCAGCTTCCCGGCCATCGCAAGGTCGTAGTACACCTGAAACGCGATCCTCTGCAGTGGGAAGCACGTCATGATGTACGCCGACGACGTGCGCGGGTCCGTCAGCGCGACCCGCAGGAACTCCGCCACCTGCCTCCCGGGCATCCCCCACAGAATGATCACCTGAGGGTACGTGTTCGCCATCGCATCGAAGGCCGTCATGTCCACCGCAGAGTCCGTCATCGAGTACGGCGCGGAGTACAGAGCTGGCGGCTCGAGCGAGAACGAGGCGAACACCGCCCTTACCATCTGGTACTCCGAGTCGCCGAACTGCACACCCGTCAGGTACATGAACGCAGTGCGGCGCGCGCGAATCGTCTTCAGGATGTGCGTCAGCATCACTGTAATCTCCGTCCGCGGCTCCGCACGCATGTAGTACACACTGTCACTCCACACGCGCACCGCACTCGACCCCGTGAACGGGCCCAGGAACATCAAGTTGATGTCCCGAAACACAGCAGTCTTCAGCACGCTCCACATGAGCGAGTCCAAGAAGGGCCCAATCACGCCAAGCAGCGTCGGGTAGTCCTCAAGCGCCTTCCTCACGACAGCCGTTATGTTGGACGGGTCGACTTTCGGGTCGGGGTTGACGATCTTAATCGGCCGCCCGTTAGCAGTCTTGTAGTCAGACGCGTACAGCGCGGCGTCGATGCCCAGCCACAGCGCCTTCGCATCGCTCGCCATGAACGGGTCGAGAGAGTACATGGCGTTGAGCAGGTACACCGGGTCGTTGGAGCCGCTGCTGTTGCCGTCGGCAGCCAGTGCAGGCGGCGCAGCGCTGAGGGCCGCCGCCACCACTGCGAGCACAGCAAGGGTCACGAGCCGCAAACCGGTACCCGCGCCCACACAGCAAGTGCGCCGGCAAGGGGTGCCAGCCAGCGTCCAGCACGCCATCGGCGGGAAAGAAAGGGGAGGAGAGGGGTGGGCTGTGTATGCGCGCGGAACAGAGAAGAGGGGCGCGGCAGGGAGAGGGCGGGAGCAATCGAGGCAATCGAATTGGAGGCAATGGGGAGGCGCACAGGGCACAGGAAAAGAGGGGAGAACAAAGCGAGGGAGCTCGGGGGAGAGGGGAGAGGGGGGAGGGGGGAGGGGGGCGCAAGGAGAGCACGGCGCGGCAAACAAATGCGGGGACAAGGCGGCCGGTGCGCTCTACACAAGGGCGGGGCGCAGGGGCACAACCGGACGCACGCGCCTCCGAGAGGATATACAAAGGGGTATAGCGGGCGGCGAAACAGTCCAGTGGCACAGGCGGGGGACACGGGCGGCCGAAGAAAAGGCCGGCGTGAAAAACAAGCGGGCGCCCAGCTAAGAAATCAGGATGAAACACAGGCGGGCAAGGGAAAGAGCGGGAGGAGGGAGAAGGGGGGACGGAGACGCCACCAAGTGCTGATCGCGCCTTACGCGCAAGCTAATAAAGCGGAAAACTAAGCAGGAAAGCACAGCAAAAAGCGCCGCAGAAGCAGAGAAGTCGAAGAGGCAGCGGCACAAGGCGGGGCACAGGCGGGCGAGAGCGGCAGCCCCACAGCAGACGCACACGTGGTACGGACAGACGCCGTAACGCCCGCGAGAGGGGTGGAGGCCGGATGATGCGTGTGGGGCGCAGCCAATACCGCCACCTCTGACAACAACTCAAGAGCAGAGGCGTGAACAAAGCAGAAAACAAAGACGGGCAGGCGGACGCTGCCGCTGCAACGGCGCCGTCCGGTGTGTAGAACGGTGCCTTTGTGCGTATGTGGGTAGCCGCGCGTCGGCTTATCCCTGTCGTGCGCCGGCGACCTCTCCAGCCCGCGGCGCCACCATACAGACACACACAGGCGTGAGTGCGGCGGCAGGGTGACAAAGGAGAGAGGCAAAGTGTGTGTATACGGCGCGCGGCCGCACAGCCCCCTGCGTGCTCGCGAACAGGGACGCAACGCGGAGAGCACGGAAGAGGTGGGAGAAGAGGGGACAGACAGATGTCCAGTGATGCAGCATGCAGAGCTGTGTTGCTCGCTTTACCTTCTTCGCCCGTTCTCCTCGGGGGCTGCACACGACAGATGACTCTACTGCCAGGGTCGTTGGTGCTGCCGGTGCTGTTGCGGACTAGCTGCCTGCGTTTCTCCCCCACAGCCGCTCGCCGCGGCGCTGCTTTCCTCTCTGCCGCCCAAAGGAAAACCAGACGATGGCGGGTAGAGGGGGGAGGGGCTGCGTGGCGGCTCTGAGTGTGTGGGTGTGTGTGGGTGGGTACGTGCGTGCGTGCGTCGGGCAGGGAGGGAGATGGAGAGCCCAGGGAACAGACAGCCACCCGCTCACCGACAGGTGCACGTGCAGCGATGCCGACTTGAGAGAGAGGGGGGGAGGGGGGGTGAAGCGAGAGAACGAGGCGGGGGAGGCGTAGGACTGCGTAGGCGCGTGTGTCTTTCGGCTGTTGAGTGGGTTTCATGCAGAGCAGAGGGAGGCGTGTGCGAGGGAAGCGGGGAGCGAAGGGAGAGACGCCAAGCAGAGTGCACGTGTGTGTTTGCGACCCCACGCATACATCGAGACAAGAGGTGAAGGAGAAGAGGCTGGTGAGCGGTGCGTGGATGCAGAGAGTTGGCACAGACAGATGGAGGAGCGCACCACAGCGGCAGCAAGCTCGCCGACTCCCCCCGCAGGCACAAACACGCAGAGAAGAGCCGCCTGCTTGAGTGGAGTGACCCTGCTAGGCAGTGGAGGGGGTGCACATCACCAGCATTCGTGCGATGCGGCACATCGTGAGTGAGAGACAGGGGCGCTCTCACTGAGCAAGGCGGCAGAGGTGGAGTGCAACGCGGAAGGCGGGGGCAGCGAGTCACCGGTGCGCGCTTGCCTGTCCTTGAGTGTGTGCGTGGGGGAGAGCCGGAGTGAAGCACGTCGCGAAGCCGGGCCAGACGCGCCCACCACGCCGGCGCGTGCGAGACCACGTTGGCGACCCGCCTTCGGCGCGCACTACTTCCCCTCCGGACTTGGCCACAGGCCGCAGTCCCCGTCGCCTTTGCGCGCGCACCGCTAAGCGCGCGGACGTTTATGTGCGCCTGGAGCAAAATACGGACGAGAAAAGGCAAAAAAGAGCCGCCGAGGGACGCAGAAAAGGGGGGCGTCGATAAAGGCGATGCGAGACGAATTGGGGGGGGGGGGGGGCAGCGCCTCCTCCTCGCCTTCCCCGAACTCGTGCGGGCGTGCTGCGTGCGCGAGTGTATGGGGGTGTCGCTGGGGTGCAGTTTTCGCCTCGTCGCTCTTCCACCCGTGTCCTCTCGTGGGCGGTATTTGGATTGCATGGGCGTAGCCACAACGTACACGCGAGCGCATGTGCAAGACAACCGCGAGCCTTCGGGAAAGCACCACAACACAAAATGCAAACGCAAGCACTGAAATGGGCGTGGCTGGGGGAAATAGGGAGGGGGAAGGAAGAGAGGGGGAAACAGCGCCAACGCCGCAGGGACCACAGCAGGAGAGAGGCGTGGGTAAGAACCCCACTCAGCGAGACGGCGTAGCCCAGCGCGAAATAACGTGTCCCCTCCAGCGGGCAGAGAAAGAGAGGGTGAGAGGGCCATGAGGCAACCACCCAGACGGGATTTAAAAGCACGAGAACGCAGCACGGCGTTATGATTCACAGTTAAGCCGGCGCACACATTCACGCGCACACGTATGCTGTGTGGGTGCACGCATGCCACCTCAACAATAGCAAACGCCACCACACACACACACACACACACACGGCAGCAGCGCATAGCGCAAGAGGGCGGAAAAAAAAAGATGGAGGGCATGGGAAAATAAGACCGCGAATGTGCCTCCAGTGTGCGCACCACGTAGGTCCTGCGTGTGTCCACCTTCCGCGGCCTAGGCACACTCACACGCACACATACACCTGCGCACATATGCACAGGGAGAGAGAGACTAGTATACATCTATGTACATACACGTCCACCAGGCAAGCAAGCCGTGAAGCGCTCCTCGTCACTGCGCTCACGGGGGCGCGTCTTGGCGTACCGCTCCTCGCGTCCCCGTCATGCGCCCGGTCCTCAGAAAGGTCGGAAGCAACAAGCAAAGAGCCACATCGATGCGACGGCCCAATGGTCTACACTGCTGCGGCACACACGGCAGTAAGCCCGAGCACACCCTCGCGGCGCGCGCCATGGCACACCAGGGAGAGGAAGAGGGAGAGGGAGAGGGGGGGTGGGGGCAGCAGCAACACAGGCGTGCACGAAAGAGGGAGAGAGGCCCCACACACACGGCACCCTGCCCCAGCTGCGCAAGTCGGCCAGCGCCACAAGACGAGAAGCGACCGCACGGGGGAGATGGTTGGGCGGAAAAGGGAGAAGGGGTGGGAGGAGTAGCCACGCCGCCGCAGAGAGAGAGAGAGAGCGGCCAGGGCAACTATTCAGCTGGGCCACAAGCTAGCGCGCTGTGGCACGCACGCACGCACGCCCCTCCGCCATCGCACACCCCGGAAGGGGGCCTGCGCCGGCGCAAGTGCGAAGCGGGGAAGGCCTGAGCGGCGGCGGCAGCGGAATGCGCACGCCTCGCACTCAACGTGCACATCGGCCCGCCCACACAGGGCTGCCGCTGCTCCTGCGGGCACCGCCCTGCCTGCGCCGCCTTCGCCCATACGCACACGCATGCCGCAGGCAGACGAAATCCGTCGCCGCAGCCATCCACTCAACGCCGCTAGGGGAGGCAGACAGCAGAGGCACGATACGGAGCAAGCCCAGCCCGTCACCATCGGCACAGCGGCGGAAGGCGAGCGCCCCCTACTCCAGGCTAGCCCCACCGCCTGCATGCCCCGAACACGGCTCCAGCATGTTCGGATGGCGGGGCCACCCGAGGCCCCTCGGCATTCGCACGATGATCACCTCGTCAGACATGCTCCCGCTCGCGCTGCGCGCATTGCGCTCCTCTGATGCGCGCCGTGACGTGGGACCGGTGAACGGCATCACGTCATCCCGCCACCCAATCGTGTTCGCGCTGCAGCTCTCCTTCTTGCTCGCCGGCGCCCTCGAGGCCGGATGCGCCCCCAGCGGCGCCCTCCGGAACAGGCGTGACTCACGCATCGCGGACGGCTCCTCGGAGCGCGGCGGCGCTGTCATCCCCGAAGGCAGTGGCGCCGCGCCACAGCCGCCCCGGCCCACAAGCGGGTTCAGCGCCCCACCAGCGCCAACGTCCGGCATGTCGCCCGCCACCACGGCCCCGCCGTTGCCCATCCGCTGGCGGGCCTGCGACACCGTCGCAATCCGAATCGCTAGCCGGTTCATCAGCCCCTGGCAGTAGTCCTCCTCGCTCACAACACGGCTCCGCGGCGGCGCACCAACGCCCCACTTGCTCAGCAGCGGCTGCAGCTCGCGCACGCGCTGCGCTACGGGGTACGGCGCAAAGCAGCTCGTCAGCACCAAGGCAATGCCAGCAGAAGGGCCGCTCATCGTGCCCACAGACGACAGCAGCGCACCGGCAGCACTCGACGCCGTCTCCGTCCCCGTCTCGTCCGGCAGGATCGCCTCGATCTCCGTGCGCAGCGCAGCGTGACGGCGCCCAGGCACAGCGTTCACCTGGAACATCTCCACCGCGAACGGCACACCGCGCAGCCCCTGCCGTCCCATCGCAGTGTGCGCAGCACCCGCGCGCTCCTCGTTCGACAGCGCCCACCACGCCGTCTCCGTCGCCACAACCTGCCCGCCATTCGCAACAGCCTCCGTGCGCGCTGCCATGTTCGGCGTGTCGCCGTAGTAGTCGTACCCCTTCGTCACCTCGTCGTACCGGATGTCGCACAGCCCGGTGTGGACCCCCACACGCACGCGCAGCCCGCACCACACCGCGGCGTACTCCTCCTCGCGCAGCCGCGCAGTCGGCGGCACGTAGTCGTCCTCAGCGTCCGCGCGCGCAAGCTCGAACTCGCGGTACGCAGCGTCGATGGACCCCGTCCCCCAGTCGTGCCCCAGCAGCTTCGTCTGGATATCGCACGCAAGCCTCACAGCGCTGTGCGCGCTCTTGCACGCAATCATGAACGAGTCGCCGATCGTCTTCACCTCGTAGCACCCGTGCCTCGCGATCAGCTGCCGGATCACGCGGTGGTGCACCCCTATCGCGTCAGCCATCCGCTGCGGCAGCACGGCCCACAGCGCAGTGCTGCTCTGGATGTCCGTGAAGACCAGCGTCACCGGCTCGTCACCGTCCTTCGGCGCCGCGTCGTTGTCCCGGTTGTTCATGCAGCAGTACAGGAGCAGCCCAACAGCTGCAATCGACGCGGCAACAAGCAGCACGGCGCCGGCAATGATGCCGTTGCGCTCCCCGGGCGTCAGCGCACTCGACGCAACGCGAGGCATGTACACCAATGACGGCGTCATCGGCGCCGTCAGCGGCGGCACCCGCGGGTCCAGCATCCTCTGCACGGAGAGCATCACAATGCCCTGCGCGCCGTAGTTGTGTTGCAAGCACACCTTGCCACTGGAAGTATTTTTACAGCCCCAACTAAAGGGGCCAAAGGCCATGCCCTCGGTGAACATGACACCGTTGCGGTACAGTGCGTCCATCAACGCCGCAGTTTCAGGCTCTGCTGTCATGGAGGCCAGCTCCATCGTAAACAATACCGTCATTATATTCATCAAGGAAGCCGGGGTGTAGTTACGTGGATCTCCCATTGCGTATTGAAACACCTGCAGCATAGGAAAGGCGTTATGCGCGCTGCTCGAGGTATCGCTCCAGAGCGGCAGGTTAGTGAACGTGATCAAACGCGCCTGCACAGACGCTGGCGTCGACGAGAGGGCAGTGACAAGCGCGGTGTAATGAAGCGCCAAGTCATCGAAGGCGATCACAACAATCGCAGACTTGTCCGCGATCAGAAAGTCGACAACGTCGGCGACATCCGCAGCCGTCACCGCGAGCACAAAGTTGACTTGCCTGCGAACAAGCGCACTCCTCACGGTCTTCGTGGGGGGCACCATGACCACAGAGGGGTCGTTATAGTTGAACGTCGCAGCAGACTTGAACAGCACAGCAGTGATGTTCGACGCCTCATCATCGGCGTAGCCGTGCAGAACCACACGCACGTTAGAGCCGATCGACGTCACACGCCTCAGAGTCGCGAGGTTCTCGTACAGCAGGAACATCTGCTGCTCCAGCGTGGGCATCAGGTACACGTAGTTTCGCATCGGCTCCACTAGGTGTGGCCGAGGGTAGACGGGGGCAGGGACCAAGTAGCCATCAACCCTCATACCCTCCGTTATCGCTCCCGCTACAATGTCCACCGTGTAGTTCAGCAGTTGATGATCCAGCAGCGCCTGTGCGGTACTCCGCTTGACGTCCAAGTAGGAAAAGGTTAAAGGACGATTGGCAAAACTGACAGTCCTCGTAAACGCTGATAACGCATTCTTGAAATTGTCCGCAGCACTTGAGAGACGTGCATCGTCCGTGAAGACCAGCGTCAGAAAGTGCAGTGGTCGCGGCAAGCTCGTGTGGTCAGAGTAGCAGTCGTTCTGCACGTAGTTGAAGCCGGACTCCTCAATGGTGTTCCACACGGCGCTGTCCAGCTTCGAAATAATTGCCGCACGCCCGCCCTGGTTGCAGAAGCACACAGCACCGAGAAACGCGGCAACAGGGTTGCAGGCAGCGCCGTAGTCGCCAAGCACATAGTCCCCGCCAATTATGTAGCGCCTCTGCTCGAACAACCCCGCTCTATACATCTTCAAACTACCCATCCAGCGTTTCTGCATCACCGTATACTGAATGACTTTGCCGCTCACCCACCCAGTCAGCATCAGGTTCGCTGCGTTCGGGTGCTCGTCGAAGAACCTCTTCACGTCCACGGCAGAGTCCGACGACGGTGGCCCATGCCCCCAAGGGCCGTACTTCCGCACAGCCTTTGCCTCGTCAGCCCACAGGCTCGCGTTGACGCGGTCGGTCTTCTCCATGTACTTCTCCATCTCGGCACGGAACGCTGGAATGTGCGTTGTGTTTGGCTTTGTCAGCGGAAAGGATGTGGCGCTCGACATGATCTGTCCGTCCACAGGCGTCAGGTTCCCGGCCATCGCAAGGTCGTAGTACACCTGAAACGCGATCCTCTGCAGCGGGAAGCACGTCATGATGTACGCCGACGACGTGCGCGGGTCCGTCAGCGCGACCCGCAGGAACTCCGCCACCTGCCTCCCGGGAACCCCCCACAGAATGATCACCTGAGGGTACGTGTTCGCCATCGCATCGAAGGCCGTCATGTTCACCGCAGAGTCCGTCATCGAGTGCGGCGCAGAGTACAGAACTGGCGGCTCGAGTCCCAGCGGCGTCATGAGCGCCACAATATCCTTGTACTCGCGTTCTCCAAAGTCCACGCCCGTCAGGTACATGAACGCAGTGCGGCGACCACGGATTGTGTTGGCCACGTGCTTCACGATCGCCAGGAGCTCCGCATGTGGCTCCGCACGCATGAAGTACACGTTCTCGTTCCACGCGCGCACCGAACTCGACCCCGTGAACGGGCCCAGAAGCATCAGCCCGCTGCTCTCGATCACAGGGCTGCTCAGCAAAGCAGCAAGGCGCGTGTCAGAGTACGGCCCAATCACGCCAAGCAGCGTCGGGTAGTCCCTAAGCGCCTTCGTCACCACGGCTACGATGTCCGACCGGTTCAGATCCGGGTCGGGGTTGATGATGTTGATGGGACGGCCGCCAGCAGCAGTGTAGTTGGCGTTGTAGAGTGCGGCGTCGATGCCCAGCCACAGCGCCTCTGCATCGCTCTCCATGTAGTTGGTCATCGAGTACATGGCGTTCAGCAGGTACACAGGTTCCTCCGACAAGATGCCCGCATCCGCAGCCCACGCCGTAGGCGCTGTGAACACAGCAAGCGTCAGCGCGCCGACAATCAGCAAAGCGCCAACCAGGAGTGGCGAGTGTCGGTACGCGTGCAGCCGCTTCAGACCGCCGGCCACACCACCTGCGCCGCGCCCGCAAATGCAGCGCGGATGAGGTGTGCCTGCGTGCATTGCTGGGGGCACCCGGCCGCGATAGTCGTTGGGACAGGAGATGCGCTGGGGGGCAGCCTAGCACTGCGGTGGAGAAGAAGAGAGCAGAAGAGAAGCGTCGCGCGGCAGGGGGCGATGGGGAGTATAAAAGACAGACGCAGCGACAAGAACGCCGTGCCCACTGAATAGAAAAACACACAAATGAGAGAAGGCACACACCGCACGTGCACGCACAAATGAACAGGGGGCGAGTGCAGGGGAGGCCGTGACGGAGAGCCAAGGACACGGACAGCCAGGCAGACCGCAAGGGGGGGGGGGAAGGAAGAGAGGGAGAGGGCAGAGGTGAAACGCTTCCAGAGAAAACAGGAAAACAGAAAGGCGGCTGAAGAAACAAAGCAACGCACGACAAGTCACCTCCGTGCTGTGCGTGCTGTTCTCCTCTGCAGACGCGGTGATGAGCACAGATGAATACGTCCGCACCTTTGCGGTGCGAGAGAGCGCGTGTGTGAGGGAGATTGTGGGAGAGGCGGAGAGAGGGAAGAGGGAAGAGGGAAAAAGAGAGACTGAGTTGCACCGAGGCCATGGGCGAGTCGGCGTGTTCGCCTCCACCAATCCGACCTCTGGGCGGCGCGTGCGGCCGGGCCGCTCACGCTGAGGCCGGCCCGGCAGGAGTAGAGCGCCTCCCCGGCGCACGCGTGTGGAAGCAACGAGAGAGGGGGGGGGGGGGCGCTGGGGCCATCCGCAGCCAAAATGCAAGCCAGACGGTGCACTGGCAGGTAGAGCACAGGCCGCGCCCCCACTGGACAAGGAGTGCGCCATCGCTCCGCCGACCTCGCCGCGCCGCGGAGCACGGACGAATGCGCGCACATGCATAGGCATGACGGCAGCAGGCAGACGCACGAGACGATACGCCCCTCCACAGCGACTGGCGCGCTCACCCGTCAGCGTAGGACGGAGAGACGGGTAGGGGGGTTGAGGGAGGGGGTGCAAGGAAGCGGGAGGGCGTCGCCGGCACTCGCTTGTCTACGAGAGCGCCTTTACAGAACACAATCAAGCAGAGAAAAGAGAGGGCGCGCAACTCAAGTCAGGAGGTAAAGAGAGAACAGAAGAACGAGAACAGCGAACAGGAGCTGCGAATCGCCCCCCGAATGTGACTGCTTTACACATCCATATACATCTGCAGAGCTACATACATGCATACACACAAAGGCCACTCTAAGCCTCATCATCCAACAGCACAGAGACCCCAGACAGCGGCAGATACGCCTCACCACCGCTGCGACACTGTACATCACACGACTACACACAGCCCCACGAAGATGCTCGCTCGAGGCTGTAGCTGCGGAGAATATACATCCGTCCGTACACCTCAGCGCCTCTGAGACACCGCCCACACAGACACCACACATCAAAGCACACCAGCCTCACAGCCACACATTCCCCTCTTCATTCCCCGACAACAACATCCGAGATCTACGTCCTCAGCATACGAAGGTCGCGCATCGCGGACGGCACTCCGATGCGCGGCGGCGCTGTCATCCCCGAAGGCAGTGGCGCCGCGCCACAGCCGCCCCGGCCCACAAGCGGGTTCAGTGCCCCACCAGCGCCAACGTCCGGCATGTCGCCCACCACAACGGCCCCGCCGTTGCCCATCCGCTGGCGGGCCTGCGACACCGTCGCAATCCGAATCGCTAGCCGGTTCATCAGCCCCTGGCAGTAGTCCTCCTCGCTCACAACACGGCTCCGCGGCGGCGCACCAACGCCCCACTTGCTCAGCAGCGGCTGCAGCTCGCGCACGCGCTGCGCTACGGGGTACGGCGCAAAGCAGCTCGTCAGCACCAAGGCAATGCCAGCAGCAGGGCCGCTCATCGTGCCCACAGACGACAGCAGCGCACCGGCAGCACTCGACGCCGTCTCCGTCCCCGTCTCGTCCGGCAGGATCGCCTCGATCTCCGTGCGCAGCGCAGCGTGACGGCGCCCAGGCACAGCGTTCACCTGGAACATCTCCACCGCGAACGGCACACCGCGCAGCCCCTGCCGTCCCATCGCAGTGTGCGCAGCACCCGCGCGCTCCTCGTTCGACAGCGCCCACCACGCCGTCTCCGTCGCCACAACCTGCCCGCCATTCGCAACAGCCTCCGTGCGCGCTGCCATGTTCGGCGTGTCGCCGTAGTAGTCGTACCCCTTCGTCACCTCGTCGTACCGGATGTCGCACAGCCCGGTGTGGACCCCCACACGCACGCGCAGCCCGCACCACACCGCGGCGTACTCCTCCTCGCGCAGCCGCGCAGTCGGCGGCACGTAGTCGTCCTCAGCGTCCGCGCGCGCAAGCTCGAACTCGCGGTACGCAGCGTCGATGGACCCCGTCCCCCAGTCGTGCCCCAGCAGCTTCGTCTGGATCTCGCACGCAAGCCTCACAGCGCTGTGCGCGCTCTTGCACGCAATCATGAACGAGTCGCCGATCGTCTTCACCTCGTAGCACCCGTGCCTCGCGATCAGCTGCCGGATCACGCGGTGGTGCACCCCTATCGCGTCAGCCATCCGCTGCGGCAGCACGGCCCACAGCGCAGTGCTGCTCTGGATGTCCGTGAAGACCAGCGTCACCGGCTCGTCACCGTCCTTCGGCGCCGCGTCGTTGTCCCGGTTGTTCATGCAGCAGTACAGGAGCAGCCCAACAGCTGCAATCGACGCGGCAACAAGCAGCACGGCGCCGGCAATGATGCCGTTGCGCTCCCCGGGCGTCAGCGCACTCGACGCAACGCGAGGCATGTACACCAATGACGGCGTCATCGGCGTCGTCAGCGGCGGCACCTGCGGGTCCAGTATCCTCTGCACGGAGAGCATCACAATGCCCTGCGCGCCGTAGTTGTGTTGCAAGCAGTCATCACCACTCGTCGTCGTGGTGCAGCCCCACTCAAACATCCCAAAGACCATGCCGAACCGTGTCGTAATACCGTTGAAGTACATCGCGTCTGCCAGTGTGGCTTCTTTCATGGATTTCACAGTTCTCATGAGTTTGAAAGGCACAAGTGCAGTTACGCACGCTCTCAGATAACCGGGAGTGTGCTGTAAAGGGTCAGGCAGCGCACCGTGAAACACCTGCAGCATAGGAAAGGCGTTATGCGCGCTGCTCGAGGTATCGCTCCAGAGCGGCAGGTTAGTGAACGTGATCAAACGCGCCTGCACAGACGCTGGCGTCGACGAGAGGGCAGTGACAAGCGCGGTGTAATGAAGCGCCAAGTCATCGAAGGCGATCACAACAATCGCAGACCTGTCCGCGATCAGAAAGTCGACAACGTCGGCGACATCCGCAGCCGTCACCGCGAGCACAAAGTTGACTTGCCTGCGAACAAGCGCACTCCTCACGGTCTTCGTGGGGGGCACCATGACCACAGAGGGGTCGTTATAGTTGAACGTCGCAGCAGACTTGAACAGCACAGCAGTGATGTTCGACGCCTCATCATCGGCGTAGCCGTGCAGAACCACACGCACGTTAGAGCCGATCGACGTCACACGCCTCAGAGTCGCGAGGTTCTCGTACAGCAGGAACATCTGCTGCTCCAGCGTGGGCATCAGGTACACGTAGTTCCGCATCGGCTCCACTAGGTGTGGCCGAGGGTAGACGGGGGCAGGGACCAAGTAGCCATCAACCCTCATATCCTCCGTTATCGCTCCCGCAATAACGTCCGCCGTGTAGTTCAGGAGTTGATAATCCAGCAGCGCCTGTGCGGTAGTCCGCTTGACGTTCAATGTGGTCACACTCACCGGGTGCTCTGTGTACTTCAGGTAGCGGACAAGGGCTGAAATGGCAACGTTCAGGTCTAACCCCGCCACTGCGAGCGTTGGATCGTCCGTGAAGACCAGCGTCAGAAAGTGCAGTGGTCGCGGCAAGCTCGTCTGGGCATAGCAGTCGTCCTGCACGTAGTTGAAGCCGGACTCCTCAATGGTGTTCCACACGGCGCTGTCCAGCTTCGAAATAATTGCAACACGCCCGCCCTGGTTGCAGAAGCACACAGCACCGAGAAACGCGGCAACAGGGTTGCAGGCAGCGCCGTAGTCGCCAAGCACATAGTCCCCGCCAATTATGTAGCGCCTCTGCTCGAACGCATACCCTTTGTAGGCCGTCCTGTCCACGATCCACTCCTCCTCAGCAAATGTCTGCATAATCACCGAGCCGCTAATCCACCCAATCAGCATCACGTTCGCTGCGTTCGGGTGCTCGTCGAAGAACCTCTTCACGTCCACGGCAGAGTCCGACGACGGTGGCCCATGCCCCCAAGGGCCGTACTTCCGCACAGCCTTTGCCTCGTCAGCCCACAGGCTCGCGTTGACGCGGTCGGACTTCTCCATGTACTTCCCCATCTCGGCACGGAACGCTGGAATGTGCGTTGTGTTTGGCTGTGTCAGCGGAAAGGATGTGGCGCTCGACATGATCTGTCCGTCCACAGGCGTCAGGTTCCCGGCCATCGCAAGGTCGTAGTACACCTGAAACGCGATCCTCTGCAGCGGGAAGCAGGTCATGATGTACGCCGACGACGTGCGCGGGTCCGTCAGCGCGACCCGCAGGAACTCCGCCACCTGCCTCCCAGGCATCCCCCACAGAATGATCACCTGAGGGTACGTGTTCGCCATCGCATCGAAGGCCGTCATGTTCACCGCAGAGTCCGTCATCGAGTGCGGCGCGGAGTACAGAACTGGCGGCTCGAGTCCCAGCGGCGTCATGAGCGCCACAATATCCTTGTACTCGCGTTCTCCAAAGTCCACGCCCGTCAGGTACATGAACGCAGTGCGGCGACCACGGATTGTGTTGGCCACGTGCTTCACGATCGCCAGGAGCTCCGCATGCGGCTTCGCACGCATGAAGTACACGTTCTCGTTCCACGCGCGCACCGAACTCGACCCCGTGAACGGGCCCAGAAGCATCAGCCCGCTGCTCTCGATCACAGGGCTGCTCAGTAAAGCAGCAAGGCGCGTGTCAGAGTACGGCCCAATCACGCCAAGCAGCGTCGGGTAGTCCCTAAGCGCCTTCGTCACCACGGCTACGATGTCCGACCGGTTCAGATCCGGGTCGGGGTTGATGATGTTGATGGGACGGCCGCCAGCAGCAGTGTAGTTGGCGTTGTAGAGTGCGGCGTCGATGCCCAGCCACAGCGCCTCTGCATCGCTCTCCATGTAGTTGGTCATCGAGTACATGGCGTTCAGCAGGTACACAGGTTCCTCCGACAAGATGCCCGCATCCGCAGCCCACGCCGTAGGCGCTGTGAACACAGCAAGCGTCAGCGCGCCGACAATCAGCAAAGCGCCAACCAGGAGTGGCGAGTGTCGGTACGCGTGCAGCCGCTTCAGACCGCCGGCCACACCACCTGCGCCGCGCCCGCAAATGCAGCGCGGATGAGGTGTGCCTGCGTGCATTGCTGGGGGCACCCGGCCGCGATAGTCGTTGGGACAGGAGATGCGCTGGGGGGCAGCCTAGCACTGCGGTGGAGAAGAAGAGAGCAGAAGAGAAGCGTCGCGCGGCAGGGGGCGATGGGGAGTATAAAAGACAGACGCAGCGACAAGAACGCCGTGCCCACTGAATAGAAAAACACACAAATGAGAGAAGGCACACACCGCACGTGCACGCACAAATGAACAGGGGGCGAGTGCAGGGGAGGCCGTGACGGAGAGCCAAGGACACGGACAGCCAGGCAGACCGCAAGGGGGGGGGGGAAGGAAGAGAGGGAGAGGGCAGAGGTGAAACGCTTCCAGAGAAAACAGGAAAACAGAAAGGCGGCTGAAGAAACAAAGCAACGCACGACAAGTCACCTCCGTGCTGTGCGTGCTGTTCTCCTCTGCAGACGCGGTGATGAGCACAGATGAATACGTCCGCACCTTTGCTGGTGCGAGAGAGCGCGTGTGTGAGGGAGATTGTGGGAGAGGCGGAGAGAGGGAAGAGGGAAGAGGGAAAAAGAGAGACTGAGTTGCACCGAGGCCATGGGCGAGTCGGCGTGTTCGCCTCCACCAATCCGACCTCTGGGCGGCGCGTGCGGCCGGGCCGCTCACGCTGAGGCCGGCCCGGCAGGAGTAGAGCGCCTCCCCGGCGCACGCGTGGTGGAAGCAACGAGAGAGGGGGGGGGGGGGCGCTGGGGCCATCCGCAGCCAAAATGCAAGCCAGACGGTGCACTGGCAGGTAGAGCACAGGCCGCGCCCCCACTGGACAAGGAGTGCGCCATCGCTCCGCCGACCTCGCCGCGCCGCGGAGCACGGACGAATGCGCGCACATGCATAGGCATGACGGCAGCAGGCAGACGCACGAGACGATACGCCCCTCCACAGCGACTGGCGCGCTCACCCGTCAGCGTAGGACGGAGAGACGGGTAGGGGGGTTGAGGGAGGGGGTGCAAGGAAGCGGGAGGGCGTCGCCGGCACTCGCTTGTCTACGAGAGCGCCCTCATCAGAGATTGCTTCGTTGTAGGTTTAGGTGATCGGTGGGTGTGATGTAGGCAAGGAGAAGGGAAGGAGGGGGGCGTTACGAGAGAGGTGAGGCAACAGAAGAGAGAAAGAGAGAGACAAGAAACAACTCGGAGTTGTTTGTTAGTTGGGCTGCGTCTTGGTGGTGAAGGAAAGTGGCAGGCAAAATACAGAGCAAAAGCATAACAGAGAAAGGCGAATGGTGAGTCGTGTGGTGTTCAGCGAGAACGGACAACAGCAGCAGCGGTCACAGTAGCACTGCTCCTCAGCGCCGCCGTGCCCTGCCATCCCACAACAGTCCAACGCCACAGGGCCATCGCGCGGCGCGAAGCAGCCACGGCCACGCGGCACGGCAGTGCGCCGACCCAGCCATCGGAGCACCGGCCCCGCCCCAAACGCCACCACCCGCCGCGCCCCGCAGGACGCACCCGCCGCGCCGCTTCCACAGTGCGCCGGTCGCCACCAGGGGCCTCCACGGAGGGGCGCAGGCACCCCACACCAGCAGGCAGCGGGAGGCGGGCGAGATGGGCTCGAGCCGCGCTGGCACGCTGCCCATCACATGGGTGGTGCAAGCGTGCGCACGGCCGCAGGTCGCTCCGACGCCACGCCGTCCAGGACCGGACCGCCGACATCCGCAGCGACACACCGCCCTCACTCAGCCCACGCCGTGGGTGCTTGACCTCCGCTCACCACCCGAGGGGGCTGCGGCGGCTTGGCTTCTCCCCACAGAGAGTGGTAGCCGGGGGCCCTGGGGACACCCTATGCACGGTGGGAGGGCTGGGCGCCCTCCTCCTCCCCGGCCGCCCCCCTGCCATTCCTCCGTGGGCTCTGAGGAAAAGAAGAGAAGAGGCCGCAACGAAGAAGGAATGTAATATGCGATTCATCCGATGGACGGGGGAAGCAGAGAAGAGGAAAATCAAGAGACGTGAAGACCCTCGCATGCATGTGTGGGTACCTACATGTGCTCGGTGGGGAAGGGGGTGCGAGAGAATGACTGAGAAAACGACTGAAATCTCAGAGAGATCCAAAGACTGACAAGAGCAGATAACTGAGGAGCGCCGTCACTTGGGGCTGTGCGTCTCTGTATGTGTGGGAGTACAGGGCGCAGCACGTACGCGTCCTACCCCTCCCCCCAAGTCCACAGCGAGAAACGGTGGAGGATCTTCTAAAATGGCCTTAGGAAGGGGGAAAGGGACACCATCCGTCGGGTACGCTGGGTAACATGGCACGCAGCCTTCACAGGCGCAGACGCACACCATGCACTGGAGCACGCTGCGCTGATGGCTTCTGTGAACCGCCGCAGTCGGGATTTCTCGTCTCCCTCTTTAGTGGTGAAAACCAACGCACAGAAGACAGAGAGAGAGAGAGAGATGCACTCACGATGAGACAGCAGGGGCGTCATGTGAGCCACGATTAAGGGCACGCACATGACCGCCTCATATCGAAGGCTGAAGAATGACACACCTGGCATCAATCCGTTGTATCATTGGCAGCGATGAGGCGCTTCACTGCCACAGCAAAGGCAAACGATGGCCCCCACTGCGCCGGCTGAAAAAGGCATCGTCGTGGTCCTTTTCTGTGGTCATAGCAGCATCGCATCGAGAGCGCTTGACTGGCCAACGGCAGATACTCTTGCCAACTTGGGCGGCAGCACCGACACTTGACCTGTTTGATTCCTCCTCCACTGCTTCAGCCTACAGCGCCGCTCGTAGCGGACCGTCATGAGTTCGAACTCGAGCTCGGTGTCCTCCTCCGCGTCGCTCAATGAATCCTCGTCCGACTGGCCAAAGGCAGTAGTGAACCCGCCGAGGCTCAGGCCCTCGCGCGTCTCAGCGTCGACCCAGGCCGCACCACTCAACCGACTGAACGCGAGGCACGAAGAGGAACTGGGTCCCTGTTGCAGGGTGAGCAGTGATGGAGCGCTGCTGTGCACCAGCCGCACCCCAACTGCACGTGACGTGGTAGATTCGGTCGACCCAGATGGAGCGCCAAGATGCGTGGTCACCTCCACCGGGCCGCCGCAGCGCACCGTAAAGGAAATGAGCTCGCACTCCTCTATGAGACAGGCAAGCAGCTTTGACATGAAGAATGGTAAGACCGCACAGCACGACGGCGACAGCGCTGATGCAGATGACGACGTGGAAACCGGAGTCAGGTAAGAGGGTGGTGGGGATGGAATGAGACGCCAGACGTAGCGACGGGCGACAACGGCTGGACTCGTGGGGCGCTTCGCCACCGTTGGAAAGAGGAACGAAGGAGTAGCTGCGGCTGCGGCTGTAGCCAGCAGAGCTGATGGATGGTGGTCTTCGTGAGCGAACACGGGTGCCACTTCGGTGATCCGACCGACTTGACTGCAGCGCGTAGCGCCTTGAAAAGGCATCGAAGAGATAAGCGAGATGTTGAAGCCGGAGAGAGCGGTGCCGGCTTGCACCACCTTGCTAAGTACCTCACGCAACCCTGCTGAAACGTCCTCCAGGGTATCCGCAACGTCTTCAGCGCCACCAGCGCGCCCCTCCACCTCTTCCGCTTTGGCTGAAGAGGGTGAAAGTAGTGGTAGGCGCACCAGTGCATCCCACACCACCCACACTGGATTCACATCGCCAGGGCTCAGTCGGAGTGGCTCCGCCATGAGCGCTGCCCCGCCAAACCAATCTAAGCTCACCCCAGCATCAGTACAAGTCGCTGTCAAGTACTTCTGTGTTATCCGAGAAGAAGAGATGAGGCAGGCGAGCAGGCGGCCCTTCTCCACGCAAAGCAGAGCGCTGAGGTCCTTCCAGGATGGATGGCCGAGAAGGCGCATATAGAAGGTGTGGTGAGTAGCCATACCATCAGCGGCTGCAGCAGGACTGGCGCCTGACGCAGCCCACCAACAGAAACGCACGTCTGCCGCAGCGCACTGAAGCGTCGGAATGCGTCGTGTAGTGCCTGGACGTATGCCCCGTAAGTTATCGGTGAGTGGAGAAACGCAGCCGACGAAGGACCACCTTGAGCCGGCGGCAGCGGTGCTACTACGCTCTCCGAGAGTGCGGCAGATGTACTTAGATGATAAACAGCACCAAAGCGCTCGGCGACGTCATGCAGACAGCGCTGAATATGCACCATACGGGTCATTGTCGTAGCTGGATTGGGCAGCAGCGTCTCTACAGACGTCCCCGTCTCGGCTGACGTCGACCAGGCAGGTGTTGGCACATCATGCCCGATGGATACATCTATGTGAACCTCGCAGCGGCTGAGAATGCCGTAGTACGGCACTGACGGAAACATTCTCTGGTCCCACTTAGCGGCGGCGGGGCGCGTCTGCTGCGCGGCCGCCAGTAGCGCAGGAAGATCTGCTGACTGCTTCGCTGGGGCGCTGGCGCCGCTTCCGGACGACAGCGGAGTTCGAATGCCACCGTCACCTGGTGCAGAGGCTGGAATAGGGTATCGCAGCACCGACAGGGTGGCGTCGTCAGCGAGGCTTCTTCCCTGCCGAAACCCAACGCTGCTACTCTGGAAAATGTTCATGGCTGCGGTGATTCCTCACGTCCGCGTGCGTATGCTCTTGGTCGACCTGGAGTGTAGGAACAGCTGCTCGCGCGTCTATCCTGGTGTAGGTGTCACTGTGTGCGTGTGTCAGTACAGGAGCTCACGTCCTCGAATGATTTGGTGGGCGTAAGCCAGAGAGAGAAGAAGCGAGAAAGGCAATAAAGCCCTACACGGCGCGAGGGAGTGGAAGGTGCAGGACAACAGCACGAACATAGAGACAGGGGGAGAGCGAAAACCCTCGCCAAGGCATAAGGAGGACAGCCATGAGGAGGGCCGCGTCGCTCCCCTCCCCTCTACGAAAATGACCCCCCGACCTCAACATTTTGCTGAGCCGCACACACACACACACACACAAGTGGTGGCCCGCATCGCCTCCTAGTCGAAGCAACGATGTCTGCAACACATCCTGCGCAGCGTAGTGCGTGCAGAGGGAGGGAGGGAGGGAGGGCGAAGAGGTGTTCAAGCATAGCACACAGCCTGAGAGGGTGCAAAAAAGAGAAGGACTCACGTCTCTGCGCACCAGAGGAGCTCGTTTTCCGGGGGGAGTCTGTTTCGCGCTCTTGTGCGGAGCAGCCTGAGTGACCGAGACTGAGCGCAACAAGCGAGAGAGAGAGAGAGACAAACAGCCGGCATACAAGGCGAGAGACAACACGACGCAGTTCAGAAGTCACCTCACGGAAAACATGGCAAACGCAAGAGGCGTAAGAAGGAGAGGGCCATCACAGAACGCCTCTCTCTCCCTCCCCGCGGCATTTGGGAGCTGCCTTCTGGGTCACGCCATTTGGCCTCATGCCGTGCTCGTGGCAACAGCGATCTGCTCTCGTAACTCGCGAATGCGGGCATCAATTCGCACAATCACTGCGTCCGTCTCACGCAACGCCCGCTGCTCCCCACACCAGCGACAACCGCTCTGTCTCCAGGCGATGAAGCTCGCGGCTGGTGTGCTCCACAAAAGCGCAATGGGCTGCTGTGTTGGGCGTCGGTGGAAGCAGCGCAGTAGCCGCAGTCCCAGCAGCGAAGGACGAGGTGGAAGATGGCAGAGCAGCGGTTCCACTGCCCGACGCCACCTCACGACCCTCACGGCCTGTCTGAGGCAACTGGCGCTGGGAAACTGATGTCGGTAGAGATGGCGGCGAGGCGTCTCCTACGTGGCGGCGAAGCTGCTCCCGTCGACGTACTAGTGCGGCAGCCAGTCTTCTGTTCTGATCCTCTAGCTCACGGCACCGCTGCTGAGCAACAGCCATGTCTAACGCATGCCGCTGCGTTTGTCTGTCTAGCTGCAACTGGTGCTCGGCCTCCCACTGAAGGCGCAGCTGCTCCACCTGAAGAGATGAGGATGCAGTCCCACCTCCTGCAGTGGCCGTGATGCCTCCGCTACCGGGGGTGGGGGATGTCAGCTGCTGCGTGCGATATCGACTGAAAGCCTCATAGAGGGACAAGTACTCCTGCTGCGCCTGCCGCTGTCGCTCGTCGGCACGCCGCGTCTGCGCTTCCGCTGCCTTCACCCTTTCTTCCAGAAGTCGCGCACGGTGAGCAATGGTGTCGTTGGCTAGTCGTACCTGGGCCCGCACTTCGTCCTCAACACGTTGCTGGGCGTCGAGCAGCTGTTGCCGCATGCGCCGCATGTCCTTCTCCATGTCAGCCACGCGCCCCTGCCGCTCCGCCAAGCGTGTCTCTTCTGCCTGCACCGCCTCTTCGCGAAGCGTCACTGCCGCGGTGCGCTGCTGCAGCGCCACCAACGCCTCCTTCTCCCGTCGCTTCACAAGTCGCTTGAGATCTGCAAACGCAGAGCTCCTTTGCTTCTCAAGCTCCTTGCGGAAGCGGTCTGCTTGCACAGCCTTCCACAGCTCTAAGTCCCATGCCGCACGGTACTCAGCCGTGTCCCGAACGTCAGGCACTGCCGCTTCGGCCGGCACTGACGACTCTGCGGAGCGGAAGGGAGTACTGTCCGGGATGACGAAGCGTGCAGTGGTGGGATGTAGGGGCGACTTTTCGCCTGATGTCGCCGCAGGATTCCCTCTTTTCAACGGAGCGTCTTGCGACGACGAGGAGCTGCGACCTGTGACTGTCATGGAAGTTTCTCGAGCTCGTGGAAGGCTGTGTTCTGACGTGATGCGCGCGTGAGCACCGCTGTCGGGGAGCAAGGCGTGATCCAAGGAGCTCCTTCGCTGCGCTCCCGCACCGCCTCTGGCGCCATCGCTGTTACGGTTGCTGCCACCGCTGCCGCTACTACTACCCATCACACAGGAAGAAAACCGGTGGCTACCGCCCAAGTCACTTCCAGCACTGCGATGCATCCTTGACTCACGGCTAGGTAAACGCAGAAGCACACGCCCTCCGCCGACTCTTTGATGGGGCTCTCTGTAGAGTTATCTGCGACTCCCCAACGCACAAACAAAACACTGTGAAGGAATATGGCGGAGGAGACGAGATGGGGGGGGGGGGCTGCGAACACACGCGAGGAGAGCAACTGAGAGAAGCCAGCGACGGTGAGGGAAAGTGCACACGACCACGAATCACTCGTGAGCAGTTGAATGGGTTGTACAGGTCTATGAAGGAAAAAAAGAGGTGTGTTTGTGTGATGATGATGTTGATGATAGGTGGTGGGAAGTGTCAGCGCTACGTTCGCGTCGTGGGGGTGACGAGGGAAACAGTGCAGTGCATATGAGAACGATAAACAGCCGCCTCGCCGTCTTCTTCACAGTGAAGGAAATAAATCGCCTTCTCGGTGGTGACAAGCGAGTCGAGTAACGACGCCCGACCTCGATACAAGAGAGAGAGAACACACGCACACACACTAGAGCGCACGGAGCTGCAGCAGGATATCCTTTCCCTCCTCGTCGAAGGCACCCTTTGGGGGGAGTGGAGAAACGGGGCACCAAGGGAATCTGTGCTTCTGTGTCTCTATATCAGTCTGTGAGGGGGGAGGGTGTCTGCGAGGGTGATCACCCTTGCTCTATGGCACGCTTGCTAAAGACGCTCGTCACGCCGCAGACGGCATTGGCATCGATGTTGCAGAGAGGAGGAGGTAAGTGCAGAGAAGGAACGATGTGGTGAAGCAAGGGAAGATGTGAAGCAGCACCGTGATCGCGAGGAGCAGGGGGGTGGTGGTGTTAGAACGAGTGTCGCAGGAAGGTGCCACCACAGCGTTTCAGGCGGGATGGCGGGCCACAGCGCGGTGGACCACTGCCGTCTGCGAAAAGGGATAAATGTTTGGCACGGCACAGGCCGCACACCATCAAATGGGCGGCAAAGCAACAGAAGTGAACCAAACATGGGAAAAGAGAGAAACGGATGAGCTGCGCTCGCCACTTCGTCACTCCCGTGGACTCCATACGCCTCGTGCGTTCGTACACTCAGGTGTCTCTCTCTCTCTCTCTCTCCTCTCTCCTCTCTCTCTCTCTCGCTGGCCTCGCGTGAGTGTGTGCGCCCCAACCTGTGGAAACAACAGCGCACCAGCAGGCCAACCGAAAGAGAGCAACAGTGATGCGCGCTTACATCGAGGTCGAGTGTGTGAATTACCTACAGGTGTGCAGAGAAGGCAGACGGTCCGCGACTGCGAAGCGTCGAGAGGAGCTGCCAGGATGACGCAGAGAGGAATGCCGCGGGTTAATCAATAAGCATCCGTCCACTGGCACAATTGCTGCTTTGCTGCTACAACTCGGTTGCGCCTCGGTCATTTTATTTTTCGCCATCTTTAGGTATGTTCTTCGTTGTCCTACGTTACAGTCAAGCACACAGAGACTCGGCAGCGTCCAAAGAAGCTCCACAGCAAGGGGGCGGGAGAGCGACACAGAGACGGTTCTGCCACCCACGCCCAGCAAGCCTAAAAGGAAAATGCACCCAAACAGCGAAGAGGGAAGAAAAGATGACGCACACGCACGTGCACACACACACACACACACACACACACACACACATGAGCGGCAGTCCTAGGCCTCTCGCTGCAGGTAGGCGTCTAAGGCCGACAGCATAGGAGTGCCAGCGTACATGCGGCGCAGCGTCTCGGCCGCGTACGTACGCAGGTCCTGCGTCTGCGTCAGCACTGCCTCCTCCTCAATCCTTTTGACTCCGGAATGATGCTGACGCAGCATCTCGTTGGTTACTGCCACAAGCCGTAGGCCGCACGCGAGTTGTTCTGCTGTGAGTTGAACAGAAGCGACTGCGAGTACTCGATAGCACAGCGCGGGAGATCCCGCTTCATGTAGTAGAGCTCGCCAAGGCGCACGTGGGCAAAGTACGACTCGGTGTCGAGCAGAAGGCACTCCTCCGCGTAGTAGATGGCCTTCTCGATGTTGCCGAGGAGGTAGTGTAGGTTGCTTAGTTCGCGATAGGTCGATAAGGCGTCACCGCAGTGCACCTCTAAGTACGTGTGCTGTTTGTCATCCTCGTCTGTGTAAACGAGGTCCTTCTCGAGGACACGGATGGCCTCCTCATAGTGGCCATTGCTCTTGTAGATGGCGCTCAGACGCTTCACACAGAAGTCGTTCGTTGGCATATCCTTCAGCACCTGCTCGTACAACTTCTTCGCCTCAGGGATCTTGCCTTGTGCCTCTAGGCACAGGCCGCGCAGGTGACTGACGCGAACGGACTTCTTGCCGAACCGGCTCTCTAGCAAGTTCAGGTACATGGAGGCGTTTTCAATACGACCGCATTCGAGGGAGGCAATAAGCACCTGCTCGTACACATCATACAACTCGCTCGACGACAGCCCACTCGACCCGCCAGCCAGCAGATCTGTGGCTAAGAAGAGCATCTTGTTGGCATTGCGTGCACCACTAGCGCGGTAGTTCTGCACCAGCATGATTTTCTGCTGTCTCGACAGCTGCTTGAGGTCCACAGGCGTCAAGGACTGCAGGGAGAGGTGACACTCAGAGTCAGACATTCTGTTCGGAGGGTGAACACGTGGAAAGTGAGAAGATGGTTGCCAGGGTTATCACCAGATGACGAGACGAGTTGTTTTACTATCGTGTGCGCACA
Organism: Leishmania lainsoni; assembly: GCA_003664395.1. Classification (NCBI taxonomy): domain Eukaryota; phylum Euglenozoa; class Kinetoplastea; order Trypanosomatida; family Trypanosomatidae; genus Leishmania; species Leishmania lainsoni. Next base: position 105,198 of record RAIA01000002.1, read on the forward strand.
ACGATCATTCGTTTCTACAAATAAACACTTTGCCGGCGCGAGAGGGCGCGTGTGTGAGGGAGATTGTGGGAGAGGCGGAGAGAGGGAAGAGGGAAGAAGGGAGACTGAGTTGCACCGAGGCCACGGGCGAGTCGGCGTGTTCGCCTCCACCAATCCGACCTCTGGGCGGCGCGTGCGGCCGGGCCGCTCACGCTGAGGCCGGCCCGGCAGGAGTAGAGCGCCTCCCCGGCGCACGCGTGGTGGAAGCAACGAGAGAGGGGGGCGCAAGGCCGCTGGGGCCATCCGCAGCCAAAATGCAAGCCAGACGGTGCACTGGCAGGTAGAGCACAGGCCGCGCCCCCACTGGACAAGGAGTGCGCCATCGCTCCGCCGACCTCGCCGCGCCGCGGGGCCCGGACAAATGCGCGCACATGCATAGGCATGACGGCAGCAGGCAGACGCACGAGACGATACGCCCTTCCACAGCGACTGGCGCACTCACCCGTCAGCGTAGGACGGAGAGACGGGTAGGGGGGTTGAGGGAGGGGGTGCAAGGAGGCGGGAGTGCGTCGCCGGCACTCGCTTGTCTACGAGAGCGCCCTCATTATAGATTGCATGTACATCTGCACCGAGAGAGCCTGCTTCATCACAGAGGAGGCGCATTGCACACCTGTAGGGATAGCGAGAAATGAAGAGACGGAGAGACGCACTTCATGCGTGTTAGAACTGCGTTACGAGACCACAAAGGAAAGGCATCGACGCAGAGAGGACGGAGGGATACAAGAGAAAAGGAGGCAGGCAAGTGAGCAGGAGAGAGAAGGCAGTGGCATACACGCGCGGGTCAACGTCACGCACGCACACATCAGCACACCTCCCTGAAATCAATCCCCCACTCTCTTCAATAAAGCATACCTCTGCCGCCGCCATAGGCGCATGCGGCAGTCCCCCGGGGGAGGAGAGGTGCTGCGCGGTATTGATAAGAGCGGCGCTTCTGCACGTTTACTCCCGATGCCTCTCCGTCTGTCGCTGCGTGTCGCGGCATCCTCTTCGAGGGTTCGCGCATTTGTGTAGCCCATCACGCGCAACAAAGAGAGGGAGCCGTGCCAGCGAAAGAGAAAAGTACAACAGGACAAAGAGGAGAGCACAAAGTCGTGCAGGCGCCACGTCACTCCCCTCTACCGCCCCCCACCCCCCCACGACTGACCCCAACACGAGCGCCGACGCCCAAGAAGGGGCGTGTGTATTCGGAAACAACCCAAGACGAAGTGAATGCGGCGTGTGCTGGTAATGGGAAAAGAGGCACGGAAGTGAGGGAGAACGAGGCATTGAGCAGCTTGACGCGAAGAGATGCCAAAGGCCTGTGATTCGACAAATCACATGTGACCATCCCCTTCCCCGGGATCACGACCGAAACGGCTTTTCCCTCTCGCACCATCACACGGACATACACAACAGCGCCACTCCTATCACTCCCATCGTGTTATTACAGAGAGCCCGCTGTTCTCCGTCACCGTGACGCAGCGGTTCACCATGCGCTGACGGTCGTCCAGCCACTCGCGATACTCCTCATGTCGACGCCGCCGACGCAGGCGCTGTGCGGAATCCTCAGCGTCCTCTTCATCACCAGAGGCGCGTCGCAGCCTCCGCGAGCTGTGCCTCCCTCCTGCGAAGTCCTGAGAGGCACCGACCAAGCTGGGACGGCGCACCAGCAGGCCCTCCTGCTTCGATTTCGATGTGTCACCAGCACCAGACCCCTCCATCTCCGCCTTCAGAGCTGCCTTCACCTCTTGCCGAAAAGCCTCGCGCAGCCGCTCCCGCTCTGTTGCCTCCTCGGCAACCTTGCGGCGCATTCGCTCTGTCTTCGCTCGTTGGCGCTTGGCCAAGTCCGCCTCCCACGCTGCCTTTCTCTTCAGCTTCGCAGCAGACTCACGGGCGAGTCGCCGGCGCGACTTTTCATCCGCCTCATTTGGTGACGCTGAGTTGGTACCGTAGAGAGGCGTCCCACTCCATCCACCACCCTGGTGCCGTTCTGCCGCCGTGTCGGAGTCGTCATTGCCGAGCGCCGGGAGCGGCGAAGACCCGTTCAGGATCGCGCGCACGTACTCCGGTCCCTCCAGCGGCTCCTCCGCCGCCCCCAAGGGGTAGTAGCGACGATCCAGCCGGAGGTAGCGTCTGTTGGGGATGCCACCGCTGACTGTAGAAGCCTGGGCAGCATCCGATGACTCCGCAACACGTGCCCAGAACGTGCTCAGCTGTATAGAGCTCAAGGTGTGTTGCATCGCAGCGATAAAGCCGCCACTGGCTAAGAAACGCAAGAGCGTGTCACTGTCACTGGGGAAGAACGGCAGCGCGTCTTTGCCAGACACGGTGTCCTGAGTCACCTGGGCGTCGTTCATATGGATAGCCTTTAAAATGTCGTACTGATTGATCGTGTGGATGCCGAGGACCGGGTCACGGCTGCGCAAGCCCTCCTCCTCAGCCACATTAGCGGCTGCCTGGTCGTCATCGGTGGCGGTAGCGGCACCATCGTTGAAGCGCGACTGCAGAGGAACCAATATGAGAACCGATGGCACCTGCGACACATGCAGGCCGTCCGCCACCGCCGGCAGCTGCTCAGCGTCGAGCCAAAACACCTCGGTTCGCATGATCGGTGTCCAAGCACGTTCAACACGGCTGCGCTCCTTCAAACCTTTGGCGAGTGTCGTGTTATAGAGCACAGTCGTGTACTGTAGCCGCCGCGCTAGCGCCGCTGCGACATCAATGTGATGGCGGAACCATAAAGCATCACTTTCGCGCAGAACAAAGACGATGCGCATCGCCCGTTGCAGCGCTGTCAGCTCGTGCAGGAGGTGTGCTGCCGAGTCGAGCTTGCGAAGTGGGCTTGTAGTGTTGAAGGCATCCATTTCCTGGCGCCATTTCTGCAGCTGCGCGACTTCGGCGCCTACAGATGCCACGCAGGCAGCACGCCACGCTGCAGAGGCGGCAGTCGCCTCCGCCAGCTCCGTCACAGTGCCGATGGACTGGGGTGGAGACAGATCCGAGACGGTTTCCACAAAGCCAGCGGATGTTGAGGCGTTAAGATACGCCGCAACAGTGCTGGACCACGGGGCCATCGAAAAGGTGTGCTCTGTGCGTAAACCCCACGCCGCAGCGACCACCGACGACTCCGTCACCAACGACAGCAGCGCATTACCGGCCTGTGTTGCAATAGAGGAAAGAGCAGCGAGCACCTCCTCGGAGCCATGCCTGGTGAGTCGCATGTAGGACATGGACACAAATGCCGGGAGGACAGACCGGGACATGTTTACCTCGGCAGAGTCACGGACAAGTTTGAGCGTGTCGCGCACCTCAGAAGGGCTGAAGACAAACTGAAGACTTGGCATGAGGTGAAAGGTGACCGGGTCGATGTAGCGGGCGGGGAGCTCACTTAGCACCCAGGAACGCAGCTCGAGGTAGCTGGCACTCGTCAGTGATTTACTCGAGTAGTACACTGGTGTCTGGAAGGGGCTCGCCGCAATGGTGGCGCCGGGCGCCACCTGCACCTTTGTAACTCGTCCGTGGAAGAGCGCTAGTGTTGGTATATTACTGGCTCCTATGAGCAGTAGCTCTATAAGGCGACGCTCAGTGGCACCCATCGGTATCCTGTACTCGTGCACCCGCAGTGCCGATGACGGCATGTCTGTCGCGATACGTCGCACCTTCGCCCGCAGGGCGTCGACAATGGGGGAGTTGACAGCACTGCTCTCCGTGAAGAGGATGAGCACAGGGTGCGTAGGAAGCGGCAAACCCGAAGGAGCACGGCTGCCTTCCTCCACTCCCCCGGTAGCGATGTAAGAACCGCTCGCCAGCACGTCCAGCAGCGATGCAGCTGTGGGAAGAGTAAAGGTGTGCTCCGTATAAGCGGTCGAGGCAGAATGAGGCTCATCCACAGAATCACCGTCGTGTCCACATACCGGTGTCCCCTTGAGCAGAAGCACGGCTGCAATGACAACAACGAAGGTACAGCACAACACCGATTGCGGGGGTGATGGTCTGCACATGCGTGGCAGTGGGCTTGACGAGACCATGACACTAGTGAGAGACGGAGCGTGGGTGTCACGCTCCTCTGGGGTGGAACGGTAGGGGTGAAGAAGCGGGGAAACTGCACCAATGAATAGGAAACAAAAGAAGCGAATAGGACAAGACCTGAGAGGTCGATCAGGTTGCACAACAGCACCAGAGAAGCGGCGCGCTAATTTCTCGAGAGAGGGATCAACACCTCAGAGAGAGAGAGAGAGAAGGAAAGAGGCGGCTTCGGTAGAGGAGTGACAACGGGGCTGTGGGTGGGAGGATGGAGAGGAGGGAGTCAAGAAGCGGGAGGTCGAGTACTGTTTAAAATGTGTGGGCCTGCGAGTGTGTTGTAGGCGTGTGTGAGGGAAAGGCGGAGGGGGGGGGTCAAGCATAAAGGAGGATGTGCAGGCATGGGATAGGGGGGTGGGTGCCAAGGCTACAAACACCAACAGAGACAAGGAGACTCATGTAGGTGGCGTGTAAGGGCACCCCGTAGCCGCCTGAGAAATTTGCAAAAAGTGGCTGTAAGTAGGCGGTGCCGCTGTGGTGGTGGCTCCGTGCTCTCCTCCCGTATTACTCTTCGTTCTCCCTCTCTCTCGTTTCCCCTTTCAGCTCGATGAGCCTGTGGGAGCACCGCGCCGTCTCTCTTCTTATTCTACGCGCCCTTGCCGGTTTGACCATGAGGCGCGCAAAGAAGAAGAGAAGCGAGAGAGGTAAAACAAATGAGAGAGAATGGTACGAAGCAGGAACAACGACACGTGTGCGTGTGTGTGCGTGGGTGTGTATTAGAGCGCCAGCATCCAAAAGAAGAGACGAGCACGTTCGATCCCTAAACGATCGAGAATGCGGCGGGAGAGAAAAACTAAAACCACAGAGGAGAAGAAAGAGAAGGCAAATGAAAGCAAAAGAGAGAGAGAGCGCGCGCCATAGGCACATGCACGGACGTAGCACAATTCGTATGAGGAGCACAGGCCTACGCACAGAGAGAGAGGGGGAAGGGGGGAACAGGCCAGCATGACGATGTGAAGCTTGAAATGGTTGCTAGGAGGCAGGGGAAGGGAAAGAAGGGGAAGAGCCAGTTTGCTACATCCCCCCAAGGGGCGTGTGCCTCTCCTGTGCGAGCGTGTATGTGCCTCAATCCGCGTACCTACTCTCTACTGTTTGAGGTGCACGTGCAAGTGCACGGAGGCAGATGGGCCGCCGCTGTGCGTGCATCTGAAGGTAGATGTCTGGACCTCATTTCCTACCCCGGATTGCACCGCAGTCATGTTTAACAGAGACACAGGTGCACACACATGCACCCACAGCAACGTCACTCCCTTTCCCACCCTACCACCTGCACCCACTCCATCTCGCACGCACAAAACCAAAGCCAACTAGAGTGAACGACATCCGCTCGTTACGATGCAAGTAAAGAGAAGCCAGCCAAATGAGGGAGATGGGCGGACGGAGGAGATGGAGAGCAGCCGCGCACATCTGTGCCAGTGTGCGCCTTTTGGTGTACGGAGACACGCGATGCCCTGCGGGTACATGCGCCCATCTATCCCCGTCTCGCCTTCGCTACCTCAGCTGTGATATAAAACCTTAAGAAAATTACCACCTTTTGCTCGCGCTCGCTCCTTCGTACAGCGGTGACTTCTACCGGACACGAAAATCGACCCCCTGGCACGCATAGATGCACGCACATCCTGGCTCTGCATTGATCGAGTACAACACCTCGAGAGGCAGGGTGGAGGAAGATATCGAGGAAGCACGAGCAGGAGGCTCTCGGCGCAGAGATTCACGCACCAAATGCCGGTGTATGGGTCTGCGGGTGCAGATTTGTTTTGCTTGCGTGTCCCGGCCTCAAGGCATCTACAGTGAAGAGGGTGTCCTCCGGCGCTTGTCAGCGCCGAGCAGGACGATGTTGCGGCACACCTCCCACGACTTCACAAAGGCCGGAATGGGCAAGAACTCAAAGCGGGAGTGAAAGTTGTGGGCGCCGGTGAAAAAGTTGGGTGTAAGGAGTCCCTGCGCGGAGAGCGCCGCGCCGTCCGTACCGCCACGCATTGGGATAATGTTCGGCTTCACGCCCGCCTTCTTCATCGCCTCCAGAAGCAGATCAACCGCAGTACGGTCGCCCTTGAGTGAGTTCGCAATGTTAGCGTACACATCCTCAATGACAATCTCCACCCTGCCTGTCGGATACTTCACCTGTACCTCCTTGGCCGCATCCAGCATGTAGGCTTTGCGGGCCGCATACTTGGCGAGGTCGTGCTCGCGCACCAGTGCCTCGAGCCTCGCCTCGGCAGGGTTCGCCTCCATCTTCGAAAACCACCAGTACCCCTCGCGCAGCTCCGTGCACTCCGGCGTCTCCTCACGGTTGAACTTGTTCATGAAATCCATGGCCATCAGCAATGGGTTCACCATAACACCCTTGGCCGACATTGGATGCGCAGGGACACCGGTGAACTTGATCGTGGCACTGGCGGCGTTAAAGCACTCGTACACCACCTCTCCCAACTCGCAACAGTCAAGCGTGTAAGCGAAGTCGACGTTGAAGCGCGCCTTCACGTTTAGATGCTTTGCGCCAACCAAGCCAATCTCCTCATCTGGCACAAAGCAAACAACGATGTCGCCGTGCTTCTCCTGCGTAGAGTCGAGTTGGGCCACCATCTCCATCACTGAGGAAATGGCGGCCTTGTCGTCTGCGCCGAGCACGCTGGTGCCGTCACTGAAAAGGATGTCCTGGCCGACGTACTTGTGCAGCTCTGGGTGCTCCTTCAACCTCATCCAAATATCCTTCCCCTTGTTCAGGCAGACATCACCGCCGGTGTAGTGAATCCGCTGCGCCTTGACATCCGGGCAGAGACCGCTGTCGAAGGTGTCGAGGTGGCAGATGAACCCGATGCGCGGCGCGCCAGGCACATTACCCGGCTTCACCGCTGTCACCGTCGCGTACTTATCGCATATGATATCCTGCAGGCCCATCGCCTGCAGCTCCTTGGCAAGCAGCTCCGCCAGCACCTGCTGCCCCGCAGTGGACGGGATGCACTTGCCGAGGTTGCGCTGGTTGCTCTGGGTGGTAATAGCAGAGTAGCGGCGGAAGCGCTCCTCCAGACGTTCCTCAATTGGCTTAAGAGACATGCGTGAGAGGTGGGAAAATGACGTTAGCGAGGGTAGGAAAGAAGGAATGGGGAGGAGCTGGACAAACTGCGATAGTGAAAGAGGGGGGGGGGCAGGGAGGCATACGGAAAGCTTTGGATTCAAAAGAAATGTGTGCTGATCGCTGAAGAGAGAGGGAGATGATGAGTGTGGGGGGATTCGTGGTGGAAGAGGGGGTTGGGTGGAAATCATTCTCATGCACACTCAAGTGGCCAGGCAGTGGTACCCAGAAAGCAGAAGAGAGAGGGGAGCGGAGACGGCTAAGCGAAAGCATGCCAAATAGCGCAGACACCCGCATTACGTTGCATCGCCATCTCCTGCTCTCTCCGAAAAGCTGAAGCACTGCCGCAATCTCTCCCTGCTCACTCCGTCCATGCCAGCTTCGTGGGTCTTACTCGTCACGAGAAGGGTGAGCACACCAAAGTGGAAGTCTCTTTCCGGCCCTTTGGCCTTTCTTCGTCCGCCCAGTCGATAAAGTGCAGCGACATCACGAACCCGCAATAGAGCACAGAGATGCATTCTGCAAGCACGGTGGAAAGATGACGAGGCACGGTGGGAGTAGAGTAGGGACTACAGGGAAACGAACAGACGGCCGAGGCGAAGAACACACACACACACACAATATGCACATGAGCACAGAAAGTTGTGCGCTCATGACACAGAGAGAGAGAGAAAGAGAACGAGGGACATAAAAGAAGGGGGGCGACCCCTGTCTGCTTTGCCTCCCACCGCCTCCCCATACACACACCCAATAACCGACTACTTTACTTTTGGGGGAGGGGAGGCGAGGGGAGAGGGGGGAGGGGAGGGGCTAATTTACATACGTACGCACGTGCCAGCAGCACTTGTAAATGTGCATACATCGCAACTGAAAGGACACACACACACACACACACTGCGCGGGATGGTGGGAGGGAGTAAGGGAGAGTGTCTGGGTATGGGTGTGGGCGGGAGGGCGAGGAGCATAAAGAGAGAGAGAGACAACAGGAAGAATGAAAGGCGGCGGACTGCGAACACAGTAACCCTGCATGCACATGCAGTATTCGGCTGCCAAGGATGAGTGCGTGGAGACTCGCCTCTTTCATCGAAAACAGTCCCATACGCACAGCCAGTACACAAGCAAACCATCGAGACTACCTCAGTGCTCGACGACCTTGCGCACCTGTTCGACCGCCGAGGTATCCGTGCCACGCAGCCCCTTCAGATAGTGCACCACATGGGGTGGCTGCGTTGCCGCGTCGTGCAGCGTCTGAGTCGCAGAGTCTTTGTGAGGGTCCGCCTGCATCGCTGCCTCACGGCGGAAGTGCGACGCGGCGGTCTGAGAAGAGTGCGTCCGCATCTGCATGAGGTTGGCCAGCTTCAGTGCGTGTCGGCGGAGGTCCCATTCATTCCAGAAGTAGCTGTGGTCAATGTAGGCATCGATCTGTCCTGTCTGGGTACCGCAGTCTTGCCTGTTCCCCTGCGCGTGCTGTGCATTTTCAGCATCAGTCGTCAGCCGTTCCACCACCCGCGACCCCTCCAAGTACAGCTCGCGCGGCAGATCTCCAGCCTGCCCCATCACGAGACTCAGGCACGGATCGGCAGCGTGGAAGACGTGCAAGCACCCCTCCACGTACCGCCACGGATCTGCCGCAAAGGTGCGCATTGCTGCTGCGTCGGCAAAGATGAAGTAGAGTGGGCGCGGCATGGCAGCAGGACTGGTACTACCGCTCACCTCCACACATCCGAGTGACGTCCTTGACGGTGAGGACGATGAAGATTGTGATGGTGCTTGGCCAGGCAGCAGAAGTCCAGAGGTTGGGCGCCCGTCGAGAAATTGAACGGGGCAGTAGCCTCGCATCCCGCAGAGCGACTCAGGGTAAACCCGCGCCACGGTGGGGTCGACTGTGTGCAGCGGGAGGTCGACGCGGTAGCGCGCGTGAACGCCGGAGGGAAGTCGCTGGCGCGTTGTGTCGGAGTCAAGCAGGGCAGTGACCTCAGCAGCAAGGGCACTCGCAGAGGTGACAGGGGGTGCCGGTGCAGCCCTCGCGAGGGCGAGCGCGTCCTCTGCAGCGACTCTGGGCAGTGTCGAAGCGTACCCAGCAGCGGACTCTGTTGCAGCGCGCAGTAACGCTGCCCAGAGCGGAAGTTCGTCGGCGCAGCGCATGCCCGCCTCATACGCGTCTGTCAGCTCCATGAACCTGGGAAACACCACCTTCTTTGGAGCCGCCTCTCCAGGCGCGGCGGCGGCGACGGCGGTCGGTGAAGAATCGAAGGCGGAGGTATTAGCGGACGAGGACACTTTGCTCGTCGGCATCAACAGCTGCCTCAGCTCCACCAAAAGTAACGTGAATGGCTGCATGACGCGGTTGTTCATGCACTCGCGGAGGTGCTGGAGTCCGCATTGCACATGCCGGAGAACGTGCTGGACCAGAAGAATGTGGTGGTACTCTTCCTTTAGCCGCTGATGAGCCACGGCATCCAGAGGACAGGTCGAAGACACCAGCAGCGCACGTGTTAGGTGTACACGTGGCTCCAGCTCAGCCACCGCCTCCGCCGACTTCACCTCTAGCTCCGCCAGTGGTGTGTCCACAGACGTGGATAGCGACATTAAGTCCATGCCGGCGGTGCGACCCGTCTCCTTCTGATAGAGCCGTAGTCCCCACGTGATGCGGCGAAGCTGCCGCAGCTGGCACGTCTGCTCCACACGGTCCTGACGCAGGAATGCCGCCACCTGTGCACGAGGCAGAACTGAGCTGACGGCGGAGAGGGTCTCGTTGTGTGCAGTGCCACTGCTGCCGTTATCCGCCTTCACCGCGGCTGATGCCACAGGTCCGAGGTCGCTGTAGTAGTGCGCAAAGCAGACAGCGAGGGATCCCCAGACTTGCTCAGCACTCGCCATCTCAGGCTCCATAGACATCAGCGCCCCCTCCAGTTGCACTCGAATAGCCTCCTTCTTCACCTCTGCTTTGTGTTGTTGCTCTTTGCGCGACATGCACAGCGTGTCGCAGCGGACCTGCAAGGACAACGTGGCGAGGCTAGGGAGGCTGCAGCGATGAAGAAGATAATCAAGCATATCGTCCGCCAGGGCTTCAATATGAGGAATGCTCGCCGCAACATCGCCAGCGCTGTCAAGTCGGTCACGCTCCTTCAGCAGCCACAGACGCGTCAGCAACGCTGCAAGATCGAGCGTGATAGCGGAGCCCATGGGACGGTCTCCTGCCTGCTTGTGATAGCGCGAGACAACCTCCTGGGCCACCAGCGGTATGACGTCCATCGCGGCGAGAGGGGGGGTGGGGTGGGTGGGTGGGGTGTGCAGCGAGTGAAGGGAAGGGGGGTAGAAGATAAATACAAAGGGAGGCGTCGACGAAGAGATTTGATGGCCCACCCGATGGCCCCTGCGCGTCTGCCAGTCGTACCGGCACGGCTGACAGAAAAGACAAACAAAAGGGAAACGAAGAGGTGTGCGTTGGAGAGCGCTGGTGTAGTTAGGCGGAGGAGGGGGTAAGAGAGAGAGAGAGAGAGAGGGGGGGGACGGTATAGGAAGGGAAGAGACTGTTGGATAAAGTACAGGAGACGTGGACCAGGTGTTGGAGCGCACAGACAAACACGGGGAGAAAGACAAGCAGACTAGCCGACTCATGCGTGCAGCTGTAACTCGCCGTGTCTGTCCATGACCACCAACGAGTTCATCCACTTTTCCTAGCAGTATTCTCCAAGTAGCAGGAGGGACTAGGTAATCCGCAGCAGCAGCTGAGTCACTCCCCCCAGCTCGAGCTTGTTGTTGGACAACACCAAAGCACTCACTGAAACCACTTCTCGATGCGAGGGTCTTTCCTGCCTCAGTAGCTCTACTTGATTCCAGAGAGGGGGATGGGAAAAATCAGAAGGTTGAGGAGACACGGTAGAAGAAAGAAAGGGGGTTGACCCAATAGGTGAGAAATACACATACAGAGGAAGCGGGCACAGGCGCGTATAGAGGTGCTGGGGTAAAAAGGAAAACATGAGAAGCGAGCCTGCTGCACGCCTGCACCCGAACGTCCCTCCCTGCCCCCACGCTCATCCTCCAGCACACTCCCCATCTACTGCCGTCCCTCTCGCTCGCACACGGGCATAACACCAGTCGTGCAAGCAGCGAAGAGGGTGCCTGTACAGGCCTGTGAACAAAGTTGAAGGGCGAAGAACGAAGAGAAGCAATGGAGCAGCAATCACACAGAGGAGGAACGGCAGCGGAATGGAGGGGGGTGGGCGTGGGAGACACGAAACAGAGGCGAAAGGGAGGGAAAAGAACAGCAGAAGACATGTTTAGCCTCCCCCACCCTCCCACCTCTCCCTCTGTGCGTGGGCCTTTTGTGGATGCGTATCGGTGCGTCATTGTCACTCTCCATCCCCCAGGTATCCGCCTCCTCCGTCCCCCCCCTTTCACGCCCGCCCTCTTACACGCTTGCGATGCGTGGGTATATAGGGAGGGAAGGGGGTAGAGGTACTGTACATGTGGAAACTGATGAGCAAAGGAAAGAAGGGAGGCCTCGACTCGCCATGGCACAACACCACGCAATGAGAAACACCACTCAGGGCGACAGATGCGCGTTGCATCTCGCACCAAAAACCAGAGGCGAACAACGTACCGCGGTCACATGAACTAGTAAGCGGTGGATGGGGCACCGGCAGCGCTGAAGGTCTTGGGTGACACGGCTAGCACTCCAACCTCGTCGGCCGCCTCGTTCTTTGTGAAGGGAGAGAAAGAGGCGGCCGCACTCAGAACTGGCGCAAGGCCACTCCAGCTGCCGTAGTTGGCACTACCTTCGACGCCGTTGGTGGTGCCACCGCGGAGTTTACCCACACCGCCACCATTGGCACCACCATCTGTGTTTCCAGCAGGGGCAGGTCGCCGCAGCCGTTGCCGCATGGTGTCAAGCGTCAGTCTCGTTGAATTCCCTGCAGGATTCCTCAATGGCTTCGCTACAGAAGTGGCGTTGTCCTCGGCAACTACACGAGCTCGATGCCACGACTCAAAGCTACGCAGTAGCGCCTCGCGACGGCGAGTGAGCTGACTCTCGTGGTAGCGACACTCGTCTGCTAGGGCTGTGCTGTTGTGACTGCTATCACCCGTTGTCAGTGCCACTAGACGCAGTCGTAGGCTGGCCAATGTCTCCTTTTCCATCCGCACGTGCTCTACCTGCTTCACTCCCTCCGCTGTCTGGGTCGTGTAGACATGGAACGCAGAAGACTCGAGTGGACTCGCCGGCGGCACTAGATGGGCTACTAAAGCCGGCGCTGCTGAGTGTGGTCGCGGTACCTGCATTATGGAGTGCGCAGCGACCGAGAAAGATGGCGCCAGTGCGTCAGCTAGGGCCCGTCCCCGCTGCGTTGACGGCTGCTGTGCGGTGGAGACTTGTCGCGAGATGCCTTCAATACTATTCGGTGCCGACGAACGGCCGACCCGCGATACTGGCGCACTCGAGACTACCCGCGAACCGCGGAGGGACGACGAAGGCACCTCATTCTCTGCAGAAACAGAGAAGGCCTCGTTGGCCGGGGAGATGATCCGTCCATTCCCCAACTGCGGCGCAGCGGCAGCGGCAAGCAGGGCGTTGACTGTTGCGTCATCAGCGCTGTGCAATATCGGCGGAGGTGCTAACAGCCCTGGCAAGGAGAAAGGAAGGACGGCCTCCTTAGTCACGTCTTGAGATGACCCGGCGGCCGATGGAGCGCTGCCGTACCCCCTTCCAACTTTGCCGTCAACGGGTGCCAGCGCGCTCGGACTTGGCTCGCGCAAGAGCTTCGTGTGCAAAGAGTTCAAGCTGGGCAGCTGCACTGTCGCTGTCAACAGCGCCGAGTCCATAGAGGGGCGATATTTTCCCTCCGCAGCGGGGGTGTCCTTCATCGAGTCTACACTGCTCCGCATCGAGAACATTCTGCGTCGCCCGATCCCTCCGTTGGAGATGAATCGGTCACCCCCGAATGATTTTCCTGAACAGCGCTCCGAAACGGACCTGCGCGTGCCGCTCGCCCCTACGAGCGTGAATGCAGCCGCTGCGGCAGCTTCTGCTGCCCGCAAGTCTGTGAGTGCAGCGCTAAGCTGGATGTCCTTCTCTGCCACACACTGGCGCAGCAGCTCGAAGCAGGTGTGCATCTCCAGCACGGTGGTGACTGGGAGCACCGAAACGCGACCGGCAACAAAGTTCATCACGTCTGTGGTCAAGGCAGCAGAGGCCGGCGTAGCCGATGACAAGGCGGTGCAGCGCAGCAGTGGATGGGAATCGTCCGCCGCGTTACCAGGTGTTTGCAGTGTCAAGGTACATCGCTGAGTGACGTGTCCAGTGGAGGATTTAAACGACCCCTGCTGCATACCCTTGGCCGAGGCAGCCCCAGCGCGCTTCTTCGCGACTTTCGCGTTGCTGTTTGTTGACGCATCATCGGGTGGGGCAGTGGTGGCAAGTGCTGGTGCATTACTTGCTGTGTGCGCCTTCAGCTCCATCTGCAGTCGCAGCTCAGCCTGAAGCCCCATCACCTGTCGCTGTAGCTGGCGTAACCTAACAAAAGGGTCCTCGGTGACCCGAGAGGTCAGCTGTTCTGGCACACACAAAAGACACCGCGCCAGCTGCAACGTAGCGAGCGTGTCTCTCTTGTATGCCTCCTCCGGCCGGACGTGCGCAATGACGAGGGTGCGACAGCCGCCACCAAGGTGTCCTTTGAGCAACATTGTCAGCTTGCTCCGCTTGTATGAAGCTAGCGTAGGCGGTGTATCGTCGTCTGCGGTCGACGAAGACGAGAGACTCGTGATGACCTCCTTCAGCATCGCAAGTGAATGCCGAATCGCCGCATCCCCGCCGCGGCTTTTGGGCGGTGTGATGACACGATCAGCAGGCAGCGTTGAGGACGATGTGAACGGAGGCAACAGCTGTGACTTTGGGGTACTGCGCTGCGGCTGCTCCGCGGCTGCCAGATCGACGAGATAAAGTTGGGCCCTGCGCACGAGGTGGTGCGTTGCGCTCCCCTCCTCTCCCTCTTCACAGGTGCAGTCCAGCATGACAACAACGTGCCCTGCAACCCAAGATGACGCTGCGGAAGACTGTGCACGGCGGCTTCGGTCGATCAACGCGAAGGCATCTGCAGCGCTGCGGCACGTCACCTTTGACACGTTGCGCACGACGACTTTGCCTCGATCCATGGCGATGGTGGGCCTCGCAGAAAACGATGGCGACGAGGGAGTCGATGGGGAGGGTGCCACGGCCCGCTGCGATACCAACGCCCCGACTGAGGATGTGTCGCGCCCTGCCGCGGCGAGTAGGTCCACCACGTTCTCTCCGCAGAGCGCAAGGCAGGAAAGCTCGATCGAGTACCGCGTACGACAATCACGTCGCGCCTCCTCCTCCTCCTCCTGTGCTCCACTCAAGGATACGGACGTGAAGTCCAACGTGGCGGGTATTGCCATCGCCACCGCTGCGCGAGACATGGACGTTGAGGACTCGTGCTGTGCCGTCACCGCTGCAAAGAGCGAGGCAAGTAGGCGCTGGCACAGCCCAGGCACCGCCACATCGCCAAACATGGTGGTGGTCTTGCCAGTGCCTTTCTCGCCGCAGCACAGAACTGTGGCACTCGTCCCCTTCAGCACCGAGTCTACCACGCAGGAACGAGCAGTCATGTCGAAGAAAGCGTGCGCGGCGTCGTCGCGGGCGTCGAGGACGCCGTCAAGGATGAAGCTTGGCGGCTTGGCCGCGTGCTCTGTACGTGGTGACCGCCGTAGCGAAGTCGTGCCTGCCGTCGGTGACACCTCTTCTACGCTGCCGCAGTGCACCGTTGTCTTACTCTTGTCCACAGTGACCCACAGTGGTGTGTCGGGGGAGGCAGGCGGCCGCACACGACCGTAAACAAGGATTCGATCGGCCACCGGGTACGGCATCCTTAGTGGCGCTGCGGAAGGCAGGAAATCCACCAGTATAGAAACTGCAGAAGATGAAACACAAAATGAAGATGACGACTGTGCGTGGTGGGGGTGGGAGGGGGAAGGGGTGTATGCGCCCCACTGAGGACCGAAGAGTCGTCCGGGAGGGGTAACGGAGAGTGGGAAACACGCACGTCTGTGTGTACGTGTGTGCGCGCGTAGAAGAATAAAAAGGTAGGCGACAGAGCAGATGTACCCCCATCGCACATGCACACGCCACCGAATCCCCCACACGAGGGCGAAAGGCGCAGCGGAGGAGTGAGGAAGCCGAGTGAAAGCGGTGAGAAGAACAGCACCTGATTCTCTCTCTTCAGCGCGCACCCATAGCGCGTGCCGAAGAGGGGAGGAGGAGGAAAATAGAGAATGACCGCTGTATAGAAGAGAGTGTGTCGGGGGAGGGGGGGGGCCTGCCAACGGCAAGTAAGGCGGTTATTTGGTGGGCACGGGGATCGAGGAGTGCGAGAGGCGCAGGTGAGAGACAAATACCGTAGGCAACGCCCCTGCAGCCTCTACACGGCGGCACGTGAAAGAGAAGACGTGCAAAGAGGGCTTGGAAGGTGGTGAAAAGGGGAACAGTGAAGAGACCAAAGCGGCGCCTGCGCGTCGATGACAAGCGTGAAGGTTGCGGTGGCTCTGCTCATTCGCACTTCCGCGGGGCGGCTTCTGCTGCTACCGATGAGTGCGGAGTCGGAAAAGCGAAAAAGAAAAGGAGTCAGACACACTCGTACGCATATACGCAGAGAGGGAGAGCAACAACTACACGCTGCTTCACAACCAATGGAAAGGAACGACGCACCATGGTGCTCGAGAGCATAACGTACGCGCATGAATGAGTGTTCTTCACCGCTCATCGGTCCCTCCTCCACCAGCTGACCTTTCATCTTCCCTAACGAACTAAAAGACACACCGACAGAGGCAGTGCGCTCATAAATGGTAAAGCACGTTCCCTCTTCTCTTCCGCATGACCAACATCGAGCCGCCAAGTCCCTCTCCCCCTCCGCGTGTTTCCCACATACGCAAACACACACACACACACACAAATGCACGCGCGATGCGCACCCCTCGCCTCTTGGGAATCTATGCGTCGAGAGGGATGGGTGCAAGAGGAGAAGCAGGAGGGGAAATCGGGGGATAGACAGAGGCGCAGAAGAAAACGTTGCTGGTGAAGAATGGGCCAACAAGGAGCCACAAAAGAGAACAAGCGGGACAAGACAGTGTGGGACAACCACCAGAAAGCAAGCACCTACGCACGTGTGCTCTTCTACACCGCCGTGCCCTGCCACCCCACAGCAGTCCAACGCCACAGGGCCATCGCGCGGCGCGAAGCAGCCACGGCCACGCGGCACGGCAGTGCGCCGACCCAGCCATCGGAGCACCGGCCCCGCCCCAAACACCACCCACCCGCCGCGCCCCGCAGGACGCTGGTCACCACCAGGGGCCTCTCACGGAGGGGCGCAGGCACCCCACACCAGCAGGCAGCGGGAGGCGGGAGAGATGGGCTCGAGCCGCGCTGGCACGCTGCCCATCACATGGGTGGTGCAAGCGTGCGCACGGCCGCAGGTCGCTCCGACGCCACGCCGTCCAGGACCGGACCGCCGACATCCGCAGCGACACACCGCCCTCACTCAGCCCACGCCGTGGGTGCTTGACCTCCGCTCACCCCCCGAGGGGGCTGCGGCGGCTTGGCTTCTCCCCACAGAGAGTGGGGGTGCGGGGGCCCGGGGGACACCCCACGCACGGGGGTTGGTGTCCCCAAGGCATCTGCGGGATTCGAAGAGGAGAGAGGGGACGATATATAAAGAGGGTTCAAGTATTGTCAAAGGCAAACACATACGCGAGTTGGCTCGTGCGAGAGCATAGGCACCCTCCCTACGCACACTTGCCAACTTCTCCGAGGAGGGAAAAGGAAGAGCAGCGCGCTCGCAAGCCCTAAAAAGAATAGAGAGGGGAATAGATGTGAAGCTGCACTGGGCAAACAAAGAAGCACACCGGCAAGTGAGACGGCGAGAGCACAGTTCATTGACAACGGAATAGTAGTAGTGTACATCACCGAAATAGTCATAGGCTTGCCAGTGGACACGCAGAAGGGTAACAGGTAAACACCAGTTCAAGTATTAGCCTCGGTCGATGGGATGTAGGTGAGTGCTTAGATACACAGGCGGGGTACGAGAGCAAAGGCGCCAGCTCCTCCTCATTCTTGTGACCATACATGCACGCCTACATATCCTTCCACAGAAACATAAAACACACTCGAAGCGGTGGCACAGCACACGGGATGGTCCTCTACCCACTCCCTTTTTTCCCTCCCCTTTTCCGTTGGAGCGAACGCTTTACATCAAGTGAAGTATGTAGATATTACCAAAGCTATCGCCGCAGGCCATCTTCTCGTAGCCGCCTGCAGCCAGGCAATATACAGGGGCTCTGCAGAAGACGCTCGCCACCTCGCGTCCGGTCTCCATGTCGAGGATGTAAACAAAACGGTTGCTGCAGGCGACAAGTATGAGCCGCGTAAAGGGGCCCGGGGCAGCGCTGGACAGCGTCCAGCCCAACTTCGGCGCGCGGTTGCTTGGTCGCACGGAGCCGGCGATGTCACCCGGCGAGACAGACAACGTGCAGCTCCCGTCTTCGGCAGACCACACCCGCAAGAGCAACTCATCATTGCTGATAATGCTTCGACCATCGGAGGTGTAGCTACACGATAGGATCATGCCGCCGTGGCCAAGTAGATGGAACCGCGTCTTTGCCGTCGTGGCCGACCATACCCGCAGCGACTTGTCCGCCGATGCGCTGCATATATAATGGCCGTCTGGACTGAACGCTACGGCGATGATAATACCCTTGTGCTCCGCGTACCTCAGCCACTCCCGTCCTCGCTTTGTGTCCCAGAGACGGCACACGCGGTCTTGGCAGCCGCTCACAAGGTATTTGCTATCTGGACTAAAGCAGCAGCAGATCACCACCTTGGGATGCGCGAAGGTTAACAGCCGCTTCGTTGTCATCACATCCCACAAAATCATTGCCTTGTCTTTGCTGGCAGTGGCGAGGTACTTGCCGTCCGGTGAGAAGGTCGCGTTGATGATGGTGTTCTGATGGCCCGTGAAGATGCCCACCTCGCTGCCGAGGCCGAAGTTGTTCAGTGTGATGGAAGCATCTTCGTTGCTGCAGCTGGCAAAGTCCATCTCGGTTGGCGAGAGAGCGATGCACTTGACACGAGTCGCATGCCCTATGTGCCCACTTGCCTGAAAGCTGCGTAATGGTCGATTCGCCTTGGGCTCCTTGGAGCGGGACTGGGCTAAGAAATGCGCTACGGTGTTCGGTTGCTTGGCTGCCGTGATCATAACCGTCATGGATTTAAACCTCTTGTTTGGGGTCTCCAAAAGCGCCTCCTGTTGCAATGCCGCCACAGACTCTGCAGAGCCCGCGCACATCGGCATGACGTCCACCTCGTCCACGCACACATCGAAGTCGTTGAAGGAAAAGAAGCTCGTACCAGCCCCATTTGCCCCACTGTCGTTGTCTGGTTCCATGTTGGCAAGCAGGGGCTTTCGACCAGCCAGGCGCCAGTGCTTGGTGCGCACCTCGTCCTTCGAGATGATGATGTCGTCGTAAACGAAGAGATCTTCTTCGATGCCCAGTGGGGTCTGTTGCCGCCACACCTCCAGGTCCACATCACTGCGGACGAAGGGGTTGATGGTGTCGTTTCGGTCCTCATAGGGGCTGCCGTAGCTTGAAGAGTTGCAATCCGCGCTGTAGACTGGCGTGCTCATGGTGCTGAGATGGTCGGAGATGTCGGACAGCATAGACTCACGTGTGTAATGCAGATCTGCTAAGCCAGTCAAGGACACCCTCGGATAATGTGGCGGTAGTGGTGGCTGCGCGAGGTGCATGTTGTGGGGAGCCTCCGACGCTGAGACCGTGGAAGACGTTCTCGAGGACTCCAAACAGTGCCCGACTTCCCCCAGGCGCCTCGTCGCTGCAGAAGGCAAAGCGCCGGCAGCGGGGCTTGTAGTCAGCTGCAGACACAGACTCCGTGGCACACTTACCGAACTAGAAACTGCCTTGCTCGGCTTCGCCGCCACCATCGGTGTGAATGGGTTGGGCGCATCGGCCACGTTCAAGGTCGGTGTCACTTTCATGTCCTGGGGAGAAATACGCAGAGGCGGCGGCGTTGTTCTATTTTCGACGCCTCGCCTGCGGCCCTCTTCGCTGCTACTCGTCCAATCACACTTGCCCATGCAGATAGAGCCGCCTGGGTTGCTACGAGGAGAGGATCCGTTCATCGTTATCAATGGCCCACAGGGCTCCCTGCTGACGCCGGTGCGACTCCCGGGCATGGCTCCGGGCCCTCCAAGAAGTCTGTTGTGAAAGCTTGCCTTTGGGGGGGAGGGAATCGACGATGATGTGGGCCTACCCTCCACGGTGTTGCTCAGCAGACACCCCATCTGCCGCAGTTAAGTGCTAGAATGATGAGGGGTAGGTGGGAGTGGAAGGGAGGCGGGTGATGAGAAATCGCAAACAAGAGTGCAGAACGATGGGAACGAGGGAAGGAGAGACGGAGCGGAGCCGAGATGTCACCGTGTGGACTCTCCCCTGCGAGAGTGCATGGAGGGAAGGGGGGGTAGGAGATGGGCTGAAATCGAGCAAGGCAGGGAAAATGAAAAGGGAAGTGAAATGGCTTAAGATGGAGAGCCCGAGGAAAGGTGGGGGGAGGGGGGGTAAGACGTCAGGGAAAAGCAAAGCGCAAAAGCACGTGCGCACACGCACACCAACACGCACGCGCGCCTCACACCCTTCGAGGACGCGCCTTGTTTGTTTGTTTGATTGTGTTTCGTCTACTCTCTCGCTCTCCGTCCCCCTCCTCTCTGGTGTTTGTATAGGGTCGGTGGGTGTGTGCATCACCCGGTGGTACACGCGCGCATAAAGGAGCGTACGTGTCCCACTAGGCGGTAGGCCACAACCAAAAATGACAACTCAGATGAGCGCACGCGCGTGGTCGTATACGTCCACGTGTCTGCGAGCACTTCGCTCTGGATAACGTGTGCAGGTGCGGTGCAGTGTGCTGCACAGAGAGGAGGAGGAGAAAGAGGCCCGCCTTGAGTATTTACCGCCGAAGATGAATGTGGGGCAAGAGGGGAGTGAGCGGTAAGGCCACAACAACGCCAAAAAGAAAAGCTGAGAGCGTCCATCCACGCCTGAGGGGCGGCAATGGGGGCGCTTCGCGCTCCACAGAAGAGCAAACAGAGGGGGGAACAACGTCGGCCCATAACGTCCACAATGCGCTGATGATAGGGGCGTGGCTTCCCCGCCACATCTCGCTTCCCCAACCGAGTCACCTCCGTGCTGTGCGTGCTGTTCTCCTCTGCAGACGCGGTGATGAGCACAGATGAATACGTCCGCTCCTTTGCCGGTGCGAGAGAGCGCGTGTGTGAGGGAGATTGTGGGAGAGGCGGAGAGAGGGAAGAGGGAAGAGGGAAAAAGAGAGACTGAGTTGCACCGAGGCCATGGGCGAGTCGGCGTGTTCGCCTCCACCAATCTGACCTCTGGGCGGCGCGTGCGGCCGGGCCGCTCACGCTGAGACCGGCCCGGCAGGAGTAGAGCGCCTCCCCGGCGCACGCGTGGTGGAAGCAACGAGAGAGGGGGGGGGGCGCAAGGCCGCTGGGGCCATCCGCAGCCAAAATGCAAGCCAGACGGTGCACTGGCAGGTAGAGCACAGGCCGCGCCCCCACTGGACAAGGAGTGCGCCATCGCTCCGCCGACCTCGCCGCGCCGCGGGGCCCGGACGAATGCGCGCACATGCATAGGCATGACGGCAGCAGGCAGACGCACGAGACGATACGCCCCTCCACAGCGACTGGCGCACTCACCCGTCAGCGTAGGACGGAGAGACGGGTAGGGGGTTGAGGGAGGGGGTGCAAGGAAGTGGGAGTGCGTCGCCGGCACTCGCTTGTCTACGAGAGCGCCTCTACAGAACACAATCAAGCAGAGAAAAGAGAGGGCGCGCAACTCAAGTCAGGAGGTAAAGAGAGAACAGAAGAACGAGAACAGCGAACAGGAGCTGCGAATCAGCCGCCCGAATGTGACTGCTTTACACATCCATATACATCTGCAGAGCTACATACATGCATACACACAAAGGCCACTCTAAGCCTCATCATCCAACAGCACAGAGACCCCAGACAGCGGCAGATACGCCTCACCACCGCTGCGACACTGTACATCACACGACTACACACAGCCCCACGAAGATGCTCGCTCGAGGCTGTAGCTGCGGAGAATATACATCCGTCCGTACACCTCAGCGCCTCTGAGACACCGCCCACACAGACACCACACATCAAAGCACACCAGCCTCACAGCCACACATTCCCCTCTTCATTCCCCGACAACAACATCCGAGATCTACGTCCTCAGCATACGAAGGTCGCGCATCGCGGACGGCTCCTCGGAGCGCGGCGGCGCTGTCATCCCCGAAGGCCGCGGCGCCGCGCCACGGCCGCCCCCGCCCACAAGCGGGTTCAGTGCCCCACCAGCGCCAACGTCCGGCATGTCGCCCGCCACCACGGCCCCGCCGTTGCCCATCCGCTGGCGGGCCTGCGACACCGTCGCAATCCGAATCGCTAGCCGGTTCATCAGCCCCTGGCAGTAGTCCTCCTCGCTCACAACACGGCTCCGCGGCGGCGCACCAACGCCCCACTTGCTCAGCAGCGGCTGCAGCTCGCGCACGCGCTGCGCTACGGGGTACGGCGCAAAGCAGCTCGTCAGCACCAAGGCAATGCCAGCAGCAGGGCCGCTCATCGTGCCCACAGACGACAGCAGCGCACCGGCAGCACTCGACGCCGTCTCCGTCCCCGTCTCGTCCGGCAGGATCGCCTCGATCTCCGTGCGCAGCGCAGCGTGACGGCGCCCAGGCACAGCGTTCACCTGGAACATCTCCACCGCGAACGGCACACCGCGCAGCCCCTGCCGTCCCATCGCAGTGTGCGCAGCACCCGCGCGCTCCTCGTTCGACAGCGCCCACCACGCCGTCTCCGTCGCCACAACCTGCCCGCCATTCGCAACAGCCTCCGTGCGCGCTGCCATGTTCGGCGTGTCGCCGTAGTAGTCGTACCCCTTCGTCACCTCGTCGTACCGGATGTCGCACAGCCCGGTGTGGACCCCCACACGCACGCGCAGCCCGCACCACACCGCGGCGTACTCCTCCTCGCGCAGCCGCGCAGTCGGCGGCACGTAGTCGTCCTCAGCGTCCGCGCGCGCAAGCTCGAACTCGCGGTACGCAGCGTCGATGGACCCCGTCCCCCAGTCGTGCCCCAGCAGCTTCGTCTGGATCTCGCACGCAAGCCTCACAGCGCTGTGCGCGCTCTTGCACGCAATCATGAACGAGTCGCCGATCGTCTTCACCTCGTAGCACCCGTGCCTCGCGATCAGCTGCCGGATCACGCGGTGGTGCACCCCTATCGCGTCAGCCATCCGCTGCGGCAGCACGGCCCACAGCGCAGTGCTGCTCTGGATGTCCGTGAAGACCAGCGTCACCGGCTCGTCACCGTCCTTCGGCGCCGCGTCGTTGTCCCGGTTGTTCATGCAGCAGTACAGGAGCAGCCCAGCAGCTGCAATCGACGCGGCAACAAGCAGCACGGCGCCGGCAATGATGCCGTTGCGCTCCGCGGGCGTCAGCGCACTCGACGCAACGCGAGGCATGTACACCAATGACGGCGTCATCGGCGCCGTCAGCGGCGGCACCCGCGGGTCCAGCATCCTCTGCACGGAGAGCATCACAATGCCCTGCGCGCCGTAGTTGTGTTGCAAGCAGTCATCACCACTCGTCGTCGTGGTGCAGCCCCACTCAAACACCCCAAAGACCATGCCGAACCGTGTCGTAATACCGTTGAAGTACACCGTGTCTGCCAGTGTGGCTTCTTTCGTGGATTTCACAGTTCTCATGAGTTTGAAAGGCACAAGTGCAGTTACGCACGCTCTCAGATAACCGGGAGTGTGCTGTAAAGGGTCAGGCAGCGCACCGTGAAACACCTGCAGCATAGGAAAGGCGTTATGCGCGCTGCTCGAGGTATCGCTCCAGAGCGGCAGGTTAGTGAACGTGATCAAACGCGCCTGCACAGACGCTGGCGTCGACGAGAGGGCAGTGACAAGCGCGGTGTAATGAAGCGCCAAGTCATCGAAGGCGATCACAACAATCGCAGACCTGTCCGCGATCAGAAAGTTGACAACGTCGGCGACATCCGCAGCCGTCACCGCGAGCACAAAGTTGACTTGCCTGCGAACAAGCGCACTCCTCACGGTCTTCGTGGGGGGCACCATGACCACAGAGGGGTTGTTATAGTTGAACGTCGCAGCAGACTTGAACAGCACAGCAGTGATGTTCGACGCCTCATCATCGGCGTAGCCGTGCAGAACCACACGCACGTTAGAGCCGATCGACGTCACACGCCTCAGAGTCGCGAGGTTCTCGTACAGCAGGAACATCTGCTGCTCCAGCGTGGGCATCAGGTACACGTAGTTCCGCATCGGCTCCACTAGGTGTGGCCGAGGGTAGACGGGGGCAGGGACCAAGTAGCCATCAACCCTCATATCCTCCGTTATCGCTCCCGCAATAACGTCCGCCGTGTAGTTCAGCAGTTGATGATCCAGCAGCGCCTGTGCGGTAGTCCGCTTGACGTTCAATGTGGTCACACTCACCGGGTGCTCTGTGTACTTCAGGTAGCGGACAAGGGCTGAAATGGCAACGTTCAGGTCTAACCCCGCCACTGCGAGCGTTGGATCGTCCGTGAAGACCAGCGTCAGAAAGTGCAGTGGTCGCGGCAAGCGCGTCTGGGCAGAGTAGCAGTCGTTCTGCACGTAGTTGAAGCCGGACTCCTCAATGGTGTTCCACACGGCGCTGTCCAGCTTCGAAATAATTGCCGCACGCCCGCCCTGGTTGCAGAAGCACACAGCACCGAGAAACACGGCAACAGGGTTGCAGGCAGCGCCGTAGTCGCCAAGCACATAGTCCCCGCCAATTATGTAGCGCCTCTGCTCGAACGCATACCCTTTGTAGGCCGTCCTGTCCACGATCCACTCCTCCTCAGCAAATGTCTGCATAATCACCGAGCCGCTAATCCACCCAATCAGCATCACGTTCGCTGCGTTCGGGTGCTCGTCGAAGAACCTCTTCACGTCCACGGCAGAGTCCGACGACGGTGGCCCATGCCCCCAAGGGCCGTACTTCCGCACAGCCTTTGCCTCGTCAGCCCACAGGCTCGCGTTGACGCGGTCGGTCTTCTCCATGTACTTCCCCATCTCGGCACGGAACGCTGGAATGTGCGTTGTGTTTGGCTGTGTCAGCGGAAAGGATGTGGCGCTCGACATGATCTGTCCGTCCACAGGCGTCAGGTTCCCGGCCATCGCAAGGTCGTAGTACACCTGAAACGCGACCTTCTGCAGCGGGAAGCACGTCATGATGTACGCCGACGACGTGCGCGGGTCCGTCAGCGCGACCCGCAGGAACTCCGCCACCTGCCTCCCAGGCATCCCCCACAGAATGATCACATGCGGGTACGTGTTCGCCATCCCATCGAAGGCCGTCATGTTCACCGCAGAGTCCGTCATCGAGTACGGCGCAGAGTACAGAACTGGCGGCTCGAGTCCCAGCGGCGTCATGAGCTCCACAATATCCCTGTACTCGCGTTCTCCAAAGTCCACGCCCGTCAGGTACATGAACGCAGTGCGGCGACCACGGATTGTGTTGGCCACGTGCTTCACGATCGCCAGGAGCTCCGCACGTGGCTCCGCACGCATGAAGTACACGTTCTCGTTCCACGCGCGCACCGCACTCGACCCCGTGAACGGGCCCAGAAGCATCAGCCCGCTGCTCTGGATCACAGGGCTGCTCAGCAAAGCAGCAAGGCGCGTGTCAGAGTACGGCCCAATCACGCCAAGCAGCGTCGGGTAGTCCCTAAGCGCCTTCGTCACCACGGCTACGATGTCCGACTGGTTCAGATCCGGGTCGGGGTTGATGATGTTGATGGGACGGCCGCCAGCGGCAGTGTAGTTGGCGTTGTAGAGTGCGGCGTCGATGCCCAGCCACAGCGCCTTTGCATAGTTTGCCATGTAGTCGGTCAGCGAGTACATGGCGTTCAGCAGGTACACAGGATCCTCCGACAAGATGCCCGCATCCGCAGCCCACGCCGTAGGCGCTGTGAACACAGCAAGCGTCAGCGCGCCGACAATCAGCAAAGCGCCAACCAGGAGTGGCGAGCGTCGGTACGCGTGCAGCCGCTTCAGACCGCCGGCCACACCACCTGCGCCGCGCCCGCAAACGCAGCGCGGATGAGGTGTGCCTGCGTGCATTGCTGGGGGCACCCGGCCGCGATAGTCGTTGGGACAGGAGATGCGCTGGGGGGCAGCCTAGCACTGCGGTGGAGAAGAAGAGAGCAGAAGAGAAGCGTCGCGCGGCAGGGGGCGATGGGGAGTATAAAAGACAGGCGCAGCGACAAGAACGCCGTGCCCACTGAATAGAAAAACACACAAATGCCAGAAGGCACACACCGCACGTGCACGCACAAATGAACAGGGGGCGAGTGCAGGGGAGGCCGTGACGGAGAGCCACGGACACGGACAGCCAGGCAGACCTCAAGGGGGGAGAAGGAAGAGAGGGAGAGGGCAGAGGTGAAACGCTTCCAGAGAAAACAGGAAAACAGAAAGGCGGCTGAAGAAACAAAGCAACGCACGACAAGTCACCTCCGTGCTGTGCGTGTTGTTCTCCTCTGCAGACGCGGTGATGAGCACAGATGAATACGTCCGCTCCTTTGCCGGTGCGAGAGAGCGCGTGTGTGAGGGAGATTGTGGGAGAGGCGGAGAGAGGGAAGAGGGAAGAGGGAAGAGGGAAAAAGAGAGACTGAGTTGCACCGAGGCCATGGGCGAGTCGGCGTGTTCGCCTCCACCAATCCGACCTCTGGGCGGCGCGTGCGGCCGGGCCGCTCACGCTGAGGCCGGCCCGGCAGGAGTAGAGCGCCTCCCCGGCGCACGCGTAGTGGAAGCAACGAGAGAGGGGGGGGCGCAAGGCCGCTGGGGCCATCCGCAGCCAAAATGCAAGCCAGACGGTGCACTGGCAGGTAGAGCACAGGCCGCGCCCCCACTGGACAAGGAGTGCGCCATCGCTCCGCCGACCTCGCCGCGCCGCGGGGCCCGGACGAATGCGCGCACATGCATAGGCATGACGGCAGCAGGCAGACGCACGAGACGATACGCCCCTCCACAGCGACTGGCGCACTCACCCGTCAGCGTAGGACGGAGAGACGGGTAGGGGGGTTGAGGGAGGGGGTGCAAGGAAGCGGGAGGGCGTCGCCGGCACTCGCTTGTCTACGAGAGCGCCTTTATCATGATATAAGAGGTAGAGGTTGAGTGTACTTTGTGCATGTGTGTTTGAGGGGAAACAGGCGTTCTTGTCCACCGTGGAGAAATTGAGCGAGAGCGTTTCTGCCATGCGCACCTCAGCGCCAAGAAAGGAAAGGAGAGCGCTAGGGCCTACGCAAGGGAGTGGTGAAGAGGGACTCAGCAGTTAGCACTCGTGCTTACGCATGCCAGTGCGGTGCGTGGAGTCCGAAAGAAGAGCAACGAACAGCAGAGTTAAAGGAGAGAAGTAAAACAGCTCAGTTTGGTGAAGCAGCATGAAAGGTGAGTAGGGAGGAGAAGGCAGAGGTGCAAAGGCAAGCGAGGGAGACACCCCCGCTGCGCTGGAGCGGGGCGATGGCGGCACAACAAGGGAAGGGACCACTTGTAGGAGCACACGGACGAAGTCCGCATCTCTGGTGT
This sequence comes from Leishmania lainsoni, assembly GCA_003664395.1. NCBI lineage: Eukaryota > Euglenozoa > Kinetoplastea > Trypanosomatida > Trypanosomatidae > Leishmania > Leishmania lainsoni. Next base: position 132,103 of record RAIA01000002.1, read on the forward strand.
CGTAAGAGTGGGATAGCGATGCTCTACAGGAACAGAGATGGCAATCGTACAGGGAGCGCGCGGGAGTTTTACAGAAGCACATCCAAACAGGCCCATTCATATACGCCTACACACGCACATGCGTAGCGGCGCTGAAACCTCGAAGTCCGCGAGCGAGTGCCCACTCGTGGGCGCCTTCACTCTTCTTCGTCAGCTCCTTTTCCGTATGCTCAACGCGGGTGGCGCCACGGTGCTGTGGTGGTGGTGGTGAGCTGTGCGGTGGTGGTGGTGGTGGTGGGTGGTGAGCTGTGCGGTGGACTTCTGCGGCGAGTCCGCTTTGGGTCCAATCCTGCATGGCACCGACATCTCCCCCCCCGCCTCGCATCTGTCAGCACACGCTCAACGTTTTTTTACTTTGGTAAGTAAACACAAGATAAACCCCCCCACGCACGCACGCACGCACATGTACGCGAGAGCCAATGAAATCCTGCCAGACACAAGCAAAGAGCGGAAGCCACGCACACACAGAGTGGTAGGAGCTGTCGAAGCCCGAGTAGTCTCGGTCCCACTCAGACAGCATCAGCAGAGCCACCATGTCGCCCTTCACCACCGTTACTGCCACTCACCTCCACGTACGCAGCATCTTCCCTACGCACAAGTGGACTCATCAAGTGATGGTGCTGTTGCTGAGAAGCCGCCCCTGTGAAGGGCGCCTCCATGGAGCCGCCGCTCCACAACCTCGCGTGCATCGTGCGGGCCCTGGTGAGGGGTGTGATGCGGCCGCTGATGTTATCCGTGCTGCTCTCAATCGGGGCATCTGGCCATGGGTCACGGTACGCGGACAATAACCGCTGCGATGCAAGTGGTGGTGGCGCAAACGACCGGGTCCAGCTGATGGTTGCACCGCCGCTGCTGCTTGGTCCCCATGCGAACGCCGAGTGGCTCATATTACTCTCCGCTGCCGATGCCCCTTGGAGTGGCAGCGGCGGTGGTAGGCAAGGGGTGTAGCTCGGTTGGTGCTCCCAGCCGCGTGCTGTAGCGGACGGTGCATCCACGAAGCAGTCAACGAACCGCGGTGCGTCAGCACAAATCTCCTCCACGTAAGCGAAGGTGTGGTGCAGTCCGCTCACAACACCTCGCACATCGACAATCTGCAGGCCGGGCACGAGCTGATAGTGTGGGTGATGATGGCCTCCCGTCCACGGCAGCGGCAAGCTAGTCGGGAGCACAGCAGCAGCACCACCCGTCATAAAGGGACCATGGTTTGGCGAGGTGGGGAGAGCACTTGCATTGATGGCAGCCATAGGCAGCCCGAGGTGACCGGAGGAAACAGTGCCACGCGCCACACCACTCACAGCAGCCGCGGCCACAGCAGAAGCACTCGAGCCGCTTGCATTTGCCGTCCGGGTTGCCTCGCCAAAGCAGTAGACCTGCGCATGGGAGTGGCACCCAAACTCAGCAGAGTCGACACGGCAGCAGGGCTGCGGGCACCACGGCTGTGGGCCCTCCATCACTACAACGGTGTGTTGCCGGCCGCAAGCGATGCTGCGCGCAACACCACCAGCCACGTACTCAAGACCCACGACCCGATACGGCGCTGTGAAGGCGTCGGGGCTGCCCGCGGTGGTGCCGCACTGCCCACTCGCATTGTCACCCCAGCAGAAAACGGCACCGGCAGCGGTGAGGGCGACGGTGTGGAAAGAGCCACAAGCCACGTCCACTACGCGATGGCCCTCAAGAGCGCCGCGCACCAGCGTCGGCACGTAGGCTGGCGTCTTGGTGCCGTGTCCGAGCCGGCCTTGATATCCCACACCCCACGTGAAGAGCTCTCCGTGCTCGTTGATGGCGCCACTGTGCCACTGTCCAGCACGGATGCGCACAATACGCTCTGGCACAGTCACAGTTGCCCCACTGGGAGCGATCCGCCGTATGCCTTTCACGGTCACCAGCTGCGGCGTCAGCACCACAGCGCGGCGTTCGTTGCTAAGGGACTCCCCGAGCACACCGTGATAGCGTCGCTCCACCTCCTCCGGTGTGCCGAGGCCGACGCAGTCGACTAATCCCCAGCTGTACAGGGAACCCTCCTCGCTCAGCGCCAGTGCGAAGAAGCTGCCGCAGCTTAGCTGAATGATGTTTTTGCCCTCCAACGTTTCCACCAGCACTGGAGCCTCTACCTTCTTCGTCGACAAGTTGAAGTGGCTCCGTCCGCGGCCGCTTTGGCCATGGTTGTTGTTTCCCCAAAAGTACACGTGGTGGCCCCCTACAATAGCCATGGCGAATGCGTACCCCGCCGCTACATGCACCGCCGGCAGCTGTTCAAACAGTGGAATCCGGCGTGGGGTAAGCACCTCCACCGGCGCCTCGACGCCATCCTGACCGACACCGCTGCCACCGCCACCTCCTGGGGGACTGCTGCCACCGCGCACAGGACACCCGCTTCCGCCGAGGCCCAGCTGGCCCCACTCCCCACTGCCAAAAGTGTATATGCTACCGGTGTCGCTCAAGGCGCAGCTGTAGTTTGCCCCCAGTGCTATTTCGCATACCCGCACGCCGAACGGCGTCACTTGTGCCATGGTCGGCGTCGGCTCGTCCCGTGTGGCGTGGGTCCCCAGCTCTCCGTTACTGCCAGAGCCCCAGCTGAACAGCATCACGCGCCGAGGCATCTGTGGACGGCGCAGTGCCCGCACTAGCCCCATCACGTTCAGGTACTCCGCCATCGCCAGCACGCCGGCCACGCTGAGTTGGTGCGGGATGATGACGGCGCCATGCCTCAGGTAGTTCAAGACCGGTAGGAAGTAATCAGCGTCCAGGTCAAGCAAGATCGCGTTGGCGCCATCCGTGTCGAGGGGAATGGTAGAGGCCGTCTGTTGCGGACTTACCGCCTCGCCATCGGCGCCCTCGCCAACGCTGATATTCACTGGCAGACTAACTGGCGGCGTCGTGCGGGCGGCCACGTAGTCAGGCCGCGATGCGCGAATCGTGGGACGCAAAGACTGCTGAGGCGACAAGTGCTCCAGCGGCGACTGTGGAGATGTTGATGTCGAGGCAGCGGAGGTAGTCGAGCGGTGCGTTAAACGGTGGCAGGCGTAAAGGCTAGAAAATGGAGAAGAACGATCGCCACCGTGCTGCACGCCACCGTCGTCATGCTGGGGCACACGTGACAGCCCATACTCAGCAGCCGGTGACGGCGACGCGCAGACACTGCCGACGGAGGCAGCGCCGACCGCGGAGGCGCCACCGCTCTCAGATGACCTGTTGCGCAAGCCGTCTGCGTCACGGCTGTCAGCGAGGTCGGCAGTGTGAATGTAGATGTCGCGCCCAGGTGAGCTGCACCGAGCTCCACCCCCGGGCACCTCCTCCTCAGGAAACGTTGTCTCATCGACCGCTCCACAGCGTCCCGAGACCTCCCGTGATGTGACAACTGTACTGCGATGCGAGCCGCTCTTCTTTCCGGCAACGCTGTCACCCCGCCTTGGCGAAGACACAAGGCATGCACACAGCGACGCCAGCACGCTGTCCGGGTCTGCCGTGAGTGTTCCGACAGTCGTTGTGATGAGCCTGCCGCCAACGTTCAGGAGGACCCACTCTGAAGAAGACGCCGTCGTAGCCACACAAACCGACTCCGCGGTGCGCACCGGCCGAAAGTAAAAGGTGCGTCGGTGGGCAGCAGATGGTGGGGATAAGAGCTCCTTGGACCGCGTGTGTGACCGGCGACGTGGTGAAGACGACGACCCCTCAGGTACAGCAGTAACGTTAGTGGCTGCAGCGATGCGACCGTCTGCAGGAGGCAATGACGAGGCTGATTCCAGGCAACCATGACGACTCGCAACAGTAGTTGTTTCGGTGTGTTCATGAGCACGCGTCGATGGCTGCGGTGTAGCTAGTCGTAGCTGCTGTTGGTCGTGCGGTCGCGGAGTACGAGGAGGCGACAAAGCGCCCGACTGCCGCAACCAGCGAGGCGGCAAGTGCTGAGATAGCGAGGATGCGTCAGCCGCAGAGTTGTAAAGGCCCCCACTCGACGCGGGGCAGTGCATGGTTGAGCTACTCGAAGAAGCTCCGGTCAAGACATGGTTACCCACCACCGCCGCAGCTGTCGTGAAGGCTGCGTCTGGAAATGGAGACGACGCGGCTGGGTTGATAATGTCGTGGTAATAGGCACTGTCCACGTGTGGTAAACTGCGTTCTCCACTGCTTCTGCTGCTGTTCCTGCTGCTGTTGCTGCTGCTGTTGCTCCTGGTGTCATTACGTCGACTCAAGTTTGTGCTGCCACCTAAGCCAGGGCAATTGGCAGTGCTTGTGTCTTCAGACCTCATGACGCCCCGCCTAGCGCCACTTACTTGTGCGACTTCCCTCTGTGTGTCCGTTTCCTGTGGTGGTGCACGCCGTCGAGATCGAGGAGGGCACTAACGCACACAGATGATAGGAAGGGCCAGTGGTCAAGGGACGAGGAAGGCGGCACCGGTGAGGAGGCGTGGATGCAGGTAGAGAAGCAGGAGAAGAAGTAGCCCCCGAGCGGATCCGCAGAATCCTACGAATACAACAGGAAGAGGAGCCGAGACGTAAAAGAGGGGAAAAGGCCTTAAGAGAGAGAGAGACAGACGGCACAGGCATATATAGCAAGAAGTGAGAGGCGAGCACCAGCAGCGATGCAACAGGTGTGAAGAACGCACGCGTGGGAGGACGTGCTGAGAGAGAGAGAGAGAGACGTGGGCTTGGGATGGAAGAAAACACACGAAAGCAAAAAAAAAAAACAACAAAGGGGGGGAGGGAGGCGGGGGTCAATCAGAGACGGTGTTGGGGTGCGTACCGGGTATGGGGCGTTGTGGTCGATGGCTGGGGGCGTAATGAGATGCGCTGAAAGGCGTAGAGGGAAGGCAAAGACGAGAAGAGAGAAGCGACAGCAAAATACACAACAGAAAACAAAAGAGGGAGAGGGAGAGGGAGAAGGAGAAACAAAGAAGAGAGGGAAGCACTAGAGTGGAATCGCCAAACTGAGGCAGAGACGCCAGCACAGACAAGCACACGTGCACAGTCACGCTGAGAGGTGCAAGATGAAAGCGATCGATGGACCAATAGACCACCAAGGTGAAACCCGATGAGGCAATAGCAGAGAATGAAGAGTAGTGTCAAAGAGAAAAGAGAGGGGAAAAAGCCAAGCTCTCACACTTCTGCTGTCTGTATCTTCGTTTTCGCTCCTCTTGTATTTTGTCGCTTGCGTATCGCAGTGACTGTGATCCTGCTGGGGGAAGGGAAAGAGTGTGTCGCGCGCGAAAAGGAGAGAGGAGAGGCAAACCACGTGCAGATGCGTATGTGTGGTGGGTGTGGTGGTGGTGGGTGGGTGTGGGTGTGGTGTGTGTGTGTGTGTGTGTGTGTGTGTGTGCGTATGCGTGGGTGGGTGTTGGTGGAGAAAAAATGACGCCGCCTTTCGCTTTCGTTTTCGTCTTATGCGGATGGTGCCGTTCTTGTCGTGTTGGGGGAGGGGAAGGGGGGTGGCGGTTACTTTCACAATACTCCTCTCCTTTGGGCGTAGAGGAAGCACTTTCCCCCCACCCCTCTTGGTCAAACTTTGCGCGAAGGTGGAGACGAGCTTGACGTTGAATGGGTGCCAAGGATAGGTGAGTAGAGAGAGAGAGAAAGAGATGGGGGGCAGGAATTGAGGGGTGTGTGTTGGGGTTTGGTGAAGGCCCCTCGAAGTGCCAGCAAGAGCCCCACTTTTCGGGCTTCCGACCAGCCTTCGTCTTTTCGTTCACGCAGCCGCCACGCCAAAATACAACGAGAGGCGCACGCACGATGCGCAGCGAAGCACTACAGGGGCACAGGGGCTGAAGAGAAAGTAAGAGTCGCAGCAGCTGACATTGGTGAGTAAAGCAACAACGCGCACAAAGAAAAGCAGAAGAGAGGAATGGGCCACAGAGGTAATGAAAGTGAATAAGATGCACATGGGACTCTCATGCATGACTGTGAACAACGGTGCCCGCAACGCAAGGCTATCGTCCCTCGTCAGAGGGAGAATGGGAGGCAAGGAAAGCTAAGGCGGGTTGCGCGTGCGGCAGTAGGGGGCGAAGAGGCTAAGCGCACAAAGCTCAGTGGGGAAAAGGCTGAAAAGCGCACGGTGTATTTACTTCCCGAGCACTCCCCAAACACATGCGCATGCGCAAACGTTTCGAGTCATCCGTTGACAGAAAACAAACACGACGGGTTACCATTACAACACTCGCCAGCCCTCCCCTCTCCTTCCCTTCCTAATCAGAGCACTCAGAGATGGCGAAGAAAAGGTCGATGGAAAGTGCACCAGCTCTGAACAGCTTCACACCCAGAGACACATTCACCCCCACTTGCCGGTGGTGTGGTTGCACAGCTCAGCGAGACGGTGACCACGGCTAGACGTCGAGTCACCTAAGAGAATGGCCCTTCTGCGCCAAACACGAACGCTGCCTCACGCCATCGTCGAATGAGCAGTGAAGGCAGCAAGTTAGCGCTGCAAGAGGTGAAGGGCAGAGGTGGGTGGGGATGGGGAACAGTACGTCAGTGTCACACCCTCTTCCCTGTTGCTACTGTGTGAGCTGATGGTAGCCTTAGTGGCAATGCACGAAGACAGAAAGGGAAGACGACGACAACGGCAAAGACTGGCCCCCTCCCCCTTTTCAAAATGAAGTGTGGGTGAAAATCCGCGTCAGGTAGCCCTGCAGCGATAGTGGGAGGAGCCGTGCCAGTCATCGCGGGGGTCAAGACGTGAAACCGGGCAAGAAAGGAAGAGGAAAGACACAGACACACACACACACACAAGCAGAGGAGTAAAGTGCGCCTCTACCCGCCGCAGCGCGATCGCGTTGGGTCATCTCCATTGCTTCGAGCGGGAGAGAGCAACAAGGGAAGCGGAAGGCACCATCAGCACATCGGGGCAGCCCATTTTGGGGTATTGCCCCTGGGCCTCCACGCGTCCCTCTCTTCTTTATTGTTGAAGTCTTTCGTTCAGGCGAAGGCGCGTCCCTTTCCCCTTTTGTGGAGGGTCCGCGCTTATCCTCTCACTCTTGAACGTTGCACGGAGCCCCGAGGGAGAGGAGGGGGGTGCGCGCGCACCTGTTGGCGCACCTTAGTCTTCAGCATCCATCTGCTTTCCTTTCTGCGTACTACATGGGCCATGGCGGTGCCCTTACGTTTCTTAATTTGGAGAAAAGATGTGAAGAAGGCAACGCGAGAAGGAGAAAAGGCATTCACACAAGCACCGCCAACGGCTCATGTGCGCCGTCCCTTGTATATTCATCGTTGCCTTAGCTTCTCTCCATCTACTCGAGCCAGGTTTGGTGATGAGGTAGGTAGGGGGGAGGCAGCGGGGGGGGGGGGGGGATAGGGGGGAACAGGTGGAAAGCACGTGCTCACTGACACACACACACACACGCACACGCACACGCACAGTTGTGCAGATAAGGTGGTGGTCAATGGCTTTACTTATGATCAAAAAGAGGAGCACAAAGAAAGGAGCGAAGGGAGCGACAGAAGCGAAGTTAACCTACTCCGTGTGTTGACCGCCTCCTCCCCCACAGGTGCACGCACGTGTTGGCCTCTGCGTGCGTGCACCTGTGGGGAGGAGGCGGAAGGTGGAATGGTGTTTAGAGGGTGGGGAGAGAGGGGGGAGTCAGGGGCATTGTCACATAGAAAATGACTAAACACAGGGGTGGTAGAGAGAGAGAGAGAGCACAATGAAACGGAGAGGGAGAAGGGTGAAGAGAAAGCGGTGTAAGACAGCAAGAAAAAACGAAAAGACTCTCGACGGTAGAGGTGCTGCTGCAGTGTGGAATTCAACAGGGGGAGGGAAGTTGGAGTTGAAGCTGGAATAAACGGGAAAAAGTGGGCGGCATGAGGCGGGAGCGGGAGGTGCGTCGCGCAGGTCATTACGTAGCGGCAGGGGAGAGGGAGGACGATGTGAGGAAAGGTGCTGCATCGTAGCTACATTTTCTTTCGTTGTGTGTGTGTGTGTGTGTGTGGTTCTCGCGCGATTATGTGGTGATCCCCTCGGTCAGCCCAGTCTCCCACCCATCTGCCTCCTTCCCCTCCCTCTTCCCTCTCACTCCCCTTCCCTTTCCGTTGGCGCTTTACTGAGCGCCACTCTCGTACTTAGCCAGCTTCAACTTCGCCTCCTCCAGCTGCTTCGCCAGTGCCTCATAGGTGGGGCGGGTCACCACACCCTCGCGGAAGCCGTGCTCGATCATCCAGTTGTTGTCGGCAAACTTCGCCATGTAGTTGCGGATGCCGTCCGCCATGAGCACAACGCAGCGTTGATCTGGGCGAAGGTCCTTCGCCGCCTCCAGTACTCCCGCCATCGCGGAGCCGCTGCTGCCACCGACTAAAAGACCCTCCTCTCGGTGCAGCTCGAGGGCGAGGTCAAAACTCTCTTGATCGCGCGTCTTGACCCAGCGATCAACGTACTTGCGCTCACACACGTCCGGCACAAAGTCATAGCCGATCCCCTCTACGTGGTACATGACATGTTCGCCTGCATGCTCGGGGTCGGCGAGGATGCTGCCGACCGGGTCTACGCCAACGACAATTATACTGGGGTTGAGCTCCTTCAGCTTCTTGGCCACACCAGTGATCGTGCCACCAGTGCCGGCGCTGATGACAACCATGTCGATCTTGCCGCCACACTGATTGTAGATCTCCTGACCAGTGAACTCGTAGTGCGCAGCGGGGTTGCTGGGGTTCGAGTACTGATCCAGCAGTACGTAGCCCTTCTCATCACGCAGGCGGCGAGCGACACCGATCAGGCTGTCTGGATGGTCGTGCGGCAGCGCCGTCTCTGTGCGGATCACCTCGGCGCCGAGGGCCTGCAGGGTCGTCTCCTTCTCGTGAGACATCTTTTTGGGCATCGTAATCACTATGCGGTAGCCGCGGATCGCCGCCGCCATTGAGAGGCCAATACCAGTGTTGCCGCTCGTGGCCTCCACAATCACCGAGCCTGGCTTGAGAGTTCCATTCTTCTCGGCATCGAGAACCATCTGCTTGCCAATGCGATCCTTTACGCTGCCGCCGGGGTTGAGGAACTCACACTTGGCCACGACCTCGCACTGAATGCCGTGTCTCTGCGGGATACGATTCAGCCGAATGCATGGAGTGTTTCCGACCGCCTCAAGGGCGTCGGCGAGAATGTGATCGCGGGGATTAGCGGAAGTCATTTATGATTCACGAGAGGCGAGAGAGTAAGCGAAGCGGAAAGAAACGATAAGTCTCGGCTTCAAGTCCAGAACGGATCACAGAAAGGCTGTTGTGATGGGGTGGGGGAGGCGGAGGCGGAGGCGGAGAACGATGTGGCAGACGCACAAACAATGGGGAAAAGGGACACATGACGGAAGGCAAAGAGGAGGGTGCAGGGCGAAACAGAGAGAGAGAGAGAGAGAGAGAGCAAAGCTGAGGAGGAGGAGAACGGCACGCACAACGATGCAGTGACGCGGGTTGGAGGAGAGGGGTAACACCTGCCCCGCTGGCCAGCTCGTATAGTGCGGGCGGAGAAGGACCGACTGGAAAGCAGAGAGCGATGGAGCCACTTGATGACGGGCAGCTTCCCAGAGTGAGTGCATGGTGTCCGTGGCTGACGAAAAGAAGGGAAGAAGCCTCACAAAACGTGTCGGTGTGTATGCACAGAGACACAAAGGCGCTGGACACCCAAGAGAGACAGCGGTGATGCGCCTCACTTCGCTTTGACCATTTTTCTTCGCTTTTGAAGACAATTTCCAGCGCTAGTCGGCGCCAACGATGGCCGCCCTGCACACACACACGCGCGCTCAACCATCATAGAGAAAACTGCCGCCCACATGCGAGATCAACGAACAAGTGTCACTATCTAACATACGTGCGCACACACAGAGAGAGAGAGAGATACACATATAGATGCCCACGCCGTCACTCGTAATTCCTTTCCTCCCTCTTCACAGCCGCTGAGTTTCTCACTTGATAGGCCGAGCGAGGTTGACAGCGAGGAAGACGTGAGGTGGGATATGAGGGGGTATACGTTGTCAAGCGAGAGTATACAGCGGTAGGGCGGAAGAACAAACTAAACAATAAATGAGAAAAGGCATGCGGTGCAGCGGAGTACAGCAATAGCGGTGGCAGAGCGAGGCGAGCGAATAGAGAGAGCGAGAGAGGCGCCCGGTAGGCATCTGCGTGCTGGTGTGGCGGCGGTGCCGAAGCTGCTCACATTCTCCATTACGGTAAACGAGAGAAACAAAAAGACGTAAAGGCAAAGAAGAAGAAACGGGAGGAGAACTGCTGACGACTGGTGGTGGGGGGGGGGGGGGGGCTGTGAGTAGAGGTGGGGGAAAGGAGAGATGCGAATGGGAAGGAGAGCGAGAGAGAGAGAGAGAACTGAATGAATGAAGGATAAGCAAAAGGGGCGCAGAAGGACGGTGAAAAGTAACGGAAGTGAAAGCCCACGTCATAAGTCAAGTAGAGAGAGGTCGGACAAGGAGGGGGAGGGCAGCGTACACGCACACACACACACACACACACAGGCGCGCGGGGAGAAGGAGTAGTCGCCTTCTTGTCGACGATGCCGCGCTTGTTCTCGCCTTTTTTGCTCGCGGTATCAACTCACCCCGTTCACCTTTGTCTCTCTCCCTCTTCCCTCTGCCTCCTGTCGTTACTCGAGCCCCTTTATGTTTCGCTCGCCTCCCCCCTGTCATTGGAGGCGGCATGTCGTCCACAACACAACCATCAAGAGGGAACAGGGAAAATGCGTGGCCAGCGCGTGCTGCTGCTGCTGCACCCCCCTCCTCCCTGTGTGCGCTTGCCGTGGTTCATTTCTGCGTGCATCCCAGCCAGCCCCACCTCATATCCGCCCGTGTACGTCACCCCCCCACACACACACAGAAAGAGTCCTCGAGAATAACACAGGCGTTACCTTTGCTTCTATGTACATAAGCCCTCCCCCTCGGGCAGGTGCGGACACGAAGACGCGTCTCGATCACTGCCACCACTGCGAAGAGCCGTCGAGAGACATAAATTTCGCTGCGCATCGGCTGGGTAGTCCTCTAAGAGGGCTTGGATCGCTGCTGCTGCTGCTGCTGCTGGTAGCGATTGAACTCAACAGCACGGTCCAGTAGCTTCTTGTAGCTTTGCGACTTCGCCTCGTGCGTGGTTAAGTCGTTCTGCTGCGCAGCCAGGAGAGCTCGATAGCGCTCCTTGCTATTCACGTGCTGCGTCCCGGAGGAACTGCGACACAGTTGCTGCACCGCCGCCTGCCGCGCCTCCTCTGCGTGGGGAAGTGTAAACTTCACAACGTGAATACCGCATGCATTAGACGCGGATACGCCACTCACATTGCGTCCTGGCGGCGACGCTCGCGGCGAGGGCGGGATGCCGGCTTTCCGCAACGCTGTGTCATCCTCCTTCGTTGCCGCTGGTACGGCAGCCGCGGCGCCGGCTGGTGCCGTTGTGGCGCGCACTAGTGGAGCCACGAGCGCCACCGATGGGGCCTTCGATGTGCCGAACAAATTTGGCGACGCGGTCGCCGGAGTCCGTGCGACTCGAGTTGCTTGCATGAGACGATTGTGCTCCTCCATGGAGCGGTGGCTGGCGTCCTGCAGCAGTTGCTGCTCCTGCAGCATGGCACGCAGAGAAGCACGAGCAGATGTGGTGTCCGCAGAAGAGGTTGGCAAGCAACACGGCGAGCGGGGAGGCGATACGGAGAAAGCACTGACAGCACCGGTTTGATGCTTGCCGATCTCAGCTGTGGTTACCGTCTTGGAGGACACTGGCAGGTTGTCCGGCTGCGTCGTGTACGATAGGCGCGACTGGTTATGCAGCTGCAAGGCGCGACGTGCGTTGTCCTTGCTCTGCTCCGACCACAGCTTCGGCAGCGCCCCTCCACTAACCTTGCTGCTGGACCCCTCCAGCGGCTGAGTCAGTGGCATGGCGGCACGAGGCTGGGTCTGCACAAGAATACTGCGCTGTCGGTTCGCCTCCTCCTCTGCAGCCGTCCCAAGCAGCGGCTCGTGCACCAGCGACGGTGGTGCGCGGTCGTCGGCGAGGAGGGATACGTTGCCAGGGCGTGAGTGACGGCGGTGGGAGGTGCCGTTATTGCCGTTGTTGCTGTTGATGGTAGGTTGACTCGCCACTGCTTCCCCAGAGCCATTCGTAGTCGCCTCCGTTGCAGCTACACATGTGCCTCCGGTTGGCACCACTCCAGACAACGACGTCCGCAGTGTTACCTCGGCATCGCCATGGTCGAGCAACCGAGTCCCATCCTTGTTGAGAATGCTGAAGATGGGCGTCTTGCCAGGCACGGCAGGTTTCTTAGATGATATGAGCGAGGGAAGGGAACTGCTATCCCCCACAGCCGGATCGCGGACGCCAAAGCCGCCGCTGTTGAGAGGCACACTCGGCGGCGGAGGAGTCAGGCGCACGACGCCACGACGCTGCGGCTGTGGTGGTTCCGGAGGAGAGGGAGACGATACGGCGGCGGAGAGCGTGCTCGCCACTGAGCCACTAGAGACGGTGGCATCAGCGCTGAATTCGCGCACAGGTGTCGTCTCCGCTGGGGTTGCAGTACCACGGCGAGGCTGTGAAGACGGCCGAGTAGTTGAGACAGTCGCACCAGTCTTGAATGGCACTGTAGGATGCAGAATACCGTTCAGCGACAGCTTTGACGCCTGAGGCTTCATCTGGGCTTCGCGCTGCCGCCTATTGTCGAGGATGGCGCTGCGGCCAACAAACGACTGCAGAATTTCCCTCCGTGTCATTTGAACCTCAGCTACTGCAATGTCATGCGCGAGTTGATGTGACACGTGGCAGATCCCTGCGGTAGCCTCGCCTGTGAGAGCAACCGCGGTGTCGTCCGATGTGAGGGTATCAACAGGGTCCCCCGGAGATGGCGGACGCGACTGAGTCAGCTGTGGCGCGGAGATGGTGTTCACCGGCTCCGTCTGCATCATCGCAGCTGGCGCAACCCGGGTTTCACTCGCATCGCTGGCAGTCGCGTTCGGCGCTGGGCGTGCCGTGGAGCCGAGCGAGTTCACGCCGTCACTAAGCTCAGGGGCACCTAGCTGCAGAGTTGAGGATGAGGAAAAGATATTCTCCAGAGGAGACTCGTGGTGCTGCCGAGTTGGAGATCGCTGCTGCGCTGGAGACCGAGCGCGCGGTGGGGGTCGCTGATGCTCAGGTAGAGGAGGTGGAGTAGTAGCCGGGGTGGTCTGCATCCCCATCAGAAGCGTAGTGGTGGCTGCGCCTCCTCCAGTGTTCAAGGCAGGAGGACTGATCGGCGCAGTCGCCGATGACACCTTACACACTCGCTGGATCACCGGCACGGTGTTGTCGCCAGTAGTCGCGGCGACGGCAACCGTTGGTGGTAGCTCAAGAATGAACCGAGCATCCGCAACATTATGCTCTGCCAGCACACACTGAATTGCCGCCATGAGCCCAGGGACGTCGTCTGGTTGCCTGGCTGCAGACGACGTCGCGAATCCGGCCGCGCCAGGCACTTGCGACGGCGGGGTTGACATTGGCAAAGACGTCGGTCTGTTGTCCTGAACTTTTCGGTCGTTGGTGTTAGAGGTGTCGGTGTAGGTGCAGGTAAGATCAAGTTCGAGCGTTCGCCCTCTCACTCTCTCCCTGGACAGTTTGTTTGTATGGTCAACTATGTGTTACTCGGAGGCACGAATGCACTCAGCCATGCACGCACGCACACGTGTGCCCACCAAGGGGGGAAGAGACGAGATGCAGATAGAGAGAGAGAGAAGATGCTGCGCACCTGCCGGTGTGTGGTTGCGCGAGGAGATGAGATCCACGACTGTGTCAGCTTACCGGTATAGTGATCGGGAGCGGAGGAGCAGCGCTTATGAAATGGGAGAAAGTGGGGAAGAGGTAGAGAAGTGCAGAAGACCCGTGAGGCTCAAACGCAGACGTCTATCCGCACGTACAACCCACGCATGCCTAAATGGAGAGAGAGGTCGCTTGGGGTTGTACGTCACGGTGGAGGTCCCAACGCATCGGCTCCCGTACACGACCATGGAGCGCTATCAGTGAGGAAAGGAGAGAGAGAATGGGTGTGTGCGCAGCACCCGATGTGCCCTTCACCACTGGACACCATCCAGCCTCACCCCCCCCTTCCCCATAAACGCGCATCCACACACAAAATGTTGATCGAAAGAGAGAGAGAGATGAACGCCCCCACCCCGGGGAAGACAAAGAGAGAAAGTGGCTTGCTCGCGGATGGGCAGACCCCTCTCACCCTCCTCATGTCTCAGCATGTTGTGTGTGTGTCTGTGTGGGTGGGTGGGTGTAAGTGGGCGTTCGACGGGTTTCTCCCGTCGCGTTCGTTCCTTCTACAGACATGGCGGTTGTAACACACACGCACACACACAGACAGACAGACGTAAGCGTGCGCAGAGGCAGAGGAAGCAAAACAGAAGGAAAACACACGCACGAGAGAAGGAAAGCACAGCGCTACTTCTTGGGCGGGGTGGCGTCCGCCTTCTTCTCTTCCGGCTTGGCGTCGAAGTCGCGGCAGTATGGGCCTGGGGGTTCTTTGAACAGAAGCGATGTGCGCCCACCTGCCGGCTCGGCGCATCTGCGATCCGGACGTTGCGGGCCGATCTTGAAAGGCTTTCCGCCACGGAGGTCTTCACGAGTGTCTTGATGCTGTCCCACGTTAAGTCCTCCACGTAGTCGTACGAGAAGTTCGGTGGGTTGCTGTAGTCACTCACCACCAGCATGGGGGCATTCACACATGCGCCGAGGCACTCCATCTCACCAACTGTAATAAGGCCGTCACTCGTTGTGCCGTGCATGCGCACGTTCAGGTAGTGCAGAGTGCGTTCTATCAGCTCGTCGGCGCCACACAGCATGCACGGGGTGGTGCGGCAGAACTGGATGTGGTACTTGCCGACTGGGTGTCGGTTGAACATGGAGTAGAAGGTGACAGTCTCGAAGACGTGCATCGGTGGCACTTCACAAATTTTCGCAATTTTGTACATGGCCGTCACCGGGATGTACCCGCCCTGCTGCTGCTGGGCAAGGTGAAGTAGCGGAATTGTGGCCGATATTCTCCTGCCGCGTGGGAATTTGGGCAAGATCTCGTGATGAATCTTCTCGTAGCTGGCTGTGGTGAAGTCCCACGGAATGCGAGTGTTGTCGTAGTCCGTGTTGTGGTGGCGCACCTCACCGTGGATGGCGCATGTATTCATGAGGAGCGCCGCGCTGGTGAGCGAGTTGTCAGCCGTCGGTGCCGCCGCCGCCGCGGAGCCAGAGGCAGCAGTGGCGCGGCGCATCGCCATCAAGCCCCGGCGGGTAAGACGCAGCATGGGACTCTGACAGCGGTATCCAGTCAAGGAAAGAGAAAGAAACAATGAGGCGAGAAGCAAGCCAGCGCGAGCTACGGGAGCACAGGGAGGGCGGCCAGTACGAGTACTGAACAACGACTGCGGACCACAAAGGGTAAGAAGAGAAGCACAACGCCGAAGCAGCGAAAAGTGGTGTCAGCAGGAAAGAGGAAGGGGAGGAAGCGACATCGCTCGCACGCACACAAACGCCGAGAGAGAGAGAGAGAGACGCAGCAGATGCCGACAGCGGTAGAAATGGTGAGGAAGAGAGTGTGTATAGGGCGGCGGAAGGTAGAGCGGAGAGGGCTGTGAGAAGGCGACTTGCTCGCTGGTAACTGGCAAAAAACGGTAGTGACTGACTGAGATGGCAAAGAGAAAGAGAGAGAGAAGAGCCAAAGAGGAAAAAGAGGCGTTAGTACAGTGCTCGTAGTAAATGTGGTGACGACTATGGCCGTCAGAGGGGGAGAGAGGGGCGCTGAATGGAGAAACCGGGACTTGAGAATGCCGGACGTGACGGAGAGCGTGGGCGTGGACGGGTGGGTGGGTTATGTGCGAAGACGGTAAAACCAACAGAAATAGGAGTGCCCCTGCCAGGAAGGCCCCTGTTACCCCCCCCCCCCCCAGCGATGAGGAGGGAAGAAGGACAGACAGCACGAGTAACACGACGAGCCGTTCTTCCGTCTTTTTCTTCGCTCGTTTCCACTGCCCCACTTCACGCGCTTTTGCTCGAGAGAAAATGGACTGGGGGAAGTCCGACGGAGGTAAGCGTGCGGGAGAGGACGGACAAATCGCGCTCGCCAGCTGCAAAAAAGGGCGCGCTGCTCGCGTGGGCTTCACTAAGGAACCGATGAAGGAATGGGGAGGTATGGCGAGCGTGCGTGTGTGGGCGTAGGTCAAAAAGAGCGGTCGGTCAAATCAGATAGGAGACCACCTTTGCTTATGTCAGTGTTGCGGCTAAGGCGTGTCGGTGTGGCAATCGGTGTCTACTGCTGCTTTGCGGGTACCCTCCGGAGACGGTGGCAAATCAGCGAGGAGGAAATGGGGGGGGGGGGGGGGCAGCGAGCGAAAACGAGAAAGGGCAGAGATAAGCACATGTGTGCGAGCCTACGCATGCCTACGCAGCGCACGTCAGCCAGACGCAAAGAAGGGGGGACTGGAACACCGTCTTTGCTTTTCCTCTCCACCTCGTGGGACATGTGGTGGAGGAGAGGAGGGGAGAGAGGGGGGGGGCTCTGTGCACAGAGCTCCAATAGGAGAGTGAGAAACACGGAGAGATCTGTGCAATGCGGGGTCGATTTCAAAGGACCGAGAGCCCCTTTCCTACTCAGCCGTCCATTTCCTCCCTCGACAGTTTAGCCAAGACGGGCTCGTAAACGGAAGACATCGTCTGTAAACTTGCAAAAAGGGGAGGGGAGGGGGGAACCACGCCAGATCGAGAGACAACGCGTTTCCTCCTCATCTCTCTCCGTCGTTACGTGTAGAGGCGCGAACGCAACTCGGCTCACGTCTGCGCAGACCTTCTCCCCTCTCTTGATGTGCCTATGCCTTCTCGTTTCCTCGCTACACATCACAATTCTGTTTCTTTTTTACGCATAATCCACAGCCGCACCCGCACACACAAAGACGTGAAAGAGAAGCGAGGCATCCTCACTGCCAGCACCAACGGACTCTCCTCGCTGTCCTTCGCATGCCTGGTCTGCGCACCGAATACGCGTAAGCATGTGCACGTGGGCACGGGCCTGAGTGCCGGTGTCTCTCCTGCACCCTGCGTGTCCGTCCGGGTACGTATCTCCTCACCACCACCACCACCACCCTGCCCCAACGATGAAACGAGATGCATGCAGTGTGAAGCATGCTGAAGTAACAGCTGTTGGCAATGCAGCGTCTATCATCCGTGCGCGCGGGAGAGAGAGAACGGGTGACGCGCCAGCCATTAGGTTTGTGTTGGTCAGTGGGTATCCCTCTGCGCTTGCCGACGTAGGGTCTCGAGGTGCGATGGGCCTCCCACTCGGACTCATGCGCACAATTCTAAGCACACACGCACACTCGAGAAACGAACAGACACATCAGCACCAAGCAAAAATGACAGCGTGGCGGCAGGAGCAGAAAGGGCGGCGAAAGAAACTGAAAAAAAAAGAGAAGGAAAATGGAGACCACCGGCGTTTAAAAGGGGGGGACCCGCCACGACGCGCCTCACGCGCAGCCGCGCACAACTCTAAATAGCGACCAACAAGGAGAGGGAGAGAGCAAAGAGGGGAAAACGAAAGAACGGGAAAGAGGGAGGCGTGGGCAACAGCGGAGCGGAGGGAGTGGGAGGAGAGACGAAGTTAGTCTACGTCGGTCCAGCTGTACGCGTACGATATGATGTGCGTGGTGTGTGTGTGTGTGTGTGTGTGTGTGTGTCGTACGCGAAGGGCAAAATGAAAGAAAGAGGCGTACCGCGCACTTCACGCGGCCACAGACATGAAAAAACAACCACAACATCATCAACATTCTTCGCCACACACACACACACACACACGCACACATCAAGAGATGACTGCGCTGGCTCGTGCACTTCCGGCTCTGACTCTGCCACCTCTGCTGCTGCGGCAGAAGCCAATCTCGCTCTCCCTATCTGGATACACGTACAGTCAGCCATCGCGAAGATGCACAGAGGAAGATGTACTCAGCGACTCGGACAACGAAAGAGACAAAGAAAGCGAGAGGAAACACCAGCAAGGAGAAAAATAAAAGAGGCATCATCTATGTAGAAAGTGTTGGAAGCAATCCTAATGAAGTCTGGCTAACGCTCAAGGAGAGGCGAAGTGCGGAGGGAGAGAGGGAGCGGCAGCGACGGTGAGGGACAGAGAAGGGGGCGAAGAGGGGGAGGCGAGAGAGATGAGGGGATGGAGAAAAGGAGGCGCGAAAGATGCCGCAAGGAAGGAAAAGGAAAGAAAACGTGCGCCGTCCGCCTCCTCAGGTTGTGTATTGATCTGTGAAGCAGACGCGTGTAGCGGAAAGTAAGCGCACACACGCACACCGCCGAGCCCTGCCCCTCCCCTCAGCCCCTCTCGCCCCACGACAGGCATGCACAGACGGACAGCGCCTACTTGTGTTGCACAGACCAACTACACAGACAACCACGCTTGTTCGCCTGCTCACCTGGTCGTCCAGCTCTACCCCCCACCACCACCACAACCCCGCACAAAGCTGTCACCCATCCCACTGCCGTCACGACAACGATAACGCTAAAATGGAAATAAGGGAAAAGCGCACACACCTCTGCGACCTTCTTATCGGATCAGCTCACCCTAGTCCATGCCAACGCACCAGCGCATGCACAGCGACACTCATGAGAGACGCGCATGAGCACGCCAATGCACTCTTCTACTTTTGGTCAGCGACTCCATCTCACAGAGAGGGCGGGGCGAATTGGCTACGCTGCACGCTTGGCGCTCTTCTTCTTGGACTTTTTCTCGAGTGCTTTGTGCAGATTTGGCACCACACCGCCGCGTGAGATGGTCGCCCTCACTACCTGATTCAGCTCCTCATCGCCGCGAATGGCAAGCAACAGGTGGCGCGGCTTGATGCGTTCTGTCTTCTGGGCCTTCGCCGCCGCACCGGAGAGCTCGATCACCTCTGTCGTCAGGTACTCCAGCAGAGCGGCGCAGTATATGGCGGCAGATGCACCGCAACGCTGCTTGCGGTAGAGACCCTCCTTCAGACGAGAGTGGATGCGACCGACAGGGAAGTTCAACTCGGCGCGCGCAGCGCGCGACATGCGATCGCGACGGCCAGCCTTGCCGCCAGTCTTGCCACCGCGCTTGCCCTTACCCTTACCCTTACCCTTACCCTTGCCCTTGCCTCCAAGCTTGCCGCCCGAAACGATACTGGTCTGATCGGCCGTCGCAGAGCCAGGCCCCATCATTGGGGGCTGCGGCAAGATTGGCGGGATGCCAGAGGGTTCCTCTTCCGTATAGGACATTGTATGGTGAGCTCGAAAGAGAAAGCGAGAAAGAGAAATGCCGCGCTCGCAGCTCGGCTGTACGGCTTTCCGCAGCGTCTGGGCACGTGTGCAAAGCCGTCCAGCAGCACGTAGGGTGCACAGCAGAAGAGAGCGAAGAAGATGAAAAGATAAAAGGGGGAGGGAGGGGGAAACGGAGAGAGCGGGGGGGTGTAGGACCGCTGTGGCTGTAAATCGGATGTGACGGAGAGGTGGTGGAGAGGTGCGTGGGTGGGTGTGTATCTATGGGTGGGTAGGGGGGAGAAAGAAACAGAGACGAGCAGTGCGCGAGAGATGGACTGCGTGGTAAGAAGGCGATCAGAACAGAAAACAAATAGAGGGCGGCAGCACACAAGGTTGGTGTCGTGTGGGTATGGGGATGTTGGGCATGAGTGGCAATGGTGTGGAAAGAGAGAGAGAGAGAGAGCGGAGAGCGGAGAGCGCGAATACGTACAAAGTGAACCGCCAGTGAGGGATGGGGGAGGGGGGTCGCTGTCATTGTCGAGCCCCCACCCTACCCCCAAGAAGGAAATTGATGCACACGTGTGTGCTTCGGCTGACGTGTCAATCCATAGCGAGGAGTAGCAGAGTAGCTGGGGTGTCCAGTGCTCGTAGGAGTGCCTGCTCGGTGCGCGTGTATGGGTCTCTCCGATCTTGTGGCTGCCGCTCTTCTCTTTCCCTATTTAGCCTCGCACTTACTGCGCAACGACACCTCGCGTCACCGCCTGCAGTGGCAGGTGAGGAGTTGGGACAGGGGCGTGAGAGAGCAACAGAATGCCCGAGAGAAGAAGAGCGCCAGAGAAAACGTGAATGAAGCTAGAAGAGCAACCACTGCCATCCTCCCCCACACTGCTCAAAAGAGAGAGAGAGACAACTGAGTGTACATGCGCACCGCTACAGACAAAAGTGAGCGATGCTCGCAACACTGCCAACTCCCTCCTACGCCTGCGCTTCACATACGTCGGCAGCGGCTCTTGTGCCGCTCGTGGCAGATCCCACACCAAACCTCCACTGAAGGTCCTCGCCCGCTGCACTTCTCATTAGTGCTGCGATCGCGAACGCATCCGCTTGCACTGGCGGCCAGAACATTGTGCTCATCGTCCAAGCCAAATACTAGGCAGGCTGAGGCACCAGCAAGCAGAGCGCAAGGGTAGTGGAACTGCTGGCCACAACTTCCCTCGCACGTGCGCAGACCGGCTCCAAAAGTTAAAAAGCGAGAGTTAGAGGCCACCAGCGATGTATCACCTTCGCACAGCGCACAATGCGGGGCCATCAGCGGGTCTTCTGTGCTGCCTCCACCAGAGGTCTTTACATACTGCGGTGGTTTACCCGCTGCACCCACCTCCCGTCTCTGCATGTGCCACAAAGCTGCAGCCAGCAGCTGCCATCGAGCCACGCGGCCCGATGTGTGCGACGCGAGAACCTCCAAAGGATCCTCCAGCGGCACCGTCATGTGCAGCGACGCGGTCGTGCCGGGTACGAGATTCACCCCGGCAGCCGCGGCGCCGGAGAGGTCCTCACGAGATGTATCGGTGAAGAAGTCGAGAAGTCCAGCCCACGCTAAGCAATTGTGATGAGCCACACCCGTGGTGTGGTGCGCTGTCACCACGTCGCGACCACAGCAGCGGTGTTCCCCTTGTGCCGTGTCGATTTCGGTTGTCGCATACTCTTCTCCGCTCGGCGGCACCCACGTTTGAGCGCTGTTGTTGCTGCGGCCCTGCACCTCGCAGCATACACCCCACAGCGGCCCCAGCAAACGCGAGAGGCTCTCCTCTGTCTGCGCGGCCAACTCAGCTGGATCACAGTGCGCCGTTGGGGATCGCAGGAGCCGCTGCAAACGCTGTCGCACCGCGGTGCGCTGCACAACGTCAAGGCCGCAGAGGGCGCAGCAGCCGAAGCGGTGCAAGAATGACCCGACAGTGTCAGTGGAAGCGTCAAACCGCGATGGGGCTGTTGATGACGTCACCTCCATCTGTATCTCATCTGGCCTGGCAGCTACTCTCGCTTGCCGTGCCAGAAGCCGTGCTGCAGGAGGGGTGAGCGTGCAGTGTATCACCCCCTGGCCGCGTCTCCACGGGTTCCATGTAGAGGTGCACTTCAAATCAGAAATACCTTCAGCAGGGAGGGCTCGCCAAGATGCCTGGCCACTGCGCTCTACGGCACTTCCTACGACGGTGACGCTCGCCACCTCGACCACAGCACTTGCAATGGGAGGTAGCGAGCTCAGCCGTGGCGTTGAATCGAGCTGATCTGAGAGCTCAGCGAAGTGAGTGCGTAAGAGCTGAAGAGGGGTGGAAAATGGCGCAGGCGAGGATGACAGTGCTGAGGGCGACGGGGATGTCAGTGGTTGATTCTCCCTTCGTCCAAGCACGCCGCCACCCTCGGCACAATGCGCGCCAGCAGACGGCAAAGATGTGGTGACCTGAGCAATGGTCGAGGGGTGCGGCGCTTCGCCCAAGAGAGCACCATCCTCTCTCACCATCGGCGGTGATGTCGAGGGTGACTCACCGTGCAGTCGCTGCGTCTCATCGACGGCATCACACAGAAGCTGCGGTAGATTTGCTTGCTTAGCAGGGTTTGTGGTGGCGTCCTCGGTTGCAGCACCCACGTTCGAGCCGCTGTGTGATGCCTGAGGCGCGTGCAATGTAAAGAAGGGCCGCTGTTCTGGTGGTGGGGACCGTGACCCCTGTGGCGACCGCGGTGTGTGGTGGTCCTCTTGCGCTTCCTCAAGAGCGTAATCCCCGGCGGCGCCTCGCTGTCGCTTCAGAGACGAAGCATGGCGACTGTTAGAACACCACATTTCTGCGTTCTGCACGGATGACCTCCGCTGATGGCCGCTGGCACGCAGCCCTACCTCACGCGCCAATATACAGAAAAGGGAGAGCTGAGGCAGCGGCACACAGTGGCGCGGGTTCGGCACCGCGTGATTACACAGCGGACACCGCGGACGTGCTGCAATACAGCGGAGAGCGCAGGCTCGGCACAGGATGTGGCCACAGGGGAAGCATACCGGCTCCTTGAAAACGTCCAGGCACACGGTGCACACGCAGTTGGCATGCGTGGCCTGTAACAACGGTGTGGCGTCGGTCATGGGAACACATGTCCCTACGCGAGCGCTCCAGTGAGAAGAACAGACGCGACACAAGCCGATGCAAGGAGGGGGGAGGAGGGCAGCCGCGCAAGGGTGTATATCATTCTATGCGTAGCTGAATCTATGAAATCTCTGCCCTAATAACGAGATAATCGAAAGCGTAGGAGCGAGAACGGCGTGATTGCTGAGGCGGGGGTGGGACTGGAAGAAGCGGAGGAGTGGGTGTCAACGGTGACACGGCGCTCTCTCCTGTGGTGACACTGCACGGACCCTGTGTGTGCGTGTGTCTCCCTCGATTGCCTCGCTTTGCCTCTAGCGTTTCTGTGAAAAAGGCAACGCTGTGGTGCACGCGCAGGAGCGGCAAGCACGAACACACACGCGTGAGAGAGAAGAATGGGAAAGGGAATTAACATGAGATGATGGACTTGGGGTGGAAAAAAGCAAACAAAGCAAGCCCAACAACTGCGTCCCCTCGTACTGTGGTCAGAGATGTACGGAGATGGTTGCGCCCTCCTTGACTAAATGTGCGCTGGTTGCAGTCCAGCACACCGTTGCGGATGCGCATACGCCCTCGCGGGAAATGGACATCAATAAAGTGGGGCGCACACACACACACACACGCACAGAGAGAGAGAGGCTCTTCAACTAACGTTTTCAGCTTTCCAGTGCATGGACAGTTCAGTAGGTCGTGTATCTATGTGCTTAGGTGAGTCGCGTGCTCAGTTCACGCATATTTAGCCATCGATAGATTGGCGCGCCTTTTACCCTGCACAGCCTTTACCGGCTGCCGCCGCTGCTACCCGTCCTTTTCTTAGCTTCTAGGCGCTTCCGGCGCGCCGCCCGGTTGCGCATCTTCTCTCGCTGCAAGTGAGCCTTGATCGCTGCAGCCATGCTGGCAAACTCACTCCTGAGCCGCCCCAACGCGGAGTGGGTGGAGACAGCAGAAGCAGCCGATGTACCAGCCCTAACTGCCCCATCGATGAAGCGCATGAAGAATATGTTGTTGCTTCGGATGTACGTGACGCCAATGTAGCGCGGCCGCGGCATGAACTCATGAGTGCTCCGTACCACCTCGGCCTCCTCTGCCACAACACCTTGTAGACTGCTTGCGATGAGCTGTGCCTCTCGCTGTGACTTTTCACGCAGTAACGCCCGCTCCACATCAAAGCTTCGGGCACGCCGTACGAGCGCCTCATGGAGTATAACGTTGTAGCGAGCATCAATGTGCACCAGCTTGCCTGTGTAGACGTACCCCTGATTCGTCTCCACCTCGACCTCTATGCTGCTCGTCAGCAATGCCGAGCTGTTCTCACTCTTGTCGTCAGTGTCGTCACTCACCTTGACAACGAGCCCTAGTGATCGCATGAGCACTGCCACCGGCGCCGGCACACCATTCGAGTTTTTCTCCAATTCACCATTCGCATGACTGCCGCCGCCGGCTGCTGTAGCACGTAGGCCATTCAAGTCAGTCGAGGATCTGTCTGCGGTAATTCGTAAAGACCTCTTGGATTTGCCAGGGACTGCAAATCTGGTCACCTTCGATCGCTGGCGCTTGTGCCCAGAGGGCATTGCCAATAGGGGAATAACAGTGGCCCAAACCAAGCACAGATAAGACGCGCTCTCCACTCCAAAGACACAGCAAAGAAGGAAAGCGGAGATGCACAATTACGAGGTCCTGCGTGTGTGTGTGTGTGTGGGGGGGGGGGGGGGGGGGGGTGAATACAGCAAAATGTCCGCGTTCGCCAAATCGTCCGAGCATAAGCAGCAGAGGGGAAACCAAGAGAGGAGATGTATGCAGGAGAATAGAAAGAGCAGAGCAAGCAAGGCGCAGAAGATCCACACCCTCGCATCATTCGTGTTCTCAACGCCGCCGTGCCCTGCCACCCCACAGCAGTCCAACGCCACAGGGCTATCGCGCGGCGCGAAGCAGCCACGGCCACGCGGCACGGCAGTGCGCCGACCCAGCCATCGGAGCACCGGCCCCGCCCCAAACACCACCCACCCGCCGCGCCCCGCAGTGCGCCGGTCACCACCAGGGGCCTCTCACGGAGGGGCGCAGGCACCCCACACCAGCACGCAGCGGGAGGCAGGCGAAATGGGCTCGAGCCGCGCTGGCACGCTGCCCATCACATGGGTGGTGCAAGCGTGCGCACGGCCGCAGGTCGCTCCGACGCCACGCCGTCCAGGACCGGACCGCCGACAACCGCAGCGACACACTGCCCTCACTCAGCCCACGCCGTGGGTGCTTGACCTCCGCTCACCACCCGAGGGGGCTGCGGCGGCTTGGCTTCTCCCCACAGAAAGTGGGGGTGCGGGGGCCCGGGGGACACCCCACGCACAGGGGTTGGTGTCCCCAAGGCATCTGCGGGATTCGAGTCATGAACGAACCTGGAAGCGAGAAGATTGGGACAAGAGAAAGATAGTGGGCAGCCGCGTGGTACTCAGACATGTGAACACGAGCACGCCACACCACAAGGGCACTGGCGAAAGGGGGTTCAGTGATGCCGTCTAGGAGGGGATGCGGAGTGCTCTCCCAAAGACAGCGCGTTAGAGAGCATAGGCAGGCGAGGGACTTCTAACACCAGAGCACCAGAGAGAGAGAAGGGGTTGGAGAGAAAGAGAAAGAGCGATACGCGCAGTAGTACATGAACAGGTGAACACAGGAGTCATTCAACAACAGTCACTGTTACGGCGAGCACCGGTGTCCCTCCGAGGCGCTACAGCGGAGGTGCACGCTCACGGGAAGCGAGGGGGAGTAGGGGGCCGATAGAGACGCTCATAGAAGGCGCCACTGCATGGCTGCGAGGAAGGGCCACGACCCCAGGCCCACACTAACGCCTAAATTGTGTCCACATACGTGTTCCTCGCCAGATCCAGGTAGCACTGCAGTATGCAGTCGTACAGGTACCGACCCTCATCGTTGCCGAGCTGTGCGGAAAGTTGTCCGTCGTTCGGAGGAGCGTCACGAGGAGAGACGGAGGCGTGATGCGGTGAGCAACGAGTCGAAGTGGCTGCGGGAAGGCTGAGCGTCTGCTGCTGCTGAGCAAGTGGCAATAGCCCCACTGCTGCTCCAGAACTGGAAGTACATGCTGTCAAGCCAGGAGCGGCTTGGGGCATGTGTACTACAGACGGAGGTGGCAGAGGGGGGCGTGCGGAGGGGAGTACAGCTGTGACTCCGAGCTGAGGTCGCGGTGGGCCACTGCCAACACCGGAGGAATTGGATCGAAAACCGCCATGTCGATCACCGCCGCCACTGGACGGCGTGGTCGTAGAAGGGTAGCGACCACGACCCTCAGAGAGTGTGGGCATGGGAGAGGACGGCAGCCACATTTGAAAGCTGCTAACAGTACTGAAGCTGCGACCGCTCGGAGGCAGGGGAGGGACCTGCGCGCCTACACAGAGCTGTGGTGCCTCGATGAAGCCCTGACAGCTCTCCTGCTGTGGTGCAACGCCTAGCTTGCTAGCGACAGCAGCGGAGAGGGGGGTAGGCATGCCAGTGGAAATGGTGCCGGCGTTCTGTCTGGCGGACCATGCCACCATGCGTCGCGCACCACCGCTCCCCGCTTCAGGGGCACCTGTGCGTCTCGACAGCGGGGTGTCCGTAAGCCGAACCTCGTCCTGCAATGCTCGCTGAGTAGCGTCACCGATGGACGGGGAATGGCCAGGCACGGGGACAGGGCGGCGCCACACAACCGCCTTTGTAAGTGGGCCAGACGACGACCTCGACGATGGCGCGAGAGCGGCCACCATCTCTGGGGCCGTGGTGTGCAACTCGCTCAAAGGCCACAGCGGTGGGCCCTCCTCACCCCTCTCCGCACCAGTCGCGTGGCTTGAGGGAACGCCACCAGCGCCTGGCAGCCCCTCGCCTGCAGACGTGGCAGTTGGGAGTCGCAGGATCGACGGTGACTGCGGTGTCAGAGATGCCGAGTGAAACGTCCAGGAGGTGACAGCACTTGTCGGTGGCAACATCGCGCCTGAAGGAGCGTCACCGAGACCACCGTTGTCGCCACTATTGACGGGGGAAACAGAGGCGGCCGGCGAAGACGAAGAGAGAGTCGTCTGGTGACCACGTAGCCGTTCCATCAGTGAGGCACTTTTGACAGCGGCAGTTGCTGGTCGCTGCGATGGAGCTGGTAAGTAGAGCGGCATCTCTGTTGAGCTCCACAACTCTAGAACAGCCTTCGTGTTATCTGATGTGGGTAAGAGTCCTGGCGTATGGTCTTCAACTGCCACACGCCCAACGCCATCACTTGTTGTCGTCGCTGTTGGCGACTTTGGCGGCGTGTTGAGTACGGTCGCTGTGGCAACCACAGCACCGCACAACGTGTCCTCCAAGGTTGCCTTCATAAAATCAGCAGGAGTCGTCGTGGCAGGAGCAGACGGGGGCGGCGAGGAGGAGTGGATTGCAGCAGCGTCTGCGAGTGGTGGTGGCTCCAAAAGAGGCAGCACTGTCAGTGCTGAAGTGCTGGCGGCAGGCCGACCACCTTGCGCTGTAGGTGGCGGCGTGAAGTGGCGCGACGGCGGGCCCCTGGCGAGTGACCGGTCAACGATAACAGCAGCAGCAGCGGCGGCCGCCTCTTCTTCCGCCCCCGCCAATACCGTGTGGATGCGACGCACCCGCTCGTTCATCTCATCCATCAACTCAACGGCAGAGGAGTAGGACACAACCGATAAGACGGAAGCCTCTGAAGCTGCGGTGGTAGTCGTGGTGGTGCTCGTATTAGAGGAAAAGAGAAAGCCTGTCGCTGCGGCGGCTGGGCATGTGGAGAAGCCCTCGCCATCTGCATCCTCTAGCGCGACATTCTCCCGCTCATGCTGCATCACCGCCGCCTCGCCCGTAGGTCCCGAATCCGGCGCGTGATGCGTGACTTTCTCGGCAGTCGGCGGCTGCGACTGCGGGCAACACAGAGGAGGCTTGCCAGTCATGAGCTGATTTGCCGGGTACTGCGGCGGTGTGGCAGGAGCGAGCTGCTCAGCAGCTGACACCTCGCGAACAACAAACATCTCGGCGTCGTCGGAGACCGAGAGAGACGACGCGTCCACAGGAGAGGACAAAGGAGACGCGGAGAATGGAAAAAAGGGCGACGGCGGGTCGGCTGGACTCGGTGTGTGCATTGCGGCTCCAGACACAGCGAACTGGTGCACCGGCTGAGGCTGCAAGTGCTGCTGATGCTCATGTATTCGTAGCAGCTCTAGGGCTGTGCATTGCGGCACTCTCGGCGGCCTCTGCTGACTCTTGAATGCACGTTCTGCGGCGGCCCCGCCCTCAGGGTGGCCCTGATACGAAGTCCACGAGGCGGGGCTCTGTTGTGGATGAGAACTGAGCTGCTGGCGTTGTGGCTGGGGCGGCGGCAATGCGGATGACAACGGTGAGGTCAGGGGTCTAGTAGTGGTCGCCTTGACTGCCTGTGCTGGCCGTCTTCTGGAGGTCTCCTGTGTCGTGGCTGCAGCACACTCAGTGAGGCTCCTTCCAACGTCACCAGGACAGTTGCTCGCCTTCAGTAGCAGCTGCGTCACCCCTACGCTGTCATCCCTATATTGCACATGCGACACGTCCTCTGGTGACGGTTCTTCAGTGGGGGTCGGCAGGGCAGGAGCCTCGCTCAGGATGTACTCGTCTCCTGTTCGCACAAACACGCAGAGGCTCTCCCCCGCCTCCACAGGAAGACGTAGAGCCTCCGGTGGCGCCCAGGAACGCCCACCGCCGCTGCTGAATTGCTGTAGCGTTCCGGAGTCTCGTTGACTACTTTGCCCTTCTCCATCAGCGTCTCTAAATGTCTCTGGCGCCCCACCACTTGGCATAGCCACGACCTCCACCACACCAGGTACACCACCTGAAGTAATGAGATGGTCAATGACGGGATGAGGAAGTGCTAGCCCGTGGCCAGCGATGATGCGGCGCACGTAAATGCCTCCTGTACTGGCGGCGCTGCCGCCTGAGCCGATGCGCAGCTGTTGCAACCGGCAATGAGGCCCGCCACCTACGATAACAGCGCCGGCTTCCTGGCATGATTGCAGTAGTGCTTCGAGGTCCAAGAAAAGCTGCACCCATTGTGCCGTGCGCACACACAGTAAGGGTATCTTAGTGTGGTGTGTGTGTCGCTGTACACCGCTCCCGGTGTTGGTGAAGCGCAGCCGGTACCCGCCGCCACTGCTACCGCTACTGCCACTACCATTGGCACTATTCTTTCCTCGAACAGTATTTGCAGAAGCGCCGGCGCGAAGGACGAGCTCAATATGAAAACTCCCGGGTGGAGGGATCGGCGACGCCGGCAGCTGGGGCCGCGGTGCGCCAGCCTGATGTCGGGCAGCTGGCGATAAAACTGGTGCAGCTACGCAGAATTGCACCACCACAATGGTGTGCACGGCAGTGGCTGTGAACAGCATGGGTGTAGCAGTCGCCCCAACCACTGGCGCGGGTTTCGTGGCGAGGGCCGGCAGTCGCATGCAGGAGGAAAAGTCAACCTCCGTCCCTGGCATGATATGCAGCAGCTGCGAGCGTGTGTCGCGGTCGTAGACACAGCGAATCCCACTGGTGGATTGGTGGGATGCTCGAGCAGCAGCAGACGCTGTTACGTGCTTCGCAGTGCGATGCCTAGCTGCCATTGTAGATGCAGATAGAGGAAGGGAGACACCTGCAGGGAGTTGGTTGAGGGATGAACCGCGAGTTCGCAGAGATCCTCGGCGGGGTGTGGCAACAGCACCGTCGCTGAGACGCTCCAGGGTGACCGTCTTGAGACCCTCCAACGGATGGGGGCCCTGTGGGCTGAATAAGACGAAGCACGGTATAGAACGGTGAGGCGGTGCGGCGACAGTGGACGCAGCAGATGAAGTTAAGCGGGGGCTTGACGAGGTCTGGGTGGCATTTGGGGGCGGTTTTGAGAGTATGGCGGCTGAGCCAACACGCAGTGCAGCTGGCGGTGTGGCGGCGTTGCTCATCACTGCATCGCTCGCGTCATGATGTAGGTGCGCCACTGCCTGTTGTTTGACACCAGCACATCGCCCTCTCCCTCTTCCGTACGGCAGTCCCACATCTTGACTGAGAGGTGTAAACGTCTGCCGCTGTTGCGGCTGACACGGGCCCTGACGCGGCACCCCCGCGGCGATGGCAGTCGTCTGCACTAGCGGAGTCGGTGTAGGCGGAGGAGGTGTGTAGTGACTAAAGAAATAGGCGTTCATCGCCTCTACTCGCCCACCGTCCTCCCCCCTCGCTTAGAAGATAGAAATGGGGTTGAGAGGGAATACGAGAGAGAGAGAGTGATGCGAGGAGTTGCGACAGAGAGAGAGAGCCAAAGGTCAACATGCATACTTTCTGCCTACGGAATCCAAGCGTGTGTGTGTGTGTGTGTGCGCGCGTAGAGAGTAAGTGAGGAGGGGGGTACGCCGGACTTCGAGCGAGAGAAACATCGAAAGAATGGGGAAAAAAGTAGCGAAAACCGAAACTTCGGGCAGTGGTGGCAGTGGATGTCTACAGAGTGGCACCGAGGACTTCGCTCACCTTGCGCGGGACTCCAACTTTCTTCGTTGCTTTTGCGGGAGTTGTGCTCTGTGTTGCGCATTTGTGGCCAGTGAGTGACGGATTGGTAACAGACGCGGCACTGTTGCGGCTCGCTGCAACGGGGTTCTGTACAACGTAGCTGCAATGCCATACGAGCGGGTGTGCGAGTGGTGGTGGGGGGAGAGGCGTTGTAACGTAGGGGAGAGGAGTTTGTCGAAGAAGTGATTGGCATTGCAGTAGAGCCTCGCATGACGCATATAAACGAGAGAAGCGCCATCATGGCACCACCAGCATCCATCCATGCGTACGTGCGCGGGCGTGCGACCGCGCACCACCCCCTGAAGATGGAAGATGAGGCACTACTCAAAAGGCTTAATTAAATAAGAAACGAATAGGCGTGACCGTAAATAGGGGGGGGCGATGACTGGACAGTGCCCCACGTATCCCCCACCACCGCCAGGGATGGTGCTCAGGCGCTCAGCATAGCGACACGCCCACAGAGAGACACACAGTCGTGCACAAAAGCCACGATGCACTTGTGGATGCGCACAACTCTCTTTTCGTTTTTTTTTTGCCTAATATGGCCGCCCTGTTGGGGGAGGGTCGTTTGCTGAAGCGCACCTCGCCCGATGCCCAGCGCCTCACCACAAGAGCTGAGGCACAGGCAGAGCAGAAACGCCAGAGAGAAGCAGAGAGAGAGAGAGAGAGGGGGGGAGGAAGGGAGCAGAAGGAGGTACAAAGCAGCTTCACCTAATATGAAAGAAAAAGCGTACCAACTCAGACAATGAAATGGCCTCTCTCAGGTGATGGATGTGAGCGGCAGGAGAGGAGGGGGGGCAGGGCAGGACAATGAAGAATGGGCCCCTTAAAAGTACTGAGGATAGCACCGCTCCAACTCCCGTGCGAGGGACGTGGCAGAGCGACGCCGCCGGCGCTGCTGACGTTGGAGAAGAGAGCAACAATCTGAATCCACACTGCCATCAACGCAGCGCTCGTCGCGGGGCGCCAGCAGTGGCGAGTTCGTCGGAGAGTGAGCAGTGAGAGTGCCACCCATCGACACCGAACCAATTTGCAGCGCAAGGCGTTCCGACTGCGGATAAATTGACGGCACACCCCCACCCTCAAACCTCTTCGGTGAAGATGAGTCGTTGTCGTGCAGGGCCCGTGATGTCATGGCCGCGGTGGCGTGCAGAGGCTTCCGGTGCCGCAGAAAAGACACGCAGGGCTGTGCGTAAGCCGTACGCCCTCCCCCAGGGCCTAAGAGGGCAGAAGCGGAGAAGGACTGCACAGAGGATGCCATGGGAGCGGTAGGTGCGCTGGTACGGCAGAGGGTTATGATGCCACAACCAGCGCCACCCTCCAAACTGTCAGCGCCAGCGGCATCTACGTCCTCCTCGTATGGAATTAAGTGAAGCTCCATTACCTCCTCCACCAGCATGTCGAACCCGCACAGGCTCAGCTCTGTCCCCACCACCCAGTCCGCCCCACGGTGCGCGCGCTGCATGCACGTGAAGATCCGGTTAGGCCCCTGCCCCGCAGCTTTGCACCGCATCACGCACTCCTTATTGTCCTTGGCGTACAGGTAAGAAACGTCGTAGGCGACGGAAAGCGCACCTTCCCGCTTAGCACGTTGCTTACGAGAGCCGCTGTTGCGACTGAATACTACATGAAACCGAGAGGCACCGGTAATCACGGGTGTAGCAAGGATGCTACTCTTGTCACCGGTGTTTAGTGCTGCTGCCTGTTGCTCCTGCGGCCACATTGGTATAGGTCCGTCTGTGTGTGTGTGTGTGTGGGGGGGGGGGGGGGGGGGGGGGCCTGTCGGAGCGCATTCAAAAGTGCCAGCGGCGATGTAGCACGAGAAGACCCCGCATCTCTCGGCCTTTCAACATCGAGTTTCCAAGGAGCGAGGATAAGAAACGCGAGAGGAAGATGGCGAGAGGCAGATATATTCACAGTGCATGGGCCCCTGAAGAGGCGGCAGTCAGAGATGGGAAAAATGCTGGCCGACCTCTGATAGCACCTATCAGGACCAACGCAAAGCGTAGCACCTGGCTTGTCCTCAGAGAGGTTCCCAATAGAGAATGCAACCTCGTCTGCTTCTAATCGTGCGAAGCGTACCTGTCCGGAGTTCTGCAGTACCTAGCGAGAGATGCAGGTGCGCTCGATGAGGTATCAGGTGTGATTGCTAGCGTTCTCGCCATACTTGTGTGACCGCTCGTCCCCCAGTACAGCGATGCGGCTCACAGCTCCCCGCAGACAAAGCGGGCTTGACTGGAGACAACAATGAGAAACAGTGGTCCGCATCCCAGTCAATGCACTGACAACAGTTCAGGCGACACCAATCGTAGCACAACACCCCTACTCTTTCTCATGGAGGTCACCGCTTCTCCGGGGATGGTGGGGATGGCTCCGTCACCACCACATCGCGTAGTGCATCGCAAACTTGTCGATAGAGCTGCCAGGCGGCCTCGTCAGTGGTGGCACCAACAGCACGTGCCACCACCCAAGGATGGGCAAGACATGTCCTCGTGTCTGCACATGACTTGAGACCACCGTCTTGCTCTGGCAGTGGCAGCGAGTCGCCATCCGGAGATAAGCCAGCATGCGAAGAAGACTGCAGGCCCAGACGCCGGGGCTCTGCTCGAATCTCCACTAGAGCCGCTGCCATCCACACCATCTGATCCGCTAAGGACGGAGATGCGGCCACGCTGGGGTCTATACGGCAAATGCGCACCTGTGCGCGGTGCCCCACCCACCGCACCAGCAATGACTCCACACGCTCCGCAGGCGTCCACCGATGGCTGTCTTGAATGCGCGCCAAGTCACAGGCGCGGGCGCACAAGAGTCCTCGCAGCTCCTCGCGCACCGTGAGCGGCAGCGCACACTGCTGCGTCATGGCGCTGAGCCACCGGGTAATCTCCTGCAGAAGGTGGGAGGAGTGCTCACTGGGTGGTGGGGCCGCTGTAGCGACCAGGCCGACACGCGTGCTGTGCGCCCCAGCATCGAGCCGCCAACGGCGAGTAAGGAGAGAAGCAGCCGTGCATTCAAACAGGATGCCGTCCGCAGAGTCGCTAACACCGGTGCTGACGACAGGGCAACCTGCAGCAGCAGAAAGCTTCCCAAACGAAATGATCCTGCAAGATACCTCACATCGCTGGTCGGTAAATCTCGGGGAAATGCCACCAGCCGCGGCAGCTACTCCGACACGCCAGTCGCGTACACGTACCTGCACCTTTGACAACATCACCGGGCGGCTGAGGGTCCTCCAGCTTCCCACTCCACGCGACGGCGAGCCGAGATCATCGACTCTGGCATCCTCTTCGGCGACGAGATGCACTACCACATCGCTGTCGAGGTAAGCGCTCAGCGCCCCGGCGTACGCGTGCCAAACACTCTTTCCGTAGTGCGTTGTGTCACGCCACGCCGCGTAGGGACCCAAGTGCGGGTTGCCAGTCGTACTGCCAACAGAGCCGGGAGCCGAAGGCCACGTAGCTCCGTGTATCATCTGACTCGGTGCTGTCCTAACAATATCGCTTGCCACGTGTGTTGTCACCCCTTGCAGTCCACTACGCAGTGCACGGAGAACCGCAGCGACAGCGGCTGTGTAGGCCTCTCCTGAAGAGCCAGCAGTAGCTGTGCAGCCGGGTACGATGCACACCTTGGAGCCGTCTGTTCGTACAGCTGTCACCTGACATTGTGAGTGGCACATCGCCTGGACTGATGCAGCAGTGACTTCCGCTGTAGCTGCAGTTCTCACAGAAGGAGAGAGAGTCGAGAAGTCAAAGTCCAGCTTGTAAACGACAGAAGCAACACCACCCTGGACGCCGTTCCGACCCAAGCCGCTGCTGCACACAAGTCGGTTCAGTTGTGCCGGGCGCTGCAGCAACTCCGACGCGTCGCGGTATGACTCCAGCTGTGCTAGCACAGCGGGGAACTGGAGACGCAGTGCCTGCCAAGCAGCTGACCGCCACGCCTCCCGCTTCGTACGGCCCACGCCATGTCCCAGAACGAACTGTGTCACCGCCGGAGCAGGACACGCCGGTGAGACGGCAGACACCGATGGAGATGCTCCGTGTCCCAGCAGACTCTCAAGGTACAGCGTGCATGCCACGGCAGGTGACTCTGCGAGGCAACTGCCATGCTGCCGCTGTGTCACATCCTTGGCGGCTGCTGCATCTATGTGAATTGGCTTTGATGTATAGAAGATCGTCGACGGCTGTGCGGCCGCAATCGCCGCCACTTTTTCATTTCTCACCACCTCTGCGCACTCCTCACCACAGTCACCACCAGAAGCGGCACTTGTGGAAGCGTGATGTGGGGGTGGAATGTTGTAGCTGCACCTGTACTTCCCCGCAACACCTTGCAGCAGCTCACCGAGCAGCTTGGGGGCCGCGTAGAAGCGCGCGTCGTACGGAGGGTAGCCGCCTTCTGCGCCGCCAAACAATGGCGCCGCTGCTGCGCACCACGCAAGAACATCTCTCATGGGTGGGAGAATCGACACTAGCGGCGCATAGCGGGTCTTCGTGTAGATGTGTTGGAGTGCACGACGACACAGCAACACCAGAGCAGGAAAGAGGCCTGAGACCGCCGGCGCTGCCGTTAAGGTGACGGTGAGAAAGCAACAGCGCGCAGGGAACTCAGTCACACGTTCCTCGCACGACCACTTGACCTCGGTCCCCTCGTTCACACTTCGCAGCGAGTCTACACGGCACCGCAACACGACGACTTCCGCACTCGCCGCCGTCACCTGCTTCGCGCATGTCGTGTTAGCAGCGCCGAGTGAAGTTCCTATGGACAGCTGCACCTCCATTACACCTGCGCGAGGCGGGGCCGTCTCTTTTCCTAGTGCTCGGCAGTTCCACATGGCATCGCGGCTGTCAAGCCACCACTCTGGATCTGCTTCACGGCCGGCCTCTCCCGCAAATGGCTCAGCAGTCGGACGGGGGTCTTCCAAGAAGCGCACAGACAGAGGCGGAAGGGTACGTAAACCCTCTTGGCTGTTGATACTATCGCCATCCGCAGCGTTACTCGCACGCGCTGCGGCGACTTCAACGATGATTTCCAATACCGTCCACAGCGCACCCACCTCTGACGCGCACGCCTCGATACACGCACGCACAGATGCAGCCGCTACCGTTCGGTGGTGTTGATGCCCTAAGCATTTACGAGCTCTCGCTAGGTCGTCAGTCCCCGTGCTGTCGGCTGCGATGTGCAGCTGCAAGCGATGTTTCAGCAGTTGGCGGGAGCGCTGCCACTGTCGCTGCCGTGCCACCGACCGAAATGGCCGCTTTGTCACTGTGGAAGGTGGCGCATAGAAGTCATGGCAAAGACAGTTTTGCTCAACTGCAAGTAGATCTAAGCGCGTCACAGCGTCCACTGCGCTGGCGGCGTGTGTTTCCGCAAACAGCACGCGTTGTCCCAATACATCGTAGAAGAGCATCGCGCGCGTCATCGTCGGGCAGAGCTCGTGGTGCGTTGACCCATCGAGGATCGTGGCCGCCTCGGTCCTCGACGGCTGCGAGCAGTTTGGTGGTGTGGTACCGATGGTGAAGCAGCGCACCTGCGGCGACGCCTCAAACCACGAAAAGAGAAGGAAGTCCAGTCCGCCTCGCGTAAAGGAATTCTTCACCGAGATCACGGGGTATGACTCAGCAGCAGCATCGATACGGCTGACAACCTGGTCGTATAAGGAGCAAACGGCAGTAACCAAGAGGAGAAGAGGACCACGAGGATAGCCGGTATCTGCGCACGAGAGCCATGTATGGGGTGATACCCCAGAAGCGCATGGAGTCGCATTTGGGTGGTGCAGAGCTGGGTCACTCACGGCACACGCTACAAAGCAGCCGCGAGGGGTCTCCCAGCGCACGTGCACCCTTGTCAAAACGTCCACATCCCCGTGCAGACCCTGGGCAAGCTCCCGCACACGGCGCGCCGGATCATGCAATGCGGTTTGCTCGAACATGATGGTTGGATAGCTTCTTGAGGGAAGCTGAAGAGCGGCACGTATAGAGGCAATCATGACGACCACGTCGGGGCAGTGCCAGTGGTTTTGTGTCGTCGATCCAGGGGTGTCTAGCACAGCACTCAGCTCTACGCTCCCCGCCACAGCAGGTGAGAAGAGCCCCCGTTGCAGCTCCGCGGAGCCACGAAAAATGGAAAAGAAGGGCGCACGAGACCACTCCAGCACCGACGCAGCGGGTGATTGGCAGCGCGCTGAGGCGGTCGATGCCCCTTCAGCGATACCGTTGGAGCCAAGCATCAACGCGCTGCGTGTAGAGGTAGCACTACGGTACAGTGACACCTTGACAGCTGCACAAAGCAGCAGAGTAGCACCAGTCATGCATTGATGCCGCCATACCAGCGTCTTGAGGGCCGGCTCGCTTCTGCAGGAATCGTCATCGGTAAAAGGGCGCCGGATCGTGACCGCTGAAATGGGAAAGGGCAAACGAATTTCGTCGGACATCACTAGACCAGCGGCCTCCGCTGAAGATACGGTGTTGGTAGCAGCGAAGCTCATCTTTTCAGCATCTCTTAGTGGTACACAAGTTGGCGCAACGTGGCTTTCCTTGGGTGCTCGCTCTACAGCCATTGCAGTGACGCTAATACTGCCAGAATCTGCGGCACATCGAAAGCGCAAGGACACGTCTTCAGCAGCAGCAGCAGCAGCAGCAGCGCATGACGGACTACCTGCCATGCCTCCGCTATACAAAACTGAATTGAAGACGCAAACGTCCATTTCACTCGTGCAGCAGTAGCCGCGTGCCAACTCATTCAACAGCACCGCACCTTCTCTGCCTGCCTCACGCCACTCATCTACCGCGTGATCTTGCAAGAGATCAAGCGACTTGAAAAGAGCTAGCTTTATCGAATCACGTGCGCTCGGTGCCCAGTCACCCGTTACGCCAACATCATAATGGCGCGCATGCTGCCAGTGCTGAAGAATTGGTCCTTGTGGATCAACAGTACTTCTCCTCAGGGACACACTGCTGGCTGCAATGCCACCGCCCGGATTGCTTAAGACAGTTTCAGCATCATCAATGGACGCCAGCTCTGTGGCGACCGAGGCACGAAACCGTTGTCGGGTTGCAGATGCAAATGGGGCACGCAAAGCGGCAGTGCCAGCACGCGCAGGGGGAGGTGCACGTATCACTCGAATGAGTGCATAGGCGCTCAGGCTTGTCAAAAGCTCTGCAAAGGCAACGAATAGATCTGAATCGAGCACCCGCGTTATCCGTGCCCACTCTGTCGACGAGGGAACAATAGCCAGCGCATCGATGATGGCGCCCAGCTCTGCCTCTTCCTCTGACGTGCCGCTCGCCTCGGCCACGGTCAAGCTGCATCGGTGATGAAACGGCACGCAAACAAATGACTGGTAAGGAGAGCTACGCCCGTTACCTTTGCGGGTGAAGACGTACTTCCGATTCGGTGGCGTCCACTGGAGATGGAGGCCAGAGGAACAACGAGCAGCCACACGTCGCGATGTCGTCTGTGCCTCAATGCTGCCCAGCAGCCGAGCGTACAAATGGCGGCTCTCCGCAGCTATGCGTTTAAGCTCACGGTACGCACTAATCTTCGATGCAACGGGCATCAAACCATTGCTGCCAAAAGGGAAAAAAAAGGAATGCAACGCAGAACTTCACGACAGCTAAACACCGCTGGCCCCTCCCTCCCCCCTCCTCAGAGAAGACACAGATGGGAGTGCTCTCCTCGTGGCTCGCTGACTCGACCACCGGGGCCGAGAAGAAGGGCACCAATGCAGCGGAATGAGCGCACTACAGGGCAGGGAATACGCGGAGAAACCTCTGTGCAGTAGATTGAAGTCGGGTCATTCGCGGTGTGAACGCGTAGTCGCAATCCCGTAGCAGGGGAAGAAACGAGAAACTCAGGAGAAGGAGTATGAGAAAGGGAGTTATACTGCACTACGCTATGGAAGCCCTGTCAAGTGCGCTTCACACTTTCCGCGGCTGGCAGCGACGCACAAGGGTGGAGATGAGAAGAGAAAGTGGAAGAGCGGCCTCGATTGATAGCATTGCCTTCTCCACACACACACACACCATCCACGGACGAATAAGCATCGTTCTCTTCGAGCAGAGGCTCGTCTGGCGAATGCATTCTTTGAGCGAAAGCCCTTCCGAATTGTACTGCATCGTCCTCGTTGTGAATGGTGCCAATTCCTGTGCCTGCAAACCAGCGGCTTGCGCTGTGCTTCACAGAGTCGCCCTCCATTTCTCATCCTGCAGAGCGCGGCGCACATTTTCTTATTTTCGGCTGCGCCTCGGTCTCCCCGGCCCCGCACTAGCGAGGAAGGAAAGTGCGTGTCGTTGAATGGTGGTGGAGGGGGGGGGGGGAAAGAGGGGGGAAAGGGGGGGTCTCCTCAGTGCACTAATGTTGAAAGGAAAACGGCAGAAACAACAACAACAAGAAGAGGAGGGGAGGAGGGGAGAGCAAGAAGAGGAGGAAATGTGGTGTGTGTGTGTGTGTAGAGAGAGAACAAAATATATAAGTCTCATAAAGCACTTCCAAAATAGAACAAGGCAGGGCACCTCTTACACTCGATCTTCGCAAGGCCTAAATCCAGAATGACGATGTCAGAGTGCGGATCAAAGAAGACATGCAAAGTCAAATTGTTTTCTGTGAGGATTGAGCCGATGCAATTGGTGGGATCCTTGGCGCCAATCACTGTTGCCTCATGCGTCTTCATATCATACACGAACAGCTCATTCTTGCACATCAGCTGCAGGCCTAGACCTGCCAAGAACAGATCAAAGGTGCTTGAGATGGCCCTTATGGTCAAATTACCTACCACAAGGCCACCTGCATAGCTGCCGCAGTAGGAACCGTTTGGCACCCTCTCCGTGACTGACATCACAATCGCGAGTACTGCGGTAAAAGTAGCAACAGCCACTACGGCGCCGATGATGTATTTCACGATGTGAAGCATCTTTTCCGTGGTGTTCTGTCGTAGAGGCTAATCGTTCAGTTTGCTGGGATATAACGCAACAGCAATCGGCAAAAATGAGGGAATCAGATGGTATTTCACTGTGTATGCTCACTGGTGGGTGGGCGGGTCGGGGGACCCCTGTGGGTGAAGGCGAATAAAAGAGCGAAGTAAAGGACACAAGCGAAGGATTAGGAAAAAAAGGATTGCAGGAAAGACTGCGCAGAGCTGCTGTCCACTGCGACGCTAATAGACTCAAGGCATCCTATGACTGGTCCGTCCAGCACAGACCAACGTACTTTGCTCCTCTAGTAATATAGGTGAACATCAGAGGAGGTCATGAATCGGTTCGAAAACCCGCAAAGACGTTGTCACCACAGGGCTTGTAGCTCAGACGTACAGGGAGAGGCAATATGGCCGGAGGAATTGATCGTCTTTTCTGTAAGTGTGCATGCATACAGGCCTAGGAAGTTACAAGTTTAGGCCGAGAGTAGTACAGCCAGGCAAAAAAGAAACCGAAACACATCAATGTGAGATGAGGACACAACTGAGCGCTTAGGCAGCGCTCAGCTATGATGAGAAAGAAAAGGCCAACTTTCATTTCGCATCTCTGTGGTTCGCTTATCGGCCTCAAAATCCAGAATTACGCGGAACACTTTTACAGCAGCCCTAAGCACGACGAACCGCACGGCAACGTGTAGCTCAGCCAAGGCAAAGGCTGCCCATAGAAACACAGATTAGCAGCAGCAACAAGCAAATTTCCAAAAAGGATAACCCGGTCTACCCCCCCCCCGCCGCTCCCCCCCTCCTGCGAAATGGCACTGGAGTAGACCGCAGACGCCAACAGTGGTGTAACAGCCAAAAAGCGAAAGGGAAACCTGGAAGCTGGGTTCAGCCGGCAGGTGCAACTGCGCTTGTATTGCCGCAAGTACACGTTCACCAATGATGATGTCCTCTGCTGCGCATGGTATTCGTTTAGTCGCGTTCAGCTCGTCCTCCAGCATCTCCATCTGTGTGTCATCTGCAACGGTCCTGTTTACTCGACGCTGAGCTTCCGTACTGATGTCCTCCTGCCCCGCGCATCACTCCCGCCCCTGACCAGTACACCCCATGAGCCAAGCCTCTGGGGTCTATGGCAGCGCTGTTCCCTTCCGAGTTCATCGCTTTGGAAGTACTTGGCCCGAGCAAAGCGGCTCTACTGGGGGGGAGGGGGCGTTGATGTGCTAACGGGCGGTTGAAAGTCACGACAGGAGAAAAAACATCCACCCAGCAGAAGAGGTAGAGGGAGAGACACATTAGTGTAGAGAGCGGAGCAGGGCACACAAGTGAAGGCAGGGGGCTGCTAAAGCTGGGAAAGGCAGGCAGGGTCAAGCTCCCTGCGCCTTGACAGAAATGTGCAGCGATAGGTCAAAGACTTTGCTGTCAGTTTAGCGCGGCATGGGGGAAATTATTCAGAGAGCGAGCCGACCAAGGGAGGAGAAGTGAGCGACACCCTCTGATAGTCCTTCGAGATCACATGGCGTGGCCTGGGATGAGTCGCCGGACACTCCTCTGCTCCTGGCAGCCGGGACTCCGCTGGGCGGGGGCGGACCGCGCAGCCCCAGGCGCTGCAGGCAGAGGGCTCACCGACAACGAGGAGGGCGACATATGCGGCCAAACTTTAACCTTCTGCCCGAAGGTCACCGTCCAGTCCAGCCGCATTTTCGTAGCTGTTGCTCTTGTGCTTTGGGGTAAAGCGAAACTTCTCCTCGACAGGCCCAAGCAGTAGCTCACTAATGCGGATCCAATCCGTCACGCTATCGCTGGACATGAGCGTTTCCAACTCATTACGGCCTTCGTAGAACGGCGGACGCTCGTTGATGCGCTGGGGCAGCCGCTCCAGGAGCCCAACCGGCACATAGCGATGAAGGAATGACAGCCACTCGCACAGGAAGCGCCGCGTTGCCATGACACCGCGCTCGTCTGACCCCCAGTGAGTCATTCCGCATCTGCAGAACTCTCTCAACATATCTAGCCTCTCCGAGCTGCTGATGTCTTTCACCTGGCCGCTCTTGATCTCTTCGAACAACCAGGGCTTGATAAGGGCGCCACGACCGATCATGCATGAGGTAATGTGCGGCTGCCTCCGCCGGTGCTCCAGCACGTCCTCCAGGGACATTATGTCGCCGTTGCCAATCACAGGCAACGAGGAGAGCTGCGCACACTGATCCACATAGTCCCAGTTGGCAAACTTGGTGTAGCGCTGCTTGCGAGAGCGGCCGTGCACTGTCACTGCTGCGGCACCCCAAGTCGAGTACTGGTGGATTTGCTGATGCAGAGTCGGCATTGCTTCGTCGACACCAATGCGGCACTTGATTGTCACGGGGCGGCTCTGGTGAATCGCCAAGTTCTCCACGACATCGCGCAGCCGCCCGGTGCGCTCCCAAAGCCCGCAGCCGCAGCCAGACTTCACAAGCTTGTCCACCGGGCAGCCACAATTAACGTCGAGGAAGTCATATGAGAAACCCGACGCCTCCAACACCTGCGCAAAGGTCGCTGCTTCTTGCGGACGAGAGACGGCCAGTTGGATGCCGAAGATGTCCTCGCTTTCGTGCCGGCGCAGCAGCGACCATTCACTCTTCTGCAGTCGATTTAAGTTAAAGACAACCGCCATCTCGCTCAGCGTGACATCGGCGCCGAAAGATTTGCAGATGCGGCGAAAGGGCAGATTGCCGACCGTGGTCAGTGGCGCCAGTACCAGTTTCTCGGAGAATAAACCGCGTGAGCTTGACTGGCGCGCAAGCACCTCGCGCAAGCTCTCCTCTGTGTGTGAGGGGCGAGCCGTAGGTTCATCGCTGCTAAACTTCGTGGTCGCGTCAAGTGCTATCACTGCTGTTACGGGCGCCTTCTCAGTCGAGGGACTGCGCTCACGCTTCTGCCCAACTACCAGAAGCTCACTTTCCTCGGCAGCCACCGCTGCTGCTGTCTGCTCGGTTGTCTCCACCGACGTGGTCTCAGCAGGGACAGCGCCGTCCTTGCTGACGAGGCTTTGTTGCTGCTCTTGCTGCTGCTTGGGTTGCCGCTGCTTCGCTTCACGAACGGTCTTCTTTATCTTCTGCAGCGTCGCCCCGAAGAAGAAATTCTGCTCGCCC
Organism: Leishmania lainsoni; assembly: GCA_003664395.1. Classification (NCBI taxonomy): domain Eukaryota; phylum Euglenozoa; class Kinetoplastea; order Trypanosomatida; family Trypanosomatidae; genus Leishmania; species Leishmania lainsoni. The sequence goes on from RAIA01000002.1 coordinate 174,039, forward strand.
TCCCACGTGGGGCGCTGCGTGCCCTGTACGAACTCCGAGTGCTCGCGCGCGGTACCCTTGTTCATGCCGCGCGTGCGACCCTCAGCATCAAGGCTGATGCGCACCGGGGCTGGACGTAAGTACTCTGCCTTCACCGGGCAGACACCCTTATCGGTCGTGATGGGTGGGCGAGAGGTGGACTCCGGGGTGGGCATTACCAGCGCCGGTTGCTTCGGCAACGGCACCGCGGCATCCCAGGTGGTGGGATGCCCAGATGCCCCCGGCATCCCAGAAGCGCCCACTGGTTCTCTTAGTTCGCTCATGGCTCGCTTGGTGCGCGCAGGTGCGGTAGTCGTAGTAATCTCGCGCCTGTGCAAGTGTCTACGGAGCACGTTCCTTTATGTTCTTCCGTACGTGCTGACAAGCGGTGAGTGTACACCACATCGTTCGGTTGGCGCATGCGTGAGTGCCACGTGTACAGTGAGGAGTGCAAACATTAACGAACGCGAGCATTTGGGGCACGACAGATGAGAGAGGAGGGAAAAAAGGAAAGACACCATAGAGCGCCTGAATCACACTTCGGCAGGAGGGAAGAGGAGAGGCGCAAGAAGGGGAAGAATAGCGCTCGCTGCTCCCCTTCTCGCACCAGGTTCGTCGCGGGTACGACTGTATACACACGACGCTCCCACGAGAACGCGACCAGCTCGCCTCATCCAGCAGGTGTGTAAGAGTATAAGAAGAATCAAATGAGAGCCAAGCTCGCGGGTACCAGAGAGTATGGGCACCTCTCCACGTATATACAGCTGTGGGGCGCCTATTCCCTCTCCCTCTACTGGAGCACTACCGCTGCACCTTCCGTTCGCTTTCGTTATCCTTCGTTGTGTGTTCGTTGTGTTGTCGAATCGCTTTCCTCTGGTTTTCGCTTGCATTTCTCGTCTTCGTGTCCATGCGAGCGTATCTCGTTCTCCACCTCACGCACTCATGACAACAGCCCTGCATTTTTTCTCCTCCTCAGCGCCGCCGTGCCCTGCCACCCCACAGCAGTCCAACGCCACAGGACCATCGCGCGGCGCGAAGCAGCCACGGCCACGCGGCACGGCAGTGCGCCGACCCAGCCATCGGAGCACGGGCCCCGCCCCAAACGCCACCCACCCGCCCCGCCCCGCAGGACGCACCTCGCCGCCGCCGCTCCCACAGTGCGCTGGTCGCCACCAGGGGCCTCTCACGGAGGGGCGCAGGCACCCCACACCAGCACGCAGCGGGAGGCGGGCGAGATGGTCTCCAGCCGCGCTGGCACGCTGCCCATCACATGGGTGGTGCAAGCGTGCGCACGGCCGCAGGTCGCTCCGACGCCACGCCGTCCAGGACTGGACCGCCGACATCCGCAGCGACACACCGCCCTCACTCAGCCCACGCCGTGGGTGCTTGACCTCCGCTCACCCCCCGAGGGGGCTGCGGCGGCTTGGCTTCGCCACACAGAGAGTGGGGTGCGGGGGCCCTGGGGACACCACACATGGGGGTATTCGCAACCATCAGGAGTGCAACTACAGAGTAGAGAGAATAACATCACTAGTGTGGTGCTGCGCAACGTTGGCTCAAGGCTAACAACGAAGGATAAGCTGGTGGCCTCCTATCCTCCCCCCTCCACATGTACCAAGGGAGAAGTACAACTTAAATAGGGCGAGCCCCTGCTGGGTCACTGTCAGAGATTATGTCGTGGCAAAGGGGCGGTGTCACCTCCGTCACCCTCGTGAATGACCTCACTGGAGCTAGGCGGAAGGGTGGCTGCTCATCTGCATTTCGGTCATGCCCATGTCCGCGGGGCCAAACTTCGCCGGCAGGAGATCTGCTAGACGAACCACCTTCGCCTGCTTCGCATCGTACGCGACAAGAACAACCAAAAACTCCCCAAAGTTCTGAGAAAGGTCGGCCACCTCGGCCAGCAGCTGTCGGCACAGCCCGCACGGCGTGCAAAGAGTGTCGGCTGGAGGCGGGTGCGCCACAGTGGCGGCGCCGTAGCTACGACCGTAAACAGCCACAGCGTTGGCATACCGGTGACCCTCTACGTTGGCTCGCACAATGGCGCAGCGCTCTGCACAGCAGGATTGCAGTGTGCAGTTCTCGTAGTTACACCCGGCCGTGACACTGCCGTCGTCGTGGAGAAGGGCAGCGCCAACGGAAAAGTTCGAGTACGGGGAGTAGGAATTCTTGTGCGCCGTGACAGCCGCCATCGCTGCCCGCTGCATCTCTCCCGGCAGTCTTGTAAGAGAGATGAGCTGATTCAGCACCACAGGTGAAGACCACTTAATGGCAGACATTCGCGCTCTCCTTTTTGTTCTTGCATGAATCTGGACTGGGCGTTGTTGTGTGTTGCTGCTGTCCTCAGCTACGAGCTGGTGTGTGGGTGGGTTGGGGGAGGGGGGAGGATGGGAGAGCCCGCCCGCCGGTGCTAATGTTGCGCTGAGAGAGCGGCAGAACAGGGCGGCAATAGAAAGAGAGAAGAGAGGTGGAAGCAAGCAGGGGGGAGGACACGAGTAAGTCTCACGCGTGTTATAGAGAGAAACACAGGAAGATAAGTCACACGCTGGCGTGTGCCACTGCAAGCACAGAGAAAGTGAGAGAAGGTGCCTACACGTGCACGGCGCCCGGACGCCGCCCGAACCAACAGAGCGTTCGAGAGAAAACACTGCCAGCGCCCAGAAAGCAACTTTTCCTCATCTCTTCGTATGCCGATGACAACACGCCTCAAAGTATACACACACACACACACACACGTACAAGTTGAGAGTGTCATGCAGGACAACCGCACCAATCGCTCCTCTTCGCGCCATTTTCATGCAGCGTGTAAGCCGACAGAGATGAATGGCGGGGGGAGAAGGGCACCCAGGCCCCCGCACCCCCCACTCTCTGTGGGGAGAAGCCAAGCCGCCGCAGCCCCCTCGGGTGGTAAGCGGAGGTCAAGCACCCACGGCGAGGTGCGTCCTGCGGGGCGGGGCGGGTGGGTGGCATTTGGGGCGGGGCCCGTGCTCCGATGGCTGGGTCGGCGCACTGCCGTGCCGCGTGGCCGTGGCTGCTTCGCGCCGCGCGATGGTCCTGTGGCGTTGGACTGCTGTGGGGTGGCAGGGCACGGCGGCGCTGAGGAGGAGAAAAAAATGTCCGTTTCCGAGCACGTGCGGGGGTGTTGTGTTGGCGCCCCCTCCTCCCCTCCTCTCCTCCTCGTGCACACGCAGGGATGCAGAGAAGGGCTGAAAGGCCCTTGTCGGGGGAGGGGGGAGGGGGGGCGTAGAAACAGCGAGAGGGAAGGCGAGAAAGGGCGCGGGCGAGGGGCATGCAGACACAGTGAATGAGTATAACGAGATGAACAAAGTATCGGTACTCAAACACTAGCAGTACAGCATACGCGCACCTCATGCACACCGTAGCGTAGAGAAGGGAAGTAAACAGGAGCGTGTCGTCGGCGCGTGCGCGAAGAGCTTTTCGTCTTCGTGCCTGCACGAGTTCTTTCATCAATCCTTCGCCTGTTCCCCGATCTGCGGACTTCCCGAGATTCATTAGAGGTGTCTCTTTCCTCTTAGCACTCATATAAAGGGCCAAGGAGAGAACAAAACGCGTCAGGGGCTCTGTGGTCGACTCCGCTCACTGCCGACTGCATTCATGGGTCGACCCCCATGCTCTCCAGCATTGCCCAGTAGGCGTGTATGAACGCCGCAACAAACACCACGAACGTGTACTCGGAGACGACGAACATGGGAATCAACTGCAGATGAGACGCCCAACCACTACCATGGACACTCCCACAATAGCGGTTGTTGCTGCCGCCCCCGCCATCGCGCTGCCCTGGAACGTGCCGTTGCAGCTGCCGAACCGCCGCTGCTTGCCTATACTCCTCCACTGCCGCCGCGCTCGTCAGTACCGCCACTGCCTGGTCCGTCGGCAGCTCCAGCGCGGCCTGCACTTCGTCGGCAGACGCCTGGTTGAGCAGCCGGCAAAAAGACCAGAAGGGCATGCAGTACGACTCTTCCACTGCGAAGTCCAGGTACACCTCCTCCACCGCTCCGATAGTGCACCACCCAGTGGCCTCCAGCTGCACGTAGAACGCCTCCGCATCCATCAGCAGCACACTTACCTGATGCTCCAGTAGAGGTGCTGCAGAGCCACTGTTCGGAGCTGTAGTCGCGGCAGCTGCTGCTGAGGCTACTGACGAGGAGCTGCTACACGCGTTGTCATTACTGAGACTGCCGTCTTTCACTTCCCCTTTGCAAGCGATGCCAATCCCGTTCGCGCTTGCACTCGCACCAGCAGGCAAGTCCGCGGCCGAGACGCCCGCGTCCAAGTGGCCAGAGGACGGAGGTCTGCCGGAAGGCATCGACCGCGTTGTGGGTGCCACCGCTGACTGGCGCGGCCGCGAAGGTTGATGAACCGGCGAGGTGCCTGTGAGGAGCGGGCCACCAGCGGCGGTCCCTCTGTGACTATCGGGAAAACCACTGCCCATTGGGGGGAAATCTCCGGCATCCGTTGTTGGCGGTGGTGACCGCGGTGACCGCGTGCCTTCCGAAGAGCCACTACCACCACCACCTAGCGCGACCGGAGCGCTAAGCGGCATCGCGCTGCGAGAGTGTGACGACGTATGCGGCAGCGCCTTTACGAAGGTCTTCAACGCTGCGAGGGTGCCGTGGGAATGAGGCAGTCGTGTCGCCGATGCCGCCGTGGGGCCCTCAAAGGAAAGCGAGGACGGCAGCTGCGGTGCCGACGTCAGGGGCACCACCTCCAGCTCTGGAGTCGCCTTATCCGCATCCGATGACGCTGCCACCACAGCAGCACTTCCGTTCAGGATGCCTGAGATCATCGATGTCTGACGCCCTGATATGCTGTTCTGCGATACGGACACACCTAAGTCGTCGCCTTCGCCCGGCACGTCGGCGCTAGCGGCCTCGGTGGGGAGAAACGTAGTCGACAAGCGTATCCGCAGTGACTGTTGGGCTACGTACGATGGATGGCGCAGGCGTGTGGTGTTGCCGAGCTTCACCTCAGCAGTGGTCGCCATGCAACGCACGCGACGCTCGAAGAACTGCCGCTCGTGCCGACGGTCCCGCTCCTGGTTCTGCACGACCCGCAGCATCCACTCCGCAAAGTGTGCCGCCGCGGCATAGCGAACGCTGTCTGTGATGGGCTGGCTGATAGCTGACCGAGGCGACTCAAGCAGCGCGGAGCTCTGCAACGGTGACATACTATTCCCATACGTGTTCATGGCTTCGATGCCCATCGCTCCCGGAAGAGGCACGGGGCCACCCGCCGGCGCATTCAGAAATGCCCCACGGAAGTGTAAAAGCATAAAGGAGGACACGCTCTGGTTCGGGCGCCTGTGAGGTCGCTGGTGCAGCGACAAGGGATCGCCGCCGACGGCGCCTGACGATGAAATAGGCCGTCGCTGTGTCCGCCTAGAGCTGCCAGTGTCTGCGCTGCGACTATGGCCAGGACTCGGCTGCGCTGCGGCTGCGGTTGCGGCTCTCTCAGACTCAATGCATTCAGCAACTTGAAGGCAGCGATGCCAGCAGTGAAGCGCCGCATACGTTTGCAATACCTCTGCGAGCTGATCTGGTAGGACATCCCGACCAACCGTCTTGATACCCCAGTCCATGAAGAAGCTTATATCGGTGGAGTTAATGCGGCCATCGTGGTCGTTGTCCAGCATGTATAGCAGCGAGACGCGGTAGAGGCTCACCCACAGCGGATCTGGCAGGTATCGCAGCACGTCACGCAGCTCATCAAGCGTGTAGTACTCCGGGGTCAGCGATACCAGCGGCCCAAAGGCCTCGGGCGGTGGCGGAAGGTGCAAATCTGGGGAGCGAGTTACTGGCAAAGATGAACCAGTCGACTCTGCGCCACACCGTAACTGTGCGGCGGTTGTGGCTGAGCCATTTGTGCAGGACGAAAGTGACGCACGACTATAGCCACACGCGCACAGAAGCTCGTCCTCGTCTGCCTGCTCCTCCTCCTTCAGTCTCAGTAAGGCTCGCTGTACCGAAGACTCAGCGTAGGAAGCGGCTTGGCCCATTTCAGGCGTGGGTAGATGCACCAGTTGGGTGAAGATGGCAGTGCGGGACTGCAGATGCGGCTGACTTTGGCGTAAGGCAACCGGAGGGTGAGGGAAGCAGAACAGGTATTCGCGCCAGTCACCGTAGACCCCGTTTGCAATACGTTGGCTTACCGTTTACCTCGCTCGCTTGCTCTTTAGCTATAAGAATCAACGAAACTGGATCGATGCTACCGTGACAGCAGAAAGTGAAGTGCCCCCCTAACAAGCACCACCTCGCTGCTTCCTGTGATGCACACGGCTAGAAGGAGGGAGTGAGGAGGAGGGTGGAGAAGGGTGGAGGGGGCGCGGGTCAGGAGAGGAGGAAAGTGGCGTCGGTGTAGTCGTTTTACGTATGTTGCCCTTCTTCTGCTTTTCAGCTTCGTTTTTTTTGTTTTCTCCTGTGCCGTTGCGTGGGGAGACTGTCCCCAGTAACTGGCAGCCGTGTATTGCACCTGCGTAAGCGTGGTCATGCGTGAGTGCAGATGTGAGAAAGAGGAGGGAGGTTGAGGCAGAACGTGAAGCTACGAGATGACGGAGCGCATGGCGGATGAGGGAGCCGGACCATCCCCCCCCCATTCCAAATACACAGATAGATAGTAATAACGCGGGGTTGCACGTTCAGCAACGGTGCGCAACAGTGTCTGATGGTGTTCAACTCGCTCTTCATTGTAGAAAGCAGTACCGCAGGCCGCATGAGGGAGTAAAGATAAGGACAGAATAGGCTCTCTACTGGAGTGCACGCAGTGGGTGTACTCCAGTAGAGAGCAGCTTATGTTCGCCGTCACAACGGCGGCACTAATCACAGAGGGTGGAGAGTGGCATACCGCCGCAAAACGAAGGTGGCATGGTGGAGGCGCTGTCCAGTTTCTTTTCTGTTGAAGGGAGTGAATACAAGAAAGCAAGCGCACGCATCAGTCGATGCGCACAGGTGGAAAAGAAAGAAGTGGTTGAAGGGGGAGGGCGTCAGCAACGAGTGCAGGAGCACAAAGGCAAAGGTAACGCTCAGAGAAAGAGAGAAAGCGCGCGAGAGGCAATGAGAGGATCGACCAAAAAAAAAAACGACTCAGAAACGGTGCGCAGCTGCGCCAGCGAAAGAGATCAGCAGAAGATGCAAATACGCGACTCATGCCAACCAACTCAGTGTGCGCCCACCCCCTTCCCTTTCATTTACCTCTACTTGTGCTTGAGTACCGCCAGCACGACAATAACGATGATGCACACAAGAATGGTGATTACAAAGAAGATGACCAGCCGGTCACGAGCCATGCGGCGCATAAAACTCTTCAACTCCACGCTCACAAGCCCGAGTTCGGAGCGCATCTCGTCCAGCTCAGCATTGGTCCGCTTGATCTGCTCCGTCTGCACCAGTAGCGTCGTGGCGACCTCGTTGCCAAGTGTTTCGGTTTCGTTCAGCAACTTCTCCGAGTGCCCAAGAGACTGCAGGATTCGGTGCTGCACCTCGCTGATGCGCGCTGCCGTCCGGTGAGCCTCGGTGCGGTTCGACGTCGACGAGTCATCCCCTCTGTCGGGGTCATCGTTGCCGCCCTCATGCGGTGACCACAGTATACCAGTACTGCCCTCCACAGCCCTAAAGTGCATACCCGAGGAACCAGTACTGTGCTGGCCTTGAGCTAACGACACCGCTGCGGCAGTGCGCTTGGCGGCGTTCTCTTTTCTCTGTTGTGCCCAGCTACGCAGCGACGCAATCATCCTTGCATGCTCGCGGGCGTGTGCTTCATACACGTCGCGCTCCTCATCATCCAACAGGCGTATCTCCACTCGAAGATGTTGCAAGAGTCGACTCAGTCGCTGTAGAATGTATTGCACTTTAGCGAATGCCGCCGCACGCGCAGGGAAAGAGCTAACATCACCTCGTTCTCCACCTCCGCCACTGCTGCTGCCAACGCCGGCGGCGGTCTGCTGATGCGGTGCGTCCATGTCAAGGAGGAGTGCCTCCACCTGTTGCTCGAGGTCGAGCAGCTCTTCATGATGCAGAGCTGCGTCCATCGTGACGTAGCGGTGGTGCACCTTGAAAGGTCTGTGTATGCGAGTACAGGTAATGACGGTGGCCCCGACAGTGATACAGTACACCTCTCTGCCTTCATGCCACGCATGCAGTCCGTCGTGTGGCGTCATCGCGGGAGCGGGTGAAAAGGCGGGCCGGGGTGCGTACGTGCGTGAACGAAAACGAGACAGAAGAGAAGAGAAGAGAGGGAGAGAAGAGAGGGAAGGGTGGGGGTGGGGAAGGGCCATACACCACCCGGGCATCTGCGCACTCGCGTTGAAGGAAGGAGGGAGGCCCCCACTTCAAGAAAACGGTGATTCATCACCGAGCTGAGAGAGCAAAGAAAAACAGGCATACGAAAAACTGAAACTCGACGCGCGCGGGGTGGACGAAGGAGTGGAGCAAGGAACCAGCAAGCAGGTCGGGGAGCGAGATGTGTCTGCATGTGAAACTCGCCGGTCTATGCGCACGCCACACACACACACACACCCTTTTGTTTCCGTCCTGTTTTGCTTGTGCTTCCTTCCCTTCCGCCCCCGAACTGGCCGGTTGCCTCATCTCTGAGAGGCGACTTCCTTAATCGGTGCTGCTGTGCTGCTGCTGCTGCTCGCTTTACTTTTAGAGGTGGCGTGTGTAGTAGATGGTCGTTAGGTCGACGCTTTAATCCTTCGCATCCACCATCACGGTTGACGGTGCCTCGAACGAAGGATGAGGCGTTGAGTCCATCAAAACTGAAAAGACGCCTTGATGGGAGAGAGAGAGAGGGGGGGTGAGGGTGAGGGTGAGGGTAGCATCACAACAAAGAACGTGAGTAAGTCAAGACAAATCCGAAGAAGCGAAAGAACAGAGGGCGACCAAAGGGCAGTATTGGGGCACGAAATAGAGGAAAGGGAAGTGAGGGAGGGGGCAGGAGGTGGTGAGATCTGAGGTGAGTCGCAATACTGGTGCGTTGAGAGAGAAGCAAGAACGGAGGGGGAGAGGAATACGCCCGTGCAGGTCAAAGTATGCGTATGTTCCTCCATCTATGTGAACACTTATACCTGTGCGTATTTCTGCGTAAAGCTGTCCCAGTTACCCGATGAGAGACTGACAGGGTGGCACCTCAGGCACACTCACGATCGCATGCGAGCCTATACGCCCACAGAGAGAGATGCGTGTTGGCCCACCAACATTTAAGAAGGAGAGAGCAGGAGAACGAGGAAGAGGCTAAGCGCAGACACTCGAATGCACGGACGCCCTCGACTGAAGTTGCCAGCCTTCACCAGAGACAGCTATCACTCATCCCCCTCCATTTCTCCACTCCTCCAGATTCTTCCCCTGTTTCCATCACTTCACCGTATACCCTCCCACTAAAGCAAGAGGGGGGAGGACAATGCGAGAGAGGGCCTCTCCCCCAACAAGCACATAAAGCGAGAGAAATTGAAAGACATGAGAGGCGCAGTGCTCCACGGGAAAAAGGGGGGGGAAATAACACACAGAGCAATAGAGAGAACACAAACGGGAGGGAGGAGGGAGGAGAGGGGGGGGGGAAGAGAAAGAGAGCAAAGCGCATGAGCACCCCGGGACAGATAACACAGTACGCTGTGTGAGAGAAGCGGGGGAGAGAGGGCACAAGTTAAATACACGTACAAAAAGAAAACATTGACGACGCCTAACAGCAACGGACCAACGCACTCTCGCGGGGTTGAATCATGAAGAGAGCCCTGCGTGTATCCGTGGGCACGTGCGAATAGATGTCAGCGGGGGAATAGACGGCCCTCATAACAGCTCGTTCCTCCACCTGCACGTGAGAAGAGAGGACGCCATAGCAGAAGCACCGAGACGCCAAAGAAGTGTACAACCGCTGAAAACGGGGGGAGGGAGGGGGGCGAATAGGAGGAAGAAGTGAGCGAAAAACACCCAACAATAACCAATACGTACGTCTATATCATAATACATACGTATTACATGTCCACCTACGTGTGTGTGGGTGGGAATGAGGTGTAGGCCGAGGGTGTACGGGTCTCCCGTGTCCCCCACCTCGAAACAATGACCTCAAAGGATGCCGACACACAAATAGCTGTCATAGGCTGAGCATTGCCAGTCCAGGGAGCACAAGCGACTAGGTCACCCATATCGACGCACCGACACACAAAGGCCTGCAGGCAGGCGCTACACAACACAGGCAAACCACCACCACCACCACCCACCGTACACAGGAAGGCCACGCAGCAGCTGACCGAGCGAAAGAAGGGGTGGACACATCAAACACGAAGAACACACAAGTGGGAGGCATCCCATGAACGCATCGCCACAGCACGAACGCTACGAGAGGCGTGCGCACCAAACTAGCAGACCAGTAGAGAGAAAAATTAGAAACACAGTGCGCACGCACAGTTGGACTCCCCAGCATGCAAGGCACATCGTGAGCCGATAACTCCATGCACTTGAGGGGACTGCACACAGTAAACGCATGAAGGGGGGCACAAACCATAAAGAAAGAGAAACAACGTTCGTTCAGAAGAAAACAAACCAAAGCACCAACACACGAGCATGCAAGAGAGAGAGAGAGAGGAGAATTTCATAACGGGAGAGGAAAAGAAAAAGGACCAGCACATTCCCTCAGGTAGAGGGCAAAAGAGAAGGTAACACGCACCCACACCCACACACCTGACAACAGACACCGAAATGACTGTTGTGTACGTACAAACAAAATCAGCAATAAACCAGAAAAGGCACAATGGGCAACACGAACACACACCGCAGCAACTTGCGATGAACAGAAGTGCGCTTCCGCACTGTGGCGATGCACCTGAACCACCGCGCTGCCCATGTACTCGCATGAGTGCCTAACAAAGTCAAAAAGGCAAAAAATTAGTCTCAGCGCCGCCGTGCCCTGCCACCCCACAGCAGTCCAACGCCACAGGGCCATCGCGCGGCGCGAAGCAGCCACGGCCGCGCGGCACGGCAGTGCGCCGACCCAGCCATCGGAGCACGGGCCCCGCCCCAAATGCCACCCACCCGCCCCTCCCCGCAGGACGCACCTCGCCGTGGGTGCTTGACCTCCGCTCACCACCCGAGGGGGCTGCGGCGGCTTGGCTTCTCCCCACAGAGAGTGGTAGCACGGGGGCCTGGGTGCCCTTCTCCCCCCGCCATTCATCTCTGTCGGCTCTGAAGAGAGAAGCGAAGGAAAAAGGGGAGAGGAAAAAAGAAAACGACGAAAAGGAGGTCGCAACAATAAGACAGCAGAAGAGGCTCTGATGACGGGGGGGCGGTGGGGGGGCGGTGGGGGCGGTGGGGGCCGTGGGGGCCGTGGGGGCGGTGGGGGCGGAGAGTCGAGTGCAGGGGCGCCTCGAAGCCGACACGTGTGCCGCCCACGCTTGGAAAGAGAGAGGGAGGAGCGGCACCGTGCACTGCCCCACCCCCTGTCTCCTCTCTAGCGCCACGCTGCTTACGGGAGCTTGAAAAAGGGGTGATGCAGAAGGTCCCTCGCAGATGGACGCTTCTTGCGGTCGGCGATGAAAATAGAGTTGAGCATGTTGATGAGCTCCTCGCTGGCGTCCTGCGGTTGCGCAGCAGTCGCAGTCGTGCTGGAGATGTTGTGGCTCGTCGCAGCACTAGAACTGGCAGAAACCTCACTCGGTGTAAGTGTAGCTGCTGGAGGCCCCAGCAACACATCGTGCGGTCGCTCGAGGTGCGTCGTATCGTTCAGGCAGCCAATTTTGAAGAGCAGCGCGATAGGCTCTGGGGAGGAGCCGGCCTCGGCGTTGTACCACGGCGCGTTGCCGGTGAGGAGCTGCACCAGCGAACAGCCAAATGACCAGATGTCCGACGCGGAAGAGTAGGTCCCCTGCACGCACTCGGGAGCCATGTACGCCGCCGTCCCGGTGATCGCATTCGATTCAAGTGTGCGGTTGTTGCCGTTGAGAACGAGGCTGGTGCCGAAGTCGGTCAGCTTCACCGTACCGTCAGAGCTCAGTAGCATGTTCGCCGGTTTCACGTCGCGGTGGATGACACCGCGTGAGTGCAGGTAGGCGAGACCAGTGACCACATCGCGCGCGTAGCGACGCACAACGTTCTCGCGCAGTGCGCCGCGCGGGTGATGGCGCAGCACGTCTTGAAGCGAGCCCGACGGAATCCACTCCATGTAGATGCGTGCCGACTCCTTCATCACCATGAAGGCAATCACACGCACAATATTTGGGTGCGACAGCTCCGTCAACACTGTGTACTCCTGCAGCACCTCGTGCACCGCGACGCTGTGGGCCTTGGACAAGTCTAGCGACAATTCCTTCGCAGCCAAGTAGCATCCGGTCACCTCGTCCCACGCGCGGAACACCTTTCCGTAGCTGCCCTGGCCGAGTGGGACATCCATCAAGACCTGAAAACGGTCAATCAGTTTTAGCGTGTTGTTGCACGAGCACTCCTCATTACAAATCACCACCACATCATCGTCTTCCAAGAGCTCCTCGATCGACCGCTCTGTCGACTTCTCAGTGCCGGTCAGGCCCACGGTGTTGCTCTCGCTACCGCTGTTCAGAGAAATGATGTCCCTCTTGCCGACACTAGAGCCCGACCTGCCCATCTGCGAGCCCTGCGCATAGCGTGGCAGCGAGCGAAGAATATACGTAGAGCTTCGGATCGTCACATCACCGTAGCTAACGTGGCGGCCCTCAGACTGAAGCCCACCACCGTCTGAGGAGAGCAGGCAGGGAACACTGCTGCTTTCCCGCCTCGCCGCCAGCATCGGTGACTCGCTGGACGTCATGAGCGCTCTCTCGGCCGCTGCCTTGCTGTTGTTAGTGAACTGGTACAACTGGCCCCAGAGCTCATCTATCCCATCTTTGAAGACCTGGCGAAGGATGGCGGACTCCTTGTCATCAAAGAGTGCGCACACCGCGTCCACCTGCCGGACCCACATGGGCTTCCGGTCCTCCGTGTAGGCCACATTGAACTCGTACAGCGTCAATAGGGACTCGCACACCCTCGCGTTCAGGTGAGAGGTGGACAGCGCTTTGCTATCCAATTGGAGAGTCCTCGAAGCCGAAGATACCCTACCTACCGCGACGTTAGACACTGAGTTGCTGTCCACCACTGCCCGCCCCGTACTCGTGCAGTGGACGGAAGGTGCAAGCACGCTGCCGTCATTAGTTTCCTGAGATGATGACTGCGCAACAAGGTGTAGTTGGTCTATCACCTTGCCACACTCGCTCCTCTGGAGCTGGTTAAGCGCCTCACGGAAGGCGGCAAAGTCATCCTCTGGTATCAGCTTCAGCGCGCCTGCCGCCTTCCTTGCAACCTCCGCAGATACATGCTGTGTCGCCTCACAGTAAGCCTTGAACATGCGGACAGTGCGATTGAACTGGAAGATGGCATTGTAGTGCATGTTCACGAAACCACGCGCGGTTTCCGAGGAGAACGTGAAATTCACTGCTGCAGGGGAGACGCCATTGACTTTGTCCCCGCCTGGTATGGAATTGGGGTGCTGTTCAGCGCGAGTGCTCTCCGTCGTCGACGGCACCGCCAACCCCGTTTGCTGCGGGCACACCACCTTGCGAAGGGACGTGAAGATGGAGTGCAGCAACCTCACCAAGGAGCGGCACGCCACCTGATAAAGTAGGACTACATTGCGCAGCCGCGTCGTTGCCAGAGCCATGCCAGTCGGACAAATTGAGATTTGCGGATCGGTTGTGGCGACCGCCTTGATGAGCTCCAGCGTGTCGTTGAGCAACTCTTCCCACACCGCCGGATGGCTGCGATGCGTCGGGACACCAGAGGCCGAGTCAGCGGAGCCGTTGCCATAGCAGTTGTCCGCATCGCACAAGATCTCGCCGTGAGCCAGGTCCAGCGTCGGGTGGCGGAAGCGGTACTCGCAGAGAGACTCCATATAGGCTGTGTTTGATATGAAGAAGCCCGTCTCCCTTTCCGGGATGTCGATGGTAGGGTTGACGTGCAGCGGGATGGGCTCATTGTCCGGCGGGGGCCCCAAGTTCGTCACGCTATTGAGTATTGCCTTCGCCTTCAACTGCTCCAAGAAGCAGACTGTTGCTGGCTTCAGAGCCCCATTGCTGTTGGCGATGTTATTCGGCTTCGATCGGCTGCACGCCGACCTCTGCCCTGCCACGGACTGCTTGATAGACTGCAACGAGCATGGCAGAGGCTCCCCGGTAAGGTTCTGCTGTGGGGTGCGCCTAATCACGTCAGAGAGATGCGACACCTGAAACAGCGACTTACCATTGGTGTGAACGCTTTCGATGAAGACGTGTGAGCCGCGCCAGAGAAGCGAAAAGAGCAGGTTTGATGTCTTAGAGATCACCCACAGCTGCCCCGTCTCGAGACGGTCACACATCTGCGCCACCATCCAGTCACACATTTCCTTCTCAGTGCACAGACCGTTCTTGGAGGTGGTGAGGGAGACGATGAAGTCGACCAACTTGGGGGGCACCGGTGTCGCGTCGTTTTTCGTCGCCTCCTTGAAGGCGAGGACGCTCTTAGTGCACTGGAAGCGGCGCACCTCGAGCGGGACAGCCTTCCCGCGCGGCGCACAGGTGCTGACAGACATAGTCGATGGCAAGTCAGTGATTCTGAGCTCACACGAAAGGCTTCCGGTTTGTGAGGCGCTCGTGCCAGTATCGCCGTCGAGGTCCTCCTCCGAGTTGTCGTACGTCTCGGATATGCCACCAAGTTTGCTTGCGAGCAGTTTCTTGTCATTCATGTCTAGGTAGATGCAGTTGGCGAGACTGTTACTGTCGGAGGTGTTAGCCACTGCAATAGCAGCAGCAGCGTCTAGGTCCTGCATCACTCCACTCGGATCCGTCTCTTCGGAAGACAAAACTGACGTGTCCCTGCCAATACTGCCGCTGGGGCAGTGCTCATGGCACATGAGGGCCCGGCTGCTCGCGCTCCGCTTTAAGGATATGGAGAAGTCTTGCATGGGTTTCCCTTGTCTCCTTTGGTGATGTGCCTTTCTTGCAACAAGTGATCAGCACGTGCAGGTACGCATCGGTACACGACGTGGATCCTCTATGCACCTGTGGCTTATCTCCAGCAGAGCCCCAACGAGTAGTGACACCTGTCCGTCTTCCGAGATCAGACGCACACGCACAAGATAACAGCAAAGAAAACAAAAGAGAGAAGAAAGCGAGAGAGAGAGAGAGAGAGCGTGTGTGGGGGAGGGGGGGAGGGGGAAGTCCAGTGCAGGAATGTGAAATCGTGGTACTGGTGGTAAAGGGGGGAGGGGAAGGGGGAGAAGGGGGGAGGGGGGCACAGTGATGTCGATGATGCGTATATACGCAGGCACTCTCCTACACCTTCACTTCTCACAGAAAGAGGAGGAAGACAAAAACGCACAAAGATGACCAAAGGACATACACCAATACGGGCAGAGACAGACAGAGAGAGAGAGAGACGGAGCGGGGGGAGAGCTGAGAAGAGGGTACAGGTAGGGGAACTCAATGCTAACAGAGAGGGGAAGAGAGAAGAGGGAGTCAAGGCAGGCACCCTCGCGTAACAGCACAGCAGACGAGGAAAATAGTGTGGGTAGACGAGGAGAGGGGAGGGGGGAAGGGAGAGAGAGGATCCGATGTCGAGTAGGAAAAGGCACAGAACAAAGAACAATAAAAGAGAGACTCAACGCCGAAACCAGAGCGTAGGAGTCAAGAAGTGCGGGTGTGAATATATGCAAGGATATGTGTAGGAGGCGGAGCGTGCAGAGAGGGTCAGTAGCAGACGTCGGGAGGATGGGGAAGGTCCTTTCAATAATGATGCCCGATCGCACTCTGCAAAACGCGCGCGCTCCCACATGCACAGGTGTGGTGCTAAAGGTCTCCCCTCTTCTTTTTCTCTCGAAATAGACTGAGAAACAAGAAAGACTAGTTCGAGGCTCACGCACCGCGGCAGCAGCACACGACTAGCGAATACACACGCACACACCTCCTCTCGAAGAAGGAAAAGTAGAGACAACAATGCAGTAACCTACGCAGGAAAGCACGAGAGAGGATCAAACAACAGTAAAGCAGAAACAGCTCGAGAAAGGGAACGATTGGCGAGAGAAAGAGGGAGCAGATGTGTGTGTGGGGGGGGGGGACGGTGGAGAGAGAGGGGAGTAAGCAAGAGCGAAAAGAAATGAAGTAAACACGGCAAATACACTTATTCAGGGGGAGTGATGCTACGGTGACGGTGAAAAGGAAAGAGGAGGGAGGAGGGAGGTAACAAGAAGGTTAAAAGAGTTGGACAAGGCTTAACAGCTGTGCGTGCACCTACAATATGAAAAAAAAGAACGCGAGAGAAAAGCAAAGAATAAGAGATCAGCAGAAAGAGGGGGAGAGAGAACGTGTGTACGTGGCTGTGTGCCTGTGTGTGCGTGTGCGTGTGCGTGGGTGGGTGAGTATGATCACCGTGTCTCTTGCGTGTCGCTTTGATGAGTATTGTTGTTCGCTGTAGCTGCTGCTCTTTTTCTTTTTTTCTTTTCGTTGAGTGGGGACTTCACGTGGGGAGGGGGGAGGGCCCTTCGGGGACGATAGCGCACGGGTGTGCAAAGCGGCAGGCGTACGCACGGCTTCTTCACAGCCTGGGCCTTTACCGGCCTGCAAATACTAATACTAATGAGGAGGAAGAGGAAATTTAAATTTGTTAATTTTCTTTCTGTAGAGGACGTCAACAAGTGAGTAGGACGCACTGCGTTGTGCGGTGTTTGTGTTTGCTTCTCTTCTTCGGTGACGTTGAGCTCAGACCACGCGTCACTGCTGGCAGAGTGGCGCCAGCACAGACGTAACAACGCAAGGGAAACAGAAAAGCAGCACACAAACGCCCGGCGGGGCGGAGGACTAAAGGCGCACCGAGGGGAAGACGCGCGTATCGCTTCGCTGAGTGTTGCCTCTCGGGGTTTCGCTTTAGTGCACTTTGGCGTTCTACCGTGAGGAAGGGGAGGAAGGGGGCAATGCGACGCTCTCTTATCTGACACACACACACACACACGCGCGCGCTAACTCGGAACGGGGAACTGCTGCGCAGTGACGTTGCTTTGATGGATATGCTGTGGAAGCACGTCTCACGTGTGGCAGACGAGCACAGAAAAAAGGGGAGCGTACCAACTGGGGAGACTACGGGCAATGAGGGGAGAGAACGAGAGAGAGAGGAGAGAGAGAGGAGAGGGGAGAAGAGGGGGTGAAAGAGTGAACGGAACAGAAAAGACGCGCATTGCATTGAGGAAGAAGAGGAAGCGAGCGAGAGTGCTAACGTACGAGGACGTTGTTGTCGCCGCCTCAGCGCCGCCGTGCCCTGCTACCCCACAGCAGTCCAACGCCACAGGGCCATCGCGCGGCGCGAAGCAGCCACGGCCGCGCGGCACGGAAGTGCGCCGACCCAGCCATCGGAGCACGGACCCCGCCCCAAATGCCACCCACCCGCCCCGCCCCGCAGGACGCACCTCGCCGTGGGTGCTTGACCTCCGCTCACCACCCGAGGGGGCTGCGGCGGCTTGGCTTCTCCCCACAGAGAGTGGGGGTGCGGGGGCCCGGGGGACACCACGCACAGGGGTTGGGTCCCTGGTTATCAAGAGGGAGCAGAGGTCAACAAGTTAGTACGTTGATGGATAAAGGATTTTGCTTCTTCTGCTGTTGGGCACCAATGGTGAAGATCGCAATAGTGCGCTTGAGCGGTACCCGTACTCTGACCGCCAACAGTGGCAATGGTGACCCTCACCAGAGTCAACAGAGAGCCAACCAGTTAGAGGGAGAGAGAGGCGAGGGGGAGGGAGAAGAGTTGTGTTTGGCTACTGTTGCGCGTCCTCCCCCCCCCTCCCGCTCGTGACACCACCGACGAGCACACGCAGGTGCCTCTCACACTGCTTACAGAAGCTGCAGCAGAGCAGCAGAAGAACACATTCGCTTCTTCTTTACCTCCTCTCTCAGGTCTCTCTCTTGAGCGCTACTCACTCGCCTCCCCACCCACGCTGCGACAGCCGTATGAAGCCTCTCTCCCTCTTTGTGCCATCTCTCCCTACGGATGGCACTAGCAGGAGCAGAGCGCGAAAATAAGAAGGGCGACAGGCAAAGGATGCGGCAAGAAGAAGGGGTAAAGGGGAGAAGAGGGGGGCGAGGCAGAGAGAGGGAGTGAGAGAGGTCTGGGGAGGGGGAGTGTGTACAACCGCAAGCGCTCACGGAGGGGCACACACACACACACACATCCGAGCAGTTATGTGCCCCCCTCAATCACGCGGCTATCACCGTTGTCGCTTAGTCCATCTTCTTCGCTTCTCGCTGCTTTTCACTTACTTATGGAGGACCCGCTCCGAGCCGCACGTGCTGCCGCCGTCACCACCACCACTGCCTCCTCAAGTCATGACTGGCAAGGCGGCCTCCATTCCCTTCGCCCCCATGGTGGCGTCTCGGGTAAAGGCAAAGCCCGGCAGCACGCCATAGAAGGCCTCGCACGCTGAGATATTTGTGGCATTGTGGTACACACCGTCGTTGGTCAAGATGGTCCCCACCGCAACGGCGCACCCGCCGCCCCACTCTCGTGCTCTTGCGTCGCGCCCCTTGGCCACCTCGTCCGCCGGCACCCGTAAGATGAGCCTGTACACGTTCGTCCGCATCATCACATCCGCGTCTGTGAGAGGTGGCATGTACTCACTGCACCGGCACACAGGGCAACCGTTGTTCTCATTCACCTCGCCATTCACAATAGTGGGCTTGTAGTGGTAATGCGAACCGATGCACTCAACGTGGAAGCTGTGACCGCACAGGGTGCGCAGCACCGGCAGCGGACTGCACAGCAGCTGGAGACAAATGGGGCACACGTCCGCCTCATCGATCAGGTGGTCGTCCGCTGCGCCAGTCGCAAGCCCCTGCCGACTTGCCCCCGCGACAGCAGCGGCAGTATCACTGCACCCGCCTGTCCCCGAGAAGAGGTTGCTGATATTGGTGACGGTGCAACGCCGCTTCCAGTCGTGTGGGGGCACAGGCAGACTCGCGTGCAAGTCGGTGGTGAGCTCTGTCTCCTCATCAAGCAGCGGGCACGCAGCGCTCAGCTTGGCCAGTTGATCCACGGGAAGGACCCAGCCGACAGGCATCACACTGTAAGGTGAGACCCCCATGACTACCTCCACCATCATGTCACCCTCGCTCTCAGTGCAGGCAAACGCGTGCACGGAGTGAACCCTCACCTTAGAGAAGCGCCCGAATGCAAACGAAGCACGCAGATGCGGGTTGGGGTGCACCGCGCGCAGCAGTCGCATCTCGCTGCTCTTGTAATAGTAGTAACTGCATGCAACACAGACATCGTACCCGATACAGCCCTCGTACTCCAGCACTACCTCGCTGCGCACACCGCTGTCGAGCACGGCTTGGAAGCTAACACGGCGCTCTGTCACGCAACACATATCGCACTGCACCCCACCAAGAGAAAAGATGATCGGGTTGCTGAGCTGCAGGCGAAACGCGTTTGTGGGGTTGATAAGCACTGTCAGCTCACCTCCGCGAGGGTCGTAGGTCGGCGATGCCCAATGCTTCACAATTGCTTTCTCTGCTGCACGCAACGCATACTCATCATGGCCACCTTTGTCATCCTCCTTAACGACCGGCATCTCCGTGAGCGGCAGCTGCATCAGCTCTGTGATCAGGTCCGACTCTTTCCGCGACAGATAGGGTGCCAGACGGCAGAAGCCATCGTTGAAGGTGCGACGCTCCGGCTGTTCAATGCACGGCAGCAGCGCATCCACACCCTTCCCTGGAACAGTGCCCGCCACCAAGCGTGCAAGACGAGTGCTGCAGGGCGCAAGGCTCCGCACAAACTCGGTTGCCATCGTGATGGCCTCCTCATCACTAGTTTGTGGACCGAGAAACTGCCTCTGCTGTGGCGCCTTGGCGCTGCTCGTGTCGAGTGCAGTCTCACTGCCCCCATCTTCGTTGTCGTCGCTGCTGTCATGAAGGAAGCTGCGCTCGTCAGCCATCATGCTTTCCAAGTTTATCGTGGAGGACGAGGACCGTGTCGCGGTTAAGTTGTCAATGCCCTCTTCACCCGGGGTTCGTGCGCGACGTATCATTACGGACGGCGCCTCAGGTGGCGCCGTCATGAGTGTCACGAGATACCCGTTTGCCTCCCCCCGCCACTTGCTGAGAAACTGCTCGAGCTGCTCCTTGCGGTCCACCTCCCACTGCTCCCGCAAGTTCAGCGGGTAGCGGGGCCATGTCAGCACACCGCAGCAGATGCGAACCACCTCGGCCGCGGCCTGCTTGACCTGCGCCGCCGACACAGAGCCTTGGATGACAACGGACGCATAGCACGAGAAGAAGAAATTGTGGACGCTGTCACGCAAGCGAAAGGCGTTGTCCGGCAGCCTCACACATATGCGCCGCTTCGCCTCTCTCGATATGTAAAAGCCCTCCACCTCCTCCTCATCCTCCTCATCCTCCTCCTCGTCCTCCTCGTCCTCCTCGTCCTCGTCATCGTCATTGCTGTGTTCCATAGCATTCACCTCGCCGACCTTGGCGGAAGTGGTGGTGCCGCCCTCCTGCGAGGCCACTGCCGCCACTTTGCAACTGCTGAGGGAAGCGCACGAGAAGGCCCGCGAAGCAGCGTCAGCGAGCAGCGCCGCGGCACCCTCGGCGGCCTCACGGGCAGCACGGTTGCGCAGGTACTGGGAGCGCTGCTCGACTCGCTTGCGCCGCACCGCCATGTAGTAAATTAACGTGTGCACCGCGTGAAAATAGTCCTCCACCTGTTCGCCGAACAGCTTCGCCCCTAAACAAATCAACTGGCGCAACCACTCGCTGGGATCCTGGTCGTACAGCTCGAGCTGCCGCACTCGCTCTCTCTTCTCGACATCCTCACCTGTCGACGACGAAGACAACGATGTCGCTGTGTCGGACGCCGACGAGGCGTTGTGAGCGTCATCGTCGCCCCATGAATCAGGGGGCCCGCCGTGTCGCTTTTCCGAACTTTCTCCCCGGTGCTGCCGCCGCTCATGCGCTTTGGCAGGTGTCCTTGATCCATCACAAGAAGCAGCCTCGGACCGCAGCAGCGGGTTTCCGCTATGCAGCGACACAGGCGACACAAAGCCGCTGCCGTTACGGAGTCTATCACGACTCGCGGAAAGATTGGCGGCGGGGTCCTCTGGTAATGTGGCCGCAACGGAGTGAATCGCTCTGTCGTGATGGACCACCTGAGCGGTGGCGGCGGATGACTGGTCCGCGTGGGGGAAGAACTGTGATGGTGGCGCGGCAACCTCATCCACAGATGAAACGGCGTCGGTGTTCCCTATGCTCCCTTCGCCGGCCTCTGCGTGACGACGCCACTCGGTACCCTTCCCCTCGTCGCTGTCACTGCCATCCTCGGACGATTCACTCTCGGAGATGGGAATGTCGATCACTTCGCCTAAGCGACGTCGGTTCTGGCGCTCAAAGCGCTGCTCCTGTTCGAGGTGGCGGTCGTCTGGGAGCCACGCCAGCACGGCTCGCGCAGCCCGGAGCGCCTTGATGAGCTCGTCGCCCGTGTACGAAACCTCGCCCACGGCATCTCGGAACGCATCGGCGAAGTTCATTGACGGCAAAGGACAAGGGGGGGGGGGGGAAGAGAGCAAAAGCAAACAAACGAAAATGACAGGAGCACCAAAGGAGGAGGAGGAAGCGCACGTTTGGTGCGTTGGACGTGAAGGCCTTGTCGGGTGGGGGAGAGAGAGGGAGGCGAGGATGATACTGACGCAAAGAGGGAGCAACCGATTAGGAAGTGGGAGGAGTCCTGTAGAGACCAGTGATGAGAGCTTCAGGGGGGAAGCACAGCGAAACGAATGCGCCAAAGAAGCGAGGCGATGTATGACGCTCTGCGCTTGTGTGCGCGCGCAAAAGTTTTCAAATGTTGCGTGTGAATGCAGGATTTGAAAACGAAATGGGGAATGGCACACCGGCACGCACGCACACACACACACGCACACGCCAACCCATCAAAGAAAATGGCAAACCAAACAACAGGCAAAGAAAATGAAAAAAAAAACGCCGAAGTTGAGATGCGCTGAGCGGAGACGCGCTAATCACAACCACAATCCCCCCCCGCACCGCCAACAACGCGAGCAGAAAAATGGACAGCCTCAGAGGTAGAGAAAGGGTGAAAGAGTGCAGGTGACTTTGAGGGAGAGGGGAGATGCGTAAGACACACAAGCGAATGCGCTCAGTTTTGTTATTCTGAGTTCAGAAATGCGGAAAGGAAACAGAAGAGCGGATATGTGTGAATGAAGTCACTGTCGGAGGAAGACCGAGCGAGTCCAGTGATGTATCACACTCTAGTCGTGGTATGCAGATAAACAAGAGAAGACAACCACTGGCTGCGGGGTGGAAGATGAACAATCGGGAAAGGACGAAGAGAATCGGTGTAATCGTCGAGCACTAATAGAGAAAAGGATGACAGGCTTAGCCTCACCTCCCATCCATGCATGTACAGGACACGTACACAGGCGTATCAACGGTGCTGTGTGTGGGGAGGGAGGTGTAAAGGTGCAACTTCAGCTTTGGTGGCAGTGCTGAGAGGAACAGTGGTGGTGGAAGTAGCTGAGCTGGGACTCTGCCTGTCACGCTGTTGCTGTTGCTCACTGATGACTCGTTCTGCTGCGCAGAGGCACGGCCGACAGTAACCTTTCGTTATTGTGTTGTTTTCTGCTTTAGTTCGGGGGTGTGAATCCAGCGAACAACAAAGAAGGGAAGGGCAAACAGCGCGTCTTTCTCCGCTGCCTTCGCTCCACTTCCTCTCGTCACTTTCTTCTAGCCTTGGATATTGTGGGAGGGCGGGAGGGGAGAAGTCCCTGGCTGTGCGCCTGCGCGTACGTGCGAGTCCAGCGTGTATCTGTGGGAAGCGAGTCAGCTCTGCCACAAGCTCGCAGAGGCCACACACAGAACAGTTGACGAAAGAAATGAGGTTGACCAAAAAGAAAGGAGAGACGCAACGAGCTCCATAAGAGGATGAGTAGGTATGGCAGAGAGAGACAGACACACCGCGCGCCAGCATTGTGTGCGTCGATAATTTGAGCCGGTTGGACGACGAGACGGTGCAACAGCAAAGAAGGCCCAAGGAGGCATGTCCACAAGCGACGTTGCGAGTCATTGAATCATCCCTCCCTCCCTCCTTCTCGGTCCACGAACTGCCTCCCTGAAGGGAGAGAATGTGCGTGCTGCTACTTTGGCCGGGCCATGTCTCTCCTCCACCGCCATATCAGGGTCCATACTAGCGCCATTCCACGCCGGATAGGTGTTTTGCTTGATTGGTTGCATTGTACTGCACGCTCGCTCTGTTAAAGTATTGCTGTTGCGCGTGCGTGCGTGCGTGTGTGTGTGTGTGTGTGTATGGGGGGTTACTCTCCTCGCTTGCTCCTCCTCGATTCTTCTCTTCGTCTGGTTTGAGTTTGGAATGACTGTGCGATCGCCTTCATCTCGTAATGAGAGAGAAGGGGGTGGCGGCGTGGAGTCGGAGAGAAAAAGAGAGAGAGAGAGAGTGAGAGAGACAGAAGAGAGAATGAATGACGTGGGGGAGAAGAAAGGCAAAAACTCTTCCGAGCAACACGGGAAAAACACGAGCGAGTGAGTGAGGTGTACAACGACGGCTGAAGAACCAATGAAAGGGGGGGAGGGAGGGGGGGGGCCCCCGACAAACACACACGCACGAAAGAGACGCAAAAAAAAAAGTAAAAGTCAGTGAGGGGGGGAGGAGAAAACAAAGCAAACCGAAACGAAACGGCGGTAATCGGCAAACGTATTCGGCACATTCCACGAGCGCGTGCAGACACATCGACGCACAAAGCGAAAGGCGCACAAGTGGAACGGCGAGAGGGTACGCGCCGACATAAACGAAGTGACAGAAGGAAAGAAAAAAAAGAGAGAGAAAAAGAGACAAGGGAAGGGGATAGAAGTCAATCTGTGCGCGAGTGTCTGTGCGTGTATGTGCGCCAGTGTGGAAGAGCGTTTGCCTCCCCACCCCCCTCCTTCTTGTAGATTCATTTCATCATCAGCTTTACTCCTTGGCAACTCTAAGTGTTGATGTTCTTACTCGCCTTCCTTTCGTTAGTGTATCACACACCTTCCCTCGCTTCATTGTCGCTCTACTCGCCTCTCTTGCAGCGTATACTCACTGTTGACTTAGCGACTCATCACTGTGCAAAATCACCATGCGTGTGCGTGTGCGTGTGTGTCGTGTGTGTGTGTCGTTTGTGTCCATCACAATCATAAAAAATGACAGAATGGCCAAACGACAGCAAAAGCGACGAGGGGCATCGGTGAGGTCACCCACGAGCAGAGCGACTGAGTCACTAGGCAGAGTGGAAGCAAGAGAGGAAGACGTACAAAGCTCAGTCAAGCACTCACATATGTAGAACTCAGAAAAAAGGATGAAGAATGCAGAACGATCGGCACGAGGAACCTCCTCCTCCTCCTCCACCTCCTCCTCCCCCTCCTCCCCACACACACACACACACGCACGCATACACCAGTGCTTCGGTAAGGTGTGAAACAGACGGACAGCAGAGCAGATGAAGACACAAAGTAGAAACGAAGGCGTAAAAGAAGACAGCCTAAGCAAACGCAAGTACACGCGCATAGAACGGGGTGGAAGAGAGTAAGAGAAAGAGGGGGAGAGAGGAGGAAGTAGAGGAAGGAGGAGAAACTACGAAGGAAGCAAAGCACCGGTATTATAAGTGGAAAACAAAAAATCGAAAGAATCAAGACAACGCCCCAACAGCGCAGCAGCCCGCAACATCGACACAACGCAGCAACATATGACAGCACTGCTGAAAAGAAAAGAGAAATGACAGCGTTAAAGAGATGAAATGATACGAACACGCAGTTCGCGAGCGTTGGAAAACACAACAAGATAAAAGAAATATATATGCACGAACTCACACACACACACACACGCCATTAGCAGTGCCACCTCTCTCAGCTACCAGTCCCCCCTCCCCTTCCGCCCCCTTCCACCCTTTGCAAGCCTATCAATCAAGGCAACAATCAGTCATCCTCGTGCAGATGCTACAGTGGAAAGGAAATGGGGGACGGAGGGTGTTGTTGTGAAGGCAAAAAAGGGGGGCGCCATGACACACAGGTGATGGAGAAAGAGAGAAACCAACAGAAGAAAGCCGAGGTAGTCTTAGGATAAAAGAGCGCTAGCCACACTTGCTGAAGTTCTTCGTTTCCTTCACTTTTTTTTTCGCTTCACAAACCCTCTCTCATTCGCTTCCTGACCGCTACTTCTCATCTTCACTCCCACCCTGGCGGCCCCTCCTCTCAGTCCACTGGAGGCATTGTCACGCCTGTAGGCGTCTCCGTGCATTGTGCCGTGCGTGTGTGCATGTGTGTGCGTGTGTGTGTGTGTGTGGTGGGTGTGTGTGCAGAGTGCGCTCAGGTTGTGCACGATGACTGCGCTTCTCTTCTGCTCAACAGATGACCCCGAGGCACCCTCCCCTACACACACACGCACACACATGCACACACACACACACACACGCACACACGCAGAGCCACGCAAGCGCTTAGGTAGAGGAGAGAAAGAGAGCGCTCAGGAACGCAAAATGATGCGACGGCGAAGAGTAAACACAAGAGAAAAGGAGAGAAAAAATTTAAAACAACGAAGGCAAGTCGGTGTGCGTGGAAGAGAGAGGGAGTTGGTGTGTGTGTGTATGTGTGTGTGTGTGTGTGTGGTGGGGGGGGGGGGGGGGGGAGGAGGAGGAGGGGGGACGGAGAAGACACAACCTGCAAATACACGGAGAGGAGAGGAGAAGCAGACAGCGAAAAGGGAAAACAAAGCGCCGCGAGGAGTGTACAGCAGTAGGCGCGCCAGTTTCTCCGTTTCACCTTTCCTTACCGCGTGTGTCACATCTCCCCCTCCCCTCTTCCTCTCCTCTCCTCTCTTTGCCGCATCGCCATCCACAGAGGCACCACAAACATGTCCTGCACTCGGATCGTGCAACACATTCCTTTACACCCTCCCCTCCCCCCCCGCTCACCCTCACCAGCGCCAACTTTTTGGGGAAGGGGATGGTCTCTTCTTCCCTCTCCCTCTCTCGCTGCATCTCTTACAACAAAACGCTGTAACGCTAACACACACGCACGCACGCACGCAGTCTTCCAGCGACGACGGCGAGAGAAAATGAAAGAGAAACCGAATCAACAAGACGCAAGACAACGAGTACACACCGTACAAAGAGGGGGTAGAGGGCGAGAGAGGCGGAAATAAGCAAAGAAGCAACAAAAGAAAGCAGATTTTGTTTTTGTCCGGCGTTCCCACTCCGCCGCAAAGAAATTCATACACAGTCGCATCAAACTGCAGCTCTCCTACCTCTCGGTAGCACTGCGATTCAGACCTGATCGTCTGAAACGAACCGCCGGCTGTTGAATTGGACCATGCATCTAACAGGCTCCCCTTGCCCTTCCCTATCCCTCCCTCCGCATATGTGCTGCGCGATCGGCGCCAGACAGGCTCGAGCCCACCGCATGCCTCGATCCAAGCAGGCCGCATTCAGGGCCCTGTCCGAGAGCGGACGTGCCGACGTCTGTTGGGCGGGTAACAGGGGGTGGTCTAGGCACATTCCAGATGAACTTGAGGCAGTTGGTCAACTTCAGGTCAGGGCTCTCCAAGACCCGGTGCCCCTGCATGCACCCCGTGTGTTCTGCCCGCCTTTTTTTTCCTTCCGCGCATTTCGTGCGCTGACGACGCGGTGGACTCGTACAAAAATGGGTGGTCATCACCGCACGTCTCGTTGGCACAGCGCCAGAGGCAAGCCAGTCTGCCGGCACCACAAGTCCGCACAGTCGTACCTGAGAGGGACAAGCTGCAGGCTGCTGTACTTCGCCCACACTGTGTGGGAGGAGGAGGAAGAGGAGGAGGGTACTGAGCCCTGAAATACCGCGCCCGGAGCGAGGTGGGGGGGGGGGGGGGCATCAGGAGGGTGAGCAAAAAGAAAAGAGGAAATTAACGAAGAAAACAAACACAACACAGGAAGAAGAGAAACCTAAAGAAAGCGAGAGGAGGGAGCACAGAGGCACAGCGATGTATAGGCGGGTACAACCACCGTCACTTGCGAAGATAGCAAGACCGAAACGACGAAAACGAACAATCACGAAGGGGGAAAGAACAGGTAAGGAGGCACCCACGAACACACAAAAAACAAGGTGGCAATAATAGCCATGAGCGCGACCTTCACAAGCGGTGATGGTGACTGATGATAGTTTGGGGTGGGGGAGGGAGGGAGGGGGGCATAGGCGTCAGAGGAGTCGTGGTTGGATGCCGACCCCCTCTCCCCGCCTGTCAAGCGTCCTAACAGCGCACGCCATGACCGAACAAGCCAAGCAAAATGAAGAAGCAGAGGGAAAAAAGAGGGGGGTAACCGCATGAAGTGTGTGTGTGTGTGGAGAGGGGGGAGGAGGCAGCCTTCGGCGCTGTATCAGACAAGGTACCACCCACCGAGAAGCGAGAAGGCGGAGACAGAGCAACAAGGGGGGAAATCAACTGCGGCCTTCTCCTTTCGACCTCTACGAATGATTTGCTGACGCGTGAGAGGAAGTACGATGTGGAGAAAACTGCGGGATGAAACCCTAAACAAGAGGAAATAAGCCGACAAGTGTTTAGAAGACGACCATCGGCAAAGTCGTCAAGGGCACACGCGGACTTGGACAGACCAACACACACACACACACAAAGTGACGAGGGAAATATGGTTAGACGCAAAGCACACAACATGGCAGCAATGCCAACGACGACCGCTTCCCTCCTCCTCTCGTACGACCCCTCCCCAACACACACAAACACCAAGAGAGAGAGAGAGAGAGGCAGCGACACGAAAGTACTGGAGGTGCGGGCGAGGGCGTCCGCTCAGGTATTTGACTGGGGACCGCACAGAAATACAGCAGACAAAGAAGAGAGCAAAACTAAAGTCTACAGAGAGGCGCACAGGAAGGAAAGCGAGAGAGGGTGGGCGAGGTGGTGGTGGTGGTGGTGGTGAAGGCTCTACGTCTCAGGACACCAGCTACACAGTATCACCCCTAGCAGCAACCGGAGTAGGCACATGACTGTGTGTGTGTGTGTGTGTGTGTTGTGGAGGGGGGGCTGTGCACAGGTGTGGCTCACACTCTTTTCGCGCCCCCTTCCGTCGTGCTCGCTTACAGTCTCCCTTTGGTTAGGATGTATCACACAGTACTCCTCTCAGCACTTCCGCTTGGGCAAAGGACGCTGTGGCTGTCGGTAACCTTTTCCGTTCGAAACCACACCCGCGGGCGCATCGCGCTTGTAGAAGCCGTTTCCGTTGGTAGCAGCCGCGCGCTTGCCGCTCGGCCGGCGCGACGCGCCACCTGAGCTGGTGCGCTTTGAGACTGGCGCAGAGTTTGAGCGCTGATTGCGGATCGGTGCTGCGGCGCGTCGTGACTTTGACGCCTGTGTCTTCTTCGTGGGAGTTGGCTCGGGGACGGGGGCGGGCGCGGGTGCGCACCGCGCCTGGTTCTCCTCCTTTTCAGTTTTATCAGCCTCCAATGCCTCAACAGGAGCCTGGTTGGTTGTGGTCAGCGCCTCCGACACCTCATTGGACAAATCAAGCTCGAGAGAAGTTTCACTAACCCCCTCCTCATCAGTATTTCGCACCCCCTCCCCATCAGTGTCTCGCACCCCCTCCCCATCAGTATCTCGCACCCCCTCCCCATCAGTATCTCGCACCCCCTCGTCATCAGTATCTCGCACCCCCTCCAGCTGCAGAGGAGGCAGACGGCGAGTGTGGGTGGAACCGCCACCTCCCGCTGAGCGTGCGCGCACGACCTTCGGTGAGTCAGTCGCGTACTCAGGCAGCACGACCGCCAGGTGTATGCGTGGGACTGCGCGAGGCGCCGGGGTGGGCGCAGGAGTCTGAGATGCGGGTTTGTCCAACTCCGGCTGCTGCTGCTGCTGCTTCGACTTCTTCTGGCGCTTCTTCTTTCGACCGCCTTGAGGCTCGTTCCACTTGCTCACCCATGGCGGCCGCTCATGGATGGGAATAGGTCGCCTCACGGAAGCGCCGGTGCCCCCGCGGGAGTGCCGCAGCGACGGTGTGAAGGTGCGGCGGTGCGGTACGTAAGAGGGGGTGGTTACGCGCATGGCGGTGGCCGATGACGCGGCCACAGTGTCAGAGTGGTCCATTCTCGCAGCGACGTCCTCTGTTGTTATATGGTGCTCTTGAATGTGACTCCCCGCATCGAGTTGCTCCAATGCCTCGGGTGTTGTGTATAGCTCGTCGTGCCCGTGCGCTTCCTCGCTGCTGTCTGGGTCCTGAGTGTATACAAACGCCTCAGTGACTTGGTTGTCGCCCGCGACGAAGTTGGCGTCTTCGTTGGCGTCTTCGTTGGCGCGTTCGTTGGCATCGAGGGTAGTTGGCTCCCCTTTGCGGGCGGCCGGTGCAGGAGAGTTCGCTGCTGGTGCTGCACCACGAGAGGCCATGCTACGCGACGACGCCGCACGGCGGCTGTCTATGCTACTTGCCCGGCGAGAGCGGATGCGACGAGTCAGGAAAGCTGCTGGCATGCTCCGGTCCCAGTAGTGCAGGAGGTGTTGCGCCCTTATGTCCATGTCGCTGCAGTCTTTCCAGAAGCAGCGCAGTGCCTCCTTGTACGCACCACGGCACGCGCTATCCGCCAGTAGGTCGTCCACGCGCTCCATGAAGTCGGCCGCCTGTGCCTTAATATCAAGGGCGTACTTCATGGTGTGACTGTCGATGAAGTAGTTTCGGTGATAGACCGTAATAGCCTTGTCCAGCTTCGACTCCTCGCGCACGAGGAAGGCGTAGATGCGAACACGCAGCATATCAAAGTCTTCAACAAAGCTGCGCAGCCCGCCATGGTCAACATAAGACGTAAGGCGACGCCTCCCGAGGCGGTTCGGCGTCATGCTGCCAGCGTAGAAGGAGCCATCGTTGCTCTGCCCAGGCGCGCGTGTGGAGAGGGAGCGAGCACGCTGGTGGCTGAAGGAGCGCATCTGGTTCCATGACTGAGGAACGGCGGTGAGGCAATGCGGCAAACTGGCGGGACTCTCACTCACGCGGGAAGCGGAACGGATCCGGAGCGGTGCACCACCGCTGCTAAAATACCCCAGCCGTGGCGCCCTCACACCCTCCTCGTCGCCCTCTGACTGATGGGTGGGCGGCGGCACCGCGAAGGCATCAGACAAGTCGCAGTACACTGAGTTATACCCCACACCAGAAGCAGCCGGGGGTGCGGCCTCCAGTGGCACCGGCTCCTCGCAGAACTTATTGCCCAGCAGAGCTGCGAAGAGGGAATGCTCACCCATCACTGGCAGGTGAGTGGCACCGGAGATGGCGCGCACCTCCTCCATGAACGCGTGCAACTCCCGCGACGCCACCTCAATTCCCGAGCTCAGTAGCGCCGCCGCCAACGCGCTATCAATGATGATGTAGAAATTGCTGGGCAAGCAATCAGAAGGCATACCAGCCTCGCGCTGCGACACCACCAGGGCCTGAACCGCCTCTTTTGCCGCCTCCACATCACCCGGGCCGTAGACAGCACCGCCGCAGTCTTTGACCGCGCGCCAGTAGCGTGTCGCTGCAGTGTCGGTAAAGAAGAACAAGACGCGGTTGTCAAAGAGCGCGGCGCGGGAGCGGTTGGTCATAGCCGTGAGCGGGATGGGGAAGAGAGAGAACGGGCAGGTGTCCGACTCGGGGCGGAGGTATGTGGTGGAGATGGGGTGGGTTGGGCAGCGCACCATCACCTCGAAGCGCGAGGGGGCCGGCAGCGTGCTGAGCGGCGCCGCAGCGTTCCTTGCCACCGCCGCAAACCACTCAAACACATACGTTGGCTGCACAATGGAGTAGCCGTAGGACAGGGCAGCCAAGCAGGTTGTGCTGTCGTTGAGCTCAGTAGTACAGTACAGTTGACCAATGGGGGTGGCAGACATCTCATGCAAGGGTATCGGCATATCCACGAGAGTAGCACCTAGCTGGTCGAACATGCGATGCAGGTCATTCAGGTAGTCCTCAGGGTAGGCACCACCCTCGATACTGACCACCAACGGGCGGTAACGGAAAGTGCCGCTGATCCCATCACCAAGATACAGCACGTCACCGTCGCGGACGATTGCCGAGTCGCCGGCTCTCAGGCTCGTCTCTCCAAGACGTACTTCAGCGTCCCCCTTCGTGAGCAGGGCTGTCACACGCACTACCAGCTTACAGCCGTTAGCCTCAGCTGCGGCGGGCTCAGCTTCAGTGTACTCAGCTGCGGCGGGCTCAGCTTCAGTGTACTCAGCTGCGGCGGGCTCAGCTTCAGTGTACTCAGCTGCGGCGGGCTCAGCTTCAGTGCACTCAGCTGCGGCGGGCTCAGCCTCAGTGTACTCAGCTGCGGCCCCGCTGTCCTGCTCCTCCAGAGCACCATTGACGGCAGCGTCGCCGCCATCCTCAGTTCCCGCCGCTGCACGTATCGCTGACTCTACCTCGAGGGCCGCCTCCTTCTCGTTCAGCACCGTCATGGACACGTGCTCAGCTGAGATACCTTCGTATGCGAGGTTGATATCCGCCGCCGCATCCTGGCCGAGAATGTACGGCTTACGAATCACCAGGGAGTAGTACGGCGCCGACCGGCACGGCAAGGCCGTAGAGAGCTCGAAGATGTACATCCTCTCGAGGATTCTAGCGTCGTTGCTGACGAGCTTTCGAGCCTGTAAAGATGTTGGGGTTGTGGTGTGGGGGGTGGGAGGAGAAATGGCTCGCACTGACTGGGTGACAAGAGAAAGGGGAAATGAAAACAAGCGGTGGTAAAGATGGCAATGATGCTGTGCTACCGCCCCTGTCGTGTCGTGTCGGTAACGAGGAAAAGGTCAAGGTGGGGGAAGGGGGGTGGAAACGAAGGAGAGCTAGCGAAGAGAGGTGTACGACTTCTTCAGACGATGTAGCTCACGATGATACTGCTGCTGCGGCTGCTGAATGAATGAGTGGTGATAGGATTGGTGTACAGTGCGGTGCGGAAGCAACCTCCCACTGAGCTGTGAGGGAAAGAGAGAGTGTGTGTGTGTGTGTACCGCTGAGACGCAAAAAGGGGGGGGAAGAACACAGAAGACAGGGGAAGCGAGAGAGGGTAGTGGAACAGTGGTCAGTCTGTGATGAGAGAAAGGGAAACAGTGAGAGAGAGTGAGTGAGTGAGTGAGACAGAGAGAGAAGGATGCGTTACAATCTCCTTGCTGCAGTAGCTGCAAGCCCACAGCCCGGAGCGAAAAAGAGAGAGGGAGAGGGGAGAGGGGAGAGGGGAGAGGGGGGAGGCGAAATAGTGAACGAAATGAGGCAGGAAGGAAGGAGAGACGGAGAAGGAGTCAGTCGTCTGTGCAGTCGTGCCTCTCGCAGGAGAGGCCTCCCCACCACCACCACCACACACACACACACACCTGTTCGTGTGGAATCGTCTTGTCTGGGCGTGAGAAAATGTTGCTTTTTCTCCTTTGCGCATCATTGTTATCCAGTGAGCAGTGCGCTCGTCACATGTAGTGTGTGTGTGTGTGCGTGTGCGGGGGAGGGGGAAGACAGATGCACGCACACGCACACACAGAGATAAAGCAACGTGCCTGTCCAAAGCGCGTGAAGCTGCCCACAGTCCTTTGTTTTTTTTTTCATCGTCATTATGGCACTCTCTGTCTCCATCACCCGTGGTAAAGAAACGGCTGAGGTGGAAGTGGTGGTGGGAAAGGCACGCAGTGTCCTTGCAACACTGCAGCGCACACCGCGTACACGCAGACACACGTTAGGGTGTGTGCCATCACCGCTGCTGCTTCAGCTCCTTCATGCGCTGCAGCAGCTCTTTCATGCGTGCAAAGATGGGAAACTTAAAGCGACGCGTCGCATCCGCGGCAAGCTCCTGCAGCGGCGCCCTCTTCGCCTCCACCGTTCGATATGCCTGAATGCACTCGGCCATGGCCGACGCGTAGAGAATGTGCTGCAGGGTGGCAGCAGACAGGGACGATGTACCGCTTGCACCTGTTGGGTCAGTATCCGCGTCACCAGTGACTGCCATTTCAGTTTGAAAAGAGGAGAGCGGCTGCAGTGCGAGCGCCGCCAGCGCCGCCTCTTCCTTTTCAATCTGCCGCGCCAGCAGCGCCATTTCGTCCAGCCGCTCGACCCGCTCTCGCTCATTCACTTCAATCGCATTCGTTGCCTCGGCAACTTGTGCTTCGATGGCAGAGGCAGCAGAATCTGCGGCAGCTGCCGTGACGGCAGACGCGGCGTTCTCATCGGTGTCGCCGTGAGGCTTCGATGCCTCCTTCAGCATAGTCAGCTCCTTGCTCAGCTTTACCCGCTGGTGGCGTAGTTTCATCTGCGCGTCCATGTGGCGCTGCATGGCGTCAATGGAGCTCTTGAAGGTATCGAGATTTGTGCGAAGGCGCAGACATGCATTATACTCGGGGCCAAAGTTCTCGGATGTTGAGGATGCCGTTGCGGTCAGTTCATCGCTGTTGCTAGCCACAGCGCACTGCCGCACCTCAGCCGGTGGTACGTTTCCCTCCGGGTAGACGGTGAGCCCCTCCGGGATGTAACCCCACTCCATCTTCTCGATCGGGATCGTGTCCCAGTTGACAGCGTTTCGCTCCGCCTTCGCGAGTTCATTGAACTTTGGATTTCGTGCGAGTTCGTTGTCGCGTTCAAAGGCGGCTGTGGGCAGCCGCTCCTCGCCGTCGCGCTTGCGCTGCGCCATCTGCAGCGCGAACTCCTTCTCCGAGGAGCGCAGGTTGTTTGCCATGTGAATAGCAGCGACCATTTTCGCGTCTACTTCGGGCAGCTCCGCGTTCGGCTGAGCGAGGCAGGTGGGCTCGTAGGAGAGGAAGCACACGTACTGGTACGTTAGGTGCTTCACAAGGGGGTAGAAGTCGGCAATGAAGAGCGGGCGATCGAGCAGGTTCTCCAGCAGTGAGTGATTCTCCGGCACCGTCGTGAAGAGCAGCTTGCCGCCCTCCTTGAGCAGCAGCTTTGCGGTGGCCGCGTACTGCGTCCACACATCCGCGGTGATGAATGGCGGGTCAGCGACAACGTAGTCGAAGGCAGCCATGTACTGGACCGGCACCTGCTCTGGCTGGTGAAAGTCGTAGTGCACGAAGCATGGGTCGCTGGACCACTGAAGGTCGTACTCGAACACGCGACTGCTGTGCCGGAGCTGCTTCAGCCGTGACTCGTCCTCGGCCGTCTCATCACCACGGCGCTCGTCCAATGCGAAGAAGAGTGACGGCGTGGATAAGAAGGCACAGGCGGTGGCGTGATGACACACCTCGCGTACAAGGTGGTGAATCGTGTTCCTGGAGTACCAGTACTGATTGAACTCTACCTTGGTGTGTTCGGCGTTGAAGACAGTACGCGAGGCTCCAGATGCGGCAGTCACAACGGCAGCGGCGCTGTCGTGAGTGTTTGGCATTGTATGCTTGGGGGGCTCAGAGAGGAGGAGAGGAGGTGGAGGGAGAGAAGTACCGCGTAGTCGGTGGTGATTCGAAGCGAAATAGCAAGAGAGGCAGAAAAGGGGGGTGCACGAAGGAAACAATGCTGATCCGCGTCCGTGGGGAGGGGGGCGGCGGTTATGTGGCCAGACGTGTCTGTGTTAGAGTAGGAAGGG
Source organism: Leishmania lainsoni (assembly GCA_003664395.1). Taxonomy (NCBI): domain Eukaryota; phylum Euglenozoa; class Kinetoplastea; order Trypanosomatida; family Trypanosomatidae; genus Leishmania; species Leishmania lainsoni. The sequence goes on from RAIA01000002.1 coordinate 208,660, forward strand.
GGGGGGGTTACTGCGCAATGCATGGGTAACAGATCGGTCCAAAGAGACACTAGAGAGTGGTGATGGGACTACTGCGCGGATTTCTAAGGGTAGGTGTGAAGGGAGAGAGGTGTGTCGCACATATCGAGGGAAAAGGGGGGAAGGAAGTAGTGCAGATGCGAGGCCTACATCAGTAGTGGGGGGTGAGCAAAGAAGAAAGAGGAAGAGGGGCAACATTTTGCCCGTGACCTCCACGTCAAGGGAGAGGGGGAGAGGTGGAGGGAAGAGGGGGGTGGTGCATCGTGGATATCAGACATGTGAGCTCCACTTTTCAGACCGCATCTTTCACCTCCTTCACTGGCATTCCCGGCCTCGCGTGCACGAGCCTGGATGACCAACAGCGCGCATATGTGCGTGTGTGGGCGTAAGCACATGCACACACACACACACACACACACACACACACATCCTCACGCAAAGACACACGCGATGGATCGCCATGCTCGACAGCAGAGACGCTGGGCAAGAGAGAAAAAGAACTGTATTCGTGTGACGCCACCGCCATTCGCCCTGGTGGTCTCACACAGTCGCCACTTCTTTCAAGCATTGCTGAGAGGGCTCGTGTGGTTGTCTCTATTCATAGACGGCTGTGCGCCCTGATACACGCGCACACGCCTCTGGATTAGGGTTAGAGTCTGCAGGTGTGCCGCTTCATCTTCCAATGGATCTCTAACAGAGGGGCTCATGAGACTGCGAGGATAAAGCAAGAGGGACACAGAGGAGGAGAGTAGAGGAGAGTAAAAACAACAAGGCGCTTGCTCTCTGCCTCCAACACGCCACAGAAGTGGCGAACACGTCAACTACAAAACAAACAGGCACAGTATTTGAGCAATAAGCGTCGAGTCGCACAGAGACATGCGCATGCATGTGCGCAGAGGGCATCGCTGCGGAGAGACTCACGTGTGAAGCGCTCGCATCAAAACTCCTGTACACCGAATGTCAGAGGAGCGGCGTCTCATCACAGACGCCAGCGTGTCTCTCTCTCGCTCTTTTACACTCCCTGTAGAGGTGTGCTGGTGCGGGGGTTTGGGGAGGGGGGAGGGGGGGCAGAGATCTATGTTGGAAAATACTACTGCATGTCATATCATCGACTCCTCAGCGATCCTTCCCCCCCCCTCTACTTCAGTTTCTTCTTGAGAGCCTCAACGCGCTCAGCACCGAGAAGAATGGGGTGCGGGGAAGGTGGTGCACACGATCAAACCTCTGCAAGGAAAAACAAACCAGAGAGGTGACGGGCAAACGGCGAGAGAAGATGCGCATGCCAACGGTGAACAAAGCAGCGTCAAGTCAGAAAGCACAAGGAGGAAGAAGGGGGAGGGGGGATAAAGCGAGAATGGAAGTTAAAATTTTGAATTCAGGGGAGAACAACACACCAACACGAACAAACGAAACGCACATACACACGCGCACACACACATGTGTGTACTCTGCCGTCTACAAGCAACTGCTGCTCTCTTTCTCTCTCCCTCTCTCTGCATCTGTATATCTGGCGAGGGGAAGGGGGAGAGTAGGAGGGCAGCGGGGGAGCCATAAAGAGACAGACCGATCCTCTCATGCATCTCGGCACAGTGCCGTCAGTGCGGCAGGCTTCATCTACAAGTCAACAGGTGGACCGCAAGGCAACAACAGCAAACAAAGAAAGCACAGCCAAGGATAAGTAGACGGTGTCCGAGTCCCCCAGCTCTCCTCTCCTTCATCCCCTTCCTCTCGCGTACTGCTCTAGCAAGGGCACATCCGCCCAACCAACGTACACACCCACACCCACGCACGCACACGCACACAGCGGTTGGCAGAGCGCCGAGCACGACGGAGCCGGCAAAGGTATAAGAAAGAGGGAAGCGCCCCTATCCTCGCCAAAGGAGGGGCTGAAGAATAAACGAAAACACACAAATGTAAGCGCCCCCCTCCGCATCTCTCCAACTTAAGCGCGCACGTGCACGCATAAAGGGCAGCCCTCTGCCTCGCTCCCTCCGACGCCTGCTCAGAGCTCCCTTAGGCTCTCTATGAACGTGCGGTAGTACACAAGGACATCAAGCGGGGGTGGACGGTTGGCGAAGCCCATTGCAGCCGCAGTCACCTCAGTGCGCGCGGGCTCAGCCGTCAGTAGATCGCTTGTATTCGCCGCGAGTGACACTGTTGGCGTAACGGCCGCATCGCGCTTTTCCCGCTGAATCAGCGCATACTGCTGGCGCAGTCGTGGAAAGAGTGTTTCCAGAGGCTCTGTCACGTCATTGAATTCATTCATCACCTCCAGCTGGACTTCTTCCGCATCCACCTCGACGCTTGTCAAGTACGCTTGGCCTTGGTGATCGCTGCGCTCTGACGCCGGCGCATTACTCGTCCTTCGCCGCTTCTGTGCCGGCTGGGCAACCGTGATGGCGCAATCATGTCGGCTGGCGTTGGTGGCCCCTAAGTGACGCCATGCGTACCGCTCACCGAATACCTGCTTGAACGCCTCCAGCACGGTGAGGTAGAACTGCAGGTACAGCCCTTCTTCGGCACGGCGTTGCTGCAGCGTCATAACATGCTCTAGCGTGCGACTGGGGGATATGCACGTCGCCGGACGGCCGCGGCACTCCGCCCTCGCCGTTTCGTCTTCGTCATTCGCAGCTGCGCCGAGCTCGCTGCTGTCTCGAGGTCGCGTTTGACCGAGTGGGCGAGAAGACGAGAAAGGCGAGCCGTTCACCCCGGCACGCTTCGTGGCGTCGTATGCGTTAAGGGAAAAGCGTTGCTGAGACGGTGTCTCAAAGACCCTGTGTGACGCTGCCGCGACACAGCGGCGGGGCCCACCGGCCTCACTGCTGCTCAGCTGACGGCCAACTGGCACCCCCGAGAGCAGCGCCGCACGACAACTTTCAACATTGTGGGACGAAAGCTGCGCACTCTCGGAGCGAGGAGTGACGACACCGCCCGAAGCGAGCATGGAGGTCTGCATGGGTGTCACAGCCAAGGTGCCCTCTGCCGTTCGCAGCGACCACGTTGCGGGTGGCATCTGCCGTCGCGTAATGACGAAGTACGTGACACGAACAACCGTCTCCATGGGCAGGACGCCGTGATCTCGCGCATCGTAGCCCTGCAGGCGGCGCAAGATGGCGTCGGCAGCGGCTCGTAGCTGCGGCCGCAAAGCGACAGCGGCAGATCGCCAGTCCCCCGATGTACGCGTGTTAGGCACAGAGACGGTTGTGAGCGCAGTCGATGGCGGCGTAGACGACTCCGCTGCAGTCACGAGGGCAGTGGGGAGTAGGAGGCTGCGCGTCGGCGTGGGTGAGACGCTCGGTGACGCGCACGCGGTGGTTGACGCCGCCGCAGTCGACTGTGCAAGAACTGTCAGTACGGTAGCCGAGGTAGTGTCCTTTGGAGTAGGTGAGGGCTCCGACAAGTGGAAGCTGGTGCGGTGGTCTCGCAGGGTAGAGAGCAGACTTTCCCGCGTTCGACACACCTCGGCTTGCGCGCGCTTCACCAGCTCCTTCACCTCCTCGCTGACACGCGCAGACTCTGTCGAAGACGGCGAGGACATCGACGACGCCGTATCTGCGAGCCTGCAATGCGTGCCGGCGATGGCGAAAGGTGGGGGGGTTGCAGTGCAGTACCGATGCTGAGTGGTTGCCGCCTCAGGGGAAGGCAGTGGCCGGGGGTCGGCAGGTGCCACCGCGCCATTGTTGGACGGGAGAGGGTTTAGCTGGATAGAGATGGAGGCGTCAGTCCCGGCAGTGAGACACGGCGATGACGGGCGGTGCGCCTCCGCCTGCGGGCGCGCAGGCTCTGGTGAAAAGGACGGCGCGGCGATAGAAGGGCTAGTGGCGCGGCGCGCACTGGTATATTGAGGTGCTGGGGAGCGGCGAGGTCGCTGCGCAACCACTGCTGTTGTGAGTGGCTTCTCCGCCTCCACAGAGTTGTCAGCGGGAGCAGAAGAGCTATTGACATTCCCATACAACTCTGCCCTCGTTTCTGGTGTCGTCACTGCTGCAGTGCTGGCGTCGTCCACCAGCTTTAGCACACGCTCCGTCTGATCTGGGGCGGAGTCACTGCCCTTGCTCACCTCTTTCCTCTCTCCCTCCTGCACGTCAAGCGTCGTAGATACCTCCCTGTCGCGGTCGCGTAGGCGGCGAAGTGGGGTAGGCGTCGAGCCGCTGACAAGCCACAGCGAGCTCATCGCCGCCGTCGTCACCGACAAAGACGGGCCGGAGACGCTGTTCAGCATCGTGAGAGAGCTGAGGGGTGTCGCATTCACTGGTTCGTCATCTGCAGTCGTCGTGAGAGCCGTTGTTGCGTCCAGCTGCGCCGGTATCGTCGGCACCGTTTGTAGCTCGGATTCGAGCGTGCTGCTCGCAGGCAGAATACAGGAGTGCATGCTGAAGCTGACAAGATCCTGAGTAGTGTTGGCGGCAGTCGCAGCGGTTGTAGTGGTCATGTCCACAGACGCGTTCGCAGCATCGTTCGTCAGGGTCGCTTCCATGCCAGCCCAGTGCTGCTGCTCTGTTGTGTTTCCGGCATCGTCACGGACCGCGCGCACTGCCATCACCACTTTCTCGTCCAGGCCCTCCCTCGCACGTGCTGGCGACAACCTCTGTGAGGCCTCCGTAGTTTGAGTCGAATGCGGCACAGGTCGTGGCATCGGGCTCATCATGCTGCTGCCTGCACTGCTCAGGCTGCCACGGTGGCTGCTCACCGAGTCTCTCTCAGCCGCACTAGCACGGCGGGCAGTAAACGCAGCGCTGCGGTGCGCATCCTCTTCTGCGCCTTCCATCACGACGCTGTGGGCAAGGTGAGTAACCGGTAGTGTAAGGGGTAACACAGCAGGATCCTCGGCAAGCGGGTGGGCGATGATTTTAGCGGTGGATTTGTCATTCCTACAAGCGCACTCCTCGTCCTCGTCGCCGTTGTCCATGACGAGAACGGTGCTCCCGCGTGGCGCATCCACAGCGAAATCCACGGGCAGCATCCGCGTCGACCCGCGCCTCACCACCCCCTCGGCAGCAGGCCGAGGTGGATGAGCATTGTCCATGAGCGCATCGCCTTCCATGTCTGTACCACTGCACCGGCGAGAGAGCACAAAAGCCCGACGCGGGGGCGGTGTGGTCCTCGGCAGACTCGTTGCATCATCTTCATGACCTTCGGCTCGCGCATCATGGTCCACAATTGACTTCTCAGAGCCGTTAGTAGGCGCGGCATACGTGCTGCTCCCGCCCCTCGACGCCTCCTCGTCATACTTCTCGGCACCCTGGCTGACTGGAATGCTAACGACGCCTTCGAAGTCGTTGGACAGCGTCACAGCATGCCGAGGCACCGGGGACACCGTCGCGCTCATCACACGCTGACTGTGCGCTCCAGGCTCGCTATCAGCGCCAGTGCCGTACGGCCTCGGATCTGAGGGTCGTGTCAGCACTGTGGCCTCTGACTCCAGGACTTCCAGCTTACTGCAGTCCGCCTCCGACGCGAGACAGTGCGCTTGCTCAGATCGTTGAGGCCGACTGTGAGCGTGGTAATCTCTGTTCACCGACGGTGAGCACGACGAAAGAGAAAAAGGGTGATGGTGATGTTGGTGCTGCGACTGCTGCTGCTTTGAGTAGGGCCGGGAAGATGAGTGAACAGAGCGTGACCCTGACATCGTCCGGCTGCGGGTCGCCTTGAGGGACTGTAGCCTGTGCTGCCCAGATGCCTCTACATTGGGGTCACGCGTGTGAAACAGTGCAGGGGAAGAGACGGCAGCGCCGCTGTTGCAGACATCATTGATGCTGTCACAGCTGAGTGGACCAAGCAGCGGGCTGGCTGGCCCGCTTGTGGTGCCTGCCAGAACGCTCGCCGTGCTGATAAAGGAGAGCGACGTGTCGAGACAGATGGCAGGTCTGGCCTGCACCTGCGACATGCTCTTCGAGCTTTCCTCGTCGTGGCGAAAGTCCGGATCCCTTCGAAAGTTCGGAAAGCGACTCATCGTGTGGCAATGGTAGCGTTGGCGGCGTGATACAAGATTGAGGTCGACGGTTTACAAAGTGGGAAGGGTGCGGTGTGTGTGTGTGTGTGTGGGGGGGGGGGGGGGGAGTGAGTACAGCCTCGTTGCACCTTCACGCCTCCAGGGCACCAGCTGGTGCTCTCTATTCTGATCCGCTTTGCTTCTCTACAGTGGAAAAGAGGAAAAAAAATGCAGCAGCCGCTCTCCCCAAGGAGGAGCGAGTCGCAGATGCGTATGGTGTGTCTCTATTATGCTGGCGCAGGTGGCTGGTGTAGAGACAAGTGCGTATCTGACTCTCTTGTGTGCACTTGAGCGCCTCTATGTATGAGCTATGCGGATGTACAAGCAGGATGACAACCTTCCCCCTTGACCAGCTGTGCTTGAGGTGTGGGTGGTGGTGGAGAGGGGGGGGTGAAAAATAGAAAAGGGTGAGTAATGCCGCCTCTTCCAATACAACAATCGGGGTGAATGGGGATGAATGGGGGGCGGGGGCGGGGAGGCTCTCGCACTGACGCGAACACCAAACAGGTAAGAGAAGAAAGGGGAAAGAAAGAACGCTCGCCGTAGTCGGGTAGGTGTTCTCTCTGCGTGAAGGGAAGCGGAGAAGGGGTCGGCATTGTAGAGGGACAGACGCGATAAGTTTGCGAGGAAAGGAAGGAGGAAACCAAAGGAGAAAAAAGCCAGCAAGCTTCTCCGTGTTGGATTCAGAGGGGCCCCGTGCTCAGAGCCGCGTGCGGAGGTAGGTGAGTGTCGCAGCAGCTTTCTACAGACGCACCCGAGTGCCCTCGCCCCGCCTATCTCCCCCGCTCTCGCGCCCACCTCAGCGAGTCAGGAGTGCGCTCCGCTTCCCACATGCACGCGCGACAAGTGGTGTGCGCCGCATCTGTGCTTTTCACGTTCGCGTTTTTGTCTTTGTGTTGGGCACGCACACGTGTGTGCCGGAAGGAGGGGGGGGGGTAAGAAAGGGGGGAAAGGCAAGGCCGAAGCCGCACTGCCGTCCCACCAACTTGACGAATGTCCTCCCTTCACCGCCGCCCAAAAACAACAACCCCCGGCGCCTGGTGCCACGGGGCGTGTGAAGGGCGTGGGTGCAGTACTCAGGAGACTGCTATGAAGGGAGAGGAGTGCAATTGCGGTTAACGCGAGTCAGTTTCACTGTTACACCAAACCCAACACAGCAGACAAGATAAACGTGGGCAGGTGAAGACGCTATACAGTCCAGGGATGGTGAAGCGGTGCAGCAGGCACGACCGCAATGAAGAGATGGAGATAACGGAGGATACATGGCAGGAAACAAAGAAGCAACACATAACATACGCATCGGCGGAGGAGAGAGGAGGGGGGGAACGAGCGCGAGGTCATCTCCGCACCACCAAAAACACGCATCGGTGCCCCCCCTCCCCTCCCCTCCCCTCCCTCCCTATACATCAGAAGGCCAAATCCAAACGCTGAAAGGTGCGGCGGGGAATGGGGGGCGAATATGAAGAGAGAAAAAAAAAGAGCCCAAAAAAAAGCCTGACGGACTCCACCAAAGAAAAGGCGGGGCCCAACAAGCAGCAGCGAAAGCCGAACGAGGGGCACCAGTCCAGCAACTCAACCCGGCCATGATCGACTCCCCCACCCCACCCCCTCCCAAACACGCACGCGCACACACGTGCACACCGAAAGAGAGAGAGAGAGACATGCAGAGATGCAAGACACACGCTCAGGCCGCCGAGGTGTGTAGCATAAAGAGCCCCAGGCGCACATAGAGAAAGAAGTAGCGAGAAGGTCACACCCCCACATCCTACTGCCCACCTCGGCACTGCCAACGTCTCGCCAGTGTTCTCCGTCTCGCCCTCACGAGAGACAGCAACTGCATCGGTGGAGGATGTCATGTGCCGCTGGTGCGCCTACTGCTCGTGATAGGGCGGTAAAGGCGTGCTCACGTTCTGCAAACGAGAGCTATCAAGTGCCTCTTCTCGAAAGCGCACAAACGGGAGGCTAGCGGTGCTCACTGTATAGACTGTGCGCTTCACGGCTCGCTGCATAGGGTCGCGCTTTGCCCAGTGCTGCACTCTACAAGAACGGCGGCGACGCTTGCCCGAAAGCGCAAAGAGAGGGGCCACGAAGTCAGAGTCTCGTAATTGCCCCTCAGAGGGAGCGGCAAACTGGAACTGTGCAAGCCGCGCAGCACGACTCTGGGCAAGCGTGATTGGTAGCAGCTGCGCTCGCTGGCCTCCCGCTGACCACACCACCCGTGCCTTGACGGGAGCGTACGGAGCGCGGGCAAGCGTGCCGGAGGTGGCAACGCTACCCGACTTCCGGATGTCCCGCTGTTTCTGCTGCTGCCACGTGCGTGGCATGCGCTGACGCAGAGAAGGCGCCATCGCGTCCATCCTGCTAGCTGCGGTGAGGGCGAAAGGGTCATACCTCCTCTGGTCGAACCGATTGCACGACCACCGGCGCCGCTTCTCACTAGGCGTTGCCAAGTACGTGAGCGCCGGTGGGACGGCGGCGCCACTAGCGAGCTGCAGTGACTGAGCCAGCGCTTCCTGCCATGAGCGTTCCACCAGATGCCCAGAGGGGGTGTAAGGAGCGCTGAGGTAGGAAACGACACTGAGCCCTCCCACATTGACGTCAAAGTCGAGGTTTGTGTCCCTCGTGGGCACGCTGGCAGGCGATGCGAAGATGGGTGCTTCGTACAAGCGACCACGCAACCACGTGCCACGTATTGGCCTTGTCATCACCTTCTGCAGCCCACCCCCGGGGCCGGTGCTGCTGTGGGTCGAGTACCACGCACCGCCGAGCCGCCGCCCGGGTGCCTGCACACTACGCACGGCCTTCGCCACCTGAAAAGGCTGCGGGTTGCTGCAGCCACTGTAGAGAGGGGAGACGCCTTGGCTGAGGCAAAAGTGAAGTTGCTGATAGGCATTCTTCAGCCGCTGACTCGTGCTCAGCGCCGTCGTCGCCGCCGGTGCATCCGTGGCGTTCGTGAAGGAATACGCCTCAGAACTGCCCTCAGCCTGAGTCGCGGCAGTGAGAGCAGTGGTGACAGCGCCCGAGTTAGGACTGGGAGGTTCCACGGATACAGACTGTGGCGACATCGTCGTGGCACAGAAGCTGGGCGGGCTCAAAGAGAGAATGGACGACCCCCACACCGACAACCCGGGCACGGCAGCAGGAGACGTAGCGGGGACAGTGGCGACGCTGTGGGGCAGGTATGTAGTCCCGGGTACCGCGACAGTGGGCAGAACCGACATGGGTATAGGGGAGTCGTAGTTCGAGCCCGACGTCGGCGGACGCCCGCGTCTTGTAAAGAGAACACGAGAACTCCACTGGTCCAGCTGCGACGGCACCTGCGAGGGGGAGAGCGGTGGCAGTAATGGGAAGGCCCCCATGCAAAGTCCATCCGCGAGTGAGGGCGGTGACGCGGGGCCCTGCTTGAAGCTGATGGAGTGGACACCGGCGCGGTTTGTGTAGCTGTCGCCATTGCCCTTGGTGGTAGCGCTTGCATACGCGCTGGGCTCGACTCTTTCCGGCTGCTTCGCAGGGGCATAGAGACCGCGCGAGTTGGTGATCATTAGCCCCAGTGTTTGCGTCTTGTGGGGAATGGATGCCGAAGTAGCGTTGGCGCGGTACACAGCAGCAGCACCGGTCGCGCTTGTGTTTGAGGCCGCGCCCCCTGTAAGTGCATGGGGGCGACGGTTCAGCACAGGTGGGAGTACGGAACCGCACACCAGCGTCAGCGGTGATGTACTGCTGGTCTGCAGCGGCGTAACGGCCGCTGCCGCAAGACCACCACCGACTCGCTTTGAGTAACGCGACTGCAGCGGGGGTGACACGGATAACAATAGCCGCTCGTGCCACGGTGCACTAATGTTGTTGTGAGTGGATGTTGCTCCGCTGGCTGCGCTGTCACCGTGGCTTTGTTCTGCGCCGTCGTCCATCGTCCCAGAACTCCCAGTGAAGTTGTGCTTCGCCCTTGAAGAGTTACTGCAAGACTGCTGCAGCCGCGTTGTCGACTGAGATCCGCCCGCTGCAGCGATGGTAGGCGCCGAAGTGATGTCCGTGGTGCCTAGTTCTTCGCCCTCGTGTGTACCGCGGTAACCAGCAAAAAGGGAATGTGCTGCTGGCGAAGCTTCGATTGATGGTAGGTTGGGTGTGTGATGGTAGGAGACGGCGTTGCTGTGCTCCTCCTCAGCACACCCGCCTTTACCGCCAGCTGCTGCCCCGGGAGTCGAGGCGCTGGAGGGACCGTCGCTGTTCGCTACCTCATACTTCTGCACGCCTGCATACGGAGACGGGCGCGGCGGCGGCGCTGCTGAAGCAAAGCCGCCGCCTTGGCACGACTCGTGGTTGACGGGGACGGCGACCCGGTCGGCCTCCACAAGCCTACCAGACACATGCACAGCTTCCTCTGTCGCGGCATCGGCGACTTCGTCGGCGTCACCGAGGCCGGTAGCACCGGAGCTGCTGCTCATCCCCTTGGCGCTCCCAGCACCAGGAGACGTCGACGACCCCGGTGCTAGTGCACTCGCCGCAGCAGCGGCAAGAGCAGCGGCGAGTTGGACATGCAGCGCGGCATTCGCCGCCCGCATCTCCTGCAGCTCCTTCGATGCATCCTTGAGGCGGTCTTGGCAATCAGACAGCGCCAATTCCAACTCGGCGGCGAAGCTGCCAACGTCGTCCATAGTGTGGTGTGAGTGCAAGAGTGTCTGAGAGGTGCTCACACCGATGGAAAAGCTGTCACGCTTCAGGTTGATCTGCTGCTCGCCGTGCGCGAGTTCGGGCGGTGCGCTCTTAGGGCTCCAGTGCGTGCTCAAAGTTCTGGTGCCGTGTGATTGTGAATGGTTAGCGGAAGCCGTCGGGGACAGTGCTGGGGAAGAGGAGGCGTCGCGGCTGCCCGTGCGCGAGTGCTTCTTGGTCCTCTTACTGCTCGCCTTGGCTGTGCCGCTAGGGCTGTCGGGATTCTTCTTGTCCTTTGGCTTGGTCACTGCGGTAGAGTTAGTGCGCCCAGTTCTACCGCGCTGCGTATTGGTGGTCGCAGTCACTCCGCTACCTTGCGCCGCACAGGCCGATTTACCAGACTTGGTAGGAAGCACCGCGACCTCACCTGCAAGTGAGGCTGAGGCCAAGCTCGCATTATAGCTGGGCTCGTGCGATGCGGCAGCAGCGGCGTTGGGCGCTGCAAGCGAGCCCCGTGTGCCGCCGCCGCCGCTGCTGCTGCTGCTGTCCGCAGGGATTGGCAATGGCTCACCAGCACCAATGTTAAAAAGCACCTCATGCTCACAGTGCGGGCACACCACCACGCTGGATACAGCAGGCAATGTGCCCATTCCGCCCGCCATCTTCTGCCCGCCACGGTTGCGGGGCTATTCGTCTTATTAGGTGGATCCTTCGGTGATGAGGTAGCAAGGACGGCAGAGGGCAGAGCAGTGGTCGTCGGATCTGCAGCACTGGCCGTATCGCCAGGTTGGGTAGTGGTGAGCAGGGTAGCGGAGAAACCAGGGCATCTTGCGCGGATTGACTCGCGCCCTCTGGGCCAACTTCAGCAGTGGGCCCCGCCGCCGAAGCTATCTCCGCAGCACTCTCCTGGTTGGTGGTGTCGCCAGCAGTCTGTGCACTGATGGTGGGTGTCGACTGGCACTCTAGCGACCCCCTCATGTCCGCGGCACCAGTGGCGCTGTTTTCATGTGTTTCAGATGTGGCGGGCGGGCCTCCGGTCTCCGTAGGCGGCGGAGTTGGTGCGGTTGTCTGCTCTGCGGGTTGCGATGGCGCCCGCACATTCTGCGCGCCGGCCGTAACAGACGATCTGGCTGACGTAGTAAATGCCGCCGGCTGCTTCTTCGCTACCACGCCACTGCCCTGCCCGTCTACCGCGGTCATCGAGGCAGACGGCACCTTGCCCGCACCGGCACCGTTGAAGGACACCTTTCGCGACGCCGCCCCGCCCACCGGGGGCGTCGCGAAGCACGAGTCACGGCCTCCTGGTCGGAAACCCGCAGCTGGGTCAGAACGGTTCCGCCCCGACGTACCACCAGTTCGGTCTCCGTGCCGTGGCTGCTGGTCTTTGCCGCCGGCCGTGGACATCCGCCTCTGCTCCTGCTGGAATGCCCTCGCTTGCTCCACCTCTTCTACGAAGTTGTTCTCTTGCCGCAGTAGGCCGACCAGGCCTCTGCCCAACCGCCTCGCGCTCTCTTGCAGCGACTGCGCGATGGCTTGAGTGAATTCAGGCACTCTGGATTTGCGCCATTCCTCTCGCACCTCCGGCAGCGTCAAGCGACGCTGCAACACCTCTTCTTCCATAGCGCTGAGGAACCCAACCAGTTCAGCGCCGGTCTGCAGAGATATGCGCTGTGCGTCAACGCAGAGCGAGAGGTTCTGCTGCAGCCGACTGGACTCGTCAATGTGCATCTTTGACAGGCGGTCCATCGCACGGCGGATCTCGAAAGTGAGAGCTCGAAAAGACTGCAGTGGTGGTGGCGCATCAGCCCCGGCAGCCACGTCAATTTCGCCATCTTTGCCTCGCTGGTCTGTTGTCAGCTCCACCCCAGTCTGGAGGTTGACCACTTTGCTGTAGAGCTCCTCCTGTTCGCCGGTGAAGTACGGTGTATACACGCACACGTGTCGCGCCAGGGTGTCTTCGCGCAGCATAGCCTCAGCCTCGTAAGTCTGCAAGGTGAGCTGCACGTGCTGCCGGTACTGTGTGTGCTGAGAAAGAATAGAGTCCCTCTCCTCGCTGAGGCGTGATAAGCGTCCCTCGAGGTCTGCCATCTTCAGCTTCATACGCGCCTCCTGTGAGCGTCCCTCCACGTCGGCGGCGATGCGGCCGAGCATGTCGGCCGTGTACGCCTGTGCGTTGCCGCCCTCCGACTGCCCATCCTCCTCACCCTCGCGTACGCCCTCCTTTGCCAGCACGCAGACCCGTAGCGGAGTTGCCCGCACTTTCCCAATTCGCGTTGTAGCGTGCTGATGACAGCCTCCTTCTGCGAGATAGCGACAAGACTCTCGGCGACGCGGCTCTGACTGAATTGCAGCTCTTCCTCCCTGCGCACAAGCTTGGCGCGCAGTGCGTCGAGCGCTGTGCGGCCCTGGCCCACCTCGCGTCCAAGCTGCTCGACGGACACCTCCAGCTTCGCGCGCTGCTGGTGCAGCTGTGTGTTGCGCTCCTCTGCCTCGGTGTTTCGCTTCTGTAGCACCGCGTATTCGTCTTTGAGACGCAGCATCTCCTGGTGAAGGGCGGAGTAGTGCTGATTGCGGGTGAATAAGTCCGCCTTTGTGCGTTCCAGCAGCTGCTTCGTGGCAGAAAAGCGGTTCTGCACCGCCTCGAAGAGCTCGAAGGAGACCTGAATGGCCGGGACAGTGCTGGCTGGGGGGACGGCGCCGCCTGAAAGAAGTTGCTGGATCGTCTCGTAGTTGGGGGTCCCAACCACATCAAGCAGCCTGTGGTACTCCTCTGAGAGTTCGGCCGCATTGGAGGCGGTAGGCGCAGCGGCAGCAGCAGCAGCAGCAGCTGGTGGGGGTACGACCTTCGCGGCCTTTGGTTGCCTCCACAACAACAACGCGTCGTTATCAGACACCGCGGTCTCCTCCGCGTTTACGCCGCTCCCTTCCCGACCTCTTCGGCCGCTGAAAGACATGGTGGATACAGTGGCGTGATGGGGTGGGGTTTGTGAGGGAGGAGAGGAAAGAAGGGGGGAAAGTGCACAACTCTCAGCACTCGTCAGTGCACCAACACCAAGAGCGAGACGCAGGTACAGGCAGGGAGAGAAATTCAGACGCCGACGTCCGATAAGAGACCAAAGAGAAATTAAAGAGAAGACGAGAAAGACGCCGTGGACAGCGCTAACAGCAGTGGTCAATCACAAACTAAGCTAGCAGAGACTAATGTACAAGGCACATACGATGCGTGGTTGTGTCCGACTGCGTGAGTAAGGGGGACACAGCGGAACGAGGGAGAGAACGAGGGAGAGACGTCAGACGCACTCAAGCTCGCCACCCACACGCGCACAATGATGCCCACTTCGCCGTCGCGCTGGTCGAGTGGTGACTTCGATCTCCGATGTAGAGGAGATGTACGCCAAAGGCAGTCGTCACGGTGGGGAGTAAAGAGCGCGTGAGCGTACACGGAAAAGATGGTGATGTCGGCGTTGACACCAGCGCCTGTGTGGGTGTCGGTGGAGGGGTGTATCGCCCCCAAGGAGTGCGGGGTACATGCATATCAGCAGCACCAGATAAGAACGATAGAGAAGAGAGAATGAGAGCAGGACAGAGAGAGAGAGGGGTAGGAGAGACCTCCATACGCCCAAGCCGCATGACCGCGTTTGAGTCCGTCCACGTGTGACTGTGAATGGGCGTGTGTCTTTGCACGCCTCTTCGCCCCCCCCTTTTCACTCCCCTCTCCTCCTCGCCAACGGACATGCTGACGTGCGCGAGGAGGAGAGGGGAAGTGAGAGACCGTCACGAGAGCGAAAAGGGGATGAAGGCCTTCATGACTCATACGCAAGCACACGTGAGAAGCGGCAAGGAGGAGATGAGGTCGATATTACGCCAGCATGAGAGCGGGTGAAGCGAGGTAAGATTTGTGACTGGCAGAAGAGTTGGTCAACAAAAGGCGGAGCAGCATGCAGAGAGGGAGGGGGAGTGTGTGTGTGTGTGTGTGTGTGTGTGTGTGTGTGTGTGTGTGTGTGTGGGTGTGAGTGTGTGGGTGGGTGGGTGGGTGGGTGTGGGTGGGTGAGGGGGGTTCATTGCAGGACACCCTATACGTACTCGGCAGAGCAGCAGCGGTAGGAGATGGGGCGAATAGCTGCAAGAGCAACATAAACAAAAGGGAAGCAGCAGCGGACGCGGGCACACAAACCAGCTGGGCTGCGCGGCAACCCCCCACCACCCCTCACTCACCGGTAGTGAGATGAGCTGTAGTGCCTCCTCCGTAGCCCTTCGGTAGGTCTCACCAAAGAGGACCAAGTACATCAGCGCGCAGGAGAACTAATACACCACCGGACACGCAGGGAGGCCTCTTCGCCGAACGGGTACTCGTCCTCGCCGGCTGGATAGAACTTCGGGTCGAAGCCGCTGAAGACCTGCGTCATGGTCATCGCCACCTCGCAGCTCCAGTAGAGCGGTTGGCGGTTGACGAAGAGCAGTTTGCCAGCCACACTGCGGCGCCACAGGGCACTGGGCAGGAGACTCCGCTCTGGCATACGCACCACACTCAAGGGGACGGATACGGCAACGAGGGTGCCGCGCGCGTCTCTACCGATATTGCTAGTGTTGCCGGAGCTCTCTACGCCATAAACTGTGTCGGCTGGAAGTGGCATCGGTCCCCCGCTACGGCCTTCGCGAGTTCCTCCGCTTCCATCGCATGACCCACAGCAACGACATCAACGGCCTGAGAAGCCTGAGTCCCGAGTGAGCCTCCTAAGTGCTTCGTGAACACGCCAAACCTCCGCCCCCTCCTCCGTTGGACGCCACAAGATGCGCAGATTGGCACGACTCACCTGTGGCTGGAAAATGCGATCAAGGTGTAGATTTCACCAGCTGATGCTCCACAGGACGGCGCTCTCGTGTACGCCGCCGCTAACGCTGCAGCAGTCATACCAGAGCCTCACCGGTGCAGTCCTCGTCGCGTGGTGCAAAGCCCCTCTGCAACACGGCAAGCAACGCAACATCACCTCTATTCAGGGACACCGTCACCCGGCAGAAGCTAAAACGGCCACCTAGACCACCGCAACGATGCAGATGGGTCAGTGCCCAACCCACCACCACGCGAACGCACCCGCCAAGACACCGGGCCTCTGTCGGTCTCGATGAGCGGCGCTGCCGGATAGACTGTGCAGGACGCGGCTGCACGAGAGCCATCGCTGGGATGGGGGGACTAATTACCTGTAGCAGTGCCCGCCCACTTGCCTCCAACAAGACCTCAGTTCGCTGTACGTCTCGGCTCGAGTTGAGAAAGTAGCGAGCAACGCCCTCCCCCCTCGCAGTCTGCCGCCAACGCAGCTGCGTAGTGCACAGCGCCGCTGCTCCTGCGACTTCCTTCGCTCCTAACACCGCCACTGAGGGAAGCGGAGGTGGCAGTGGCCTGCAGCGGCGAGGTGTCTCCAGACTTAGGCATCCATCTCGCCGCCAAACAGCATGTGTACCTGCACGTGCTGCTGTGAAGAACCCTCACTGTCACCGAAACCCCTGACCATAGGAAGAGCACGGCGATTACACACTCAAACGCCTGCTCTAGTTCATCTTACCAGACAGAGCTGGTGCCGCTTGGTATTGCAGATTTGGGGAAGTAGCCAAGGAAAGGGTAGACAGGCGGGATACGAAGGTGAGTCACAGCGCAGAGGAAGGTGGGAGGAGCATAAGCGCGCACGCACCACACCGCACGGCAGAAAGAAGTTAAGCCTGTGCATGACAAGGCAAGTAAACTCTCCTCTTTGTTGCTTGTTTTTTGTTTTTGCTTTTCTCAGCATCACGTGTGCGCGTCGCGGCCAGCGCTGCGTGAGTGCGGAGAAGAGCGAGGGGCCATGCATGTGCCGGGGCGCAGCGGAAGCGAAGAGGGGAAAAGCACGAAGACGTATGCGCAAAGCGTAGCAAGCGACAACTTGGCAGGTGTGAAGTCGCTGCGTTACCCAGCGAACCTTGGCGTGCACGAGGAGGGTAAGAGAGGGGAATGAGGACTAGCCGCTCACCTTCTCCGAGAAGGCGAGCGTAGAACAGCTGTGTATAATGCCCCTGCTGCCCTCTAGCCCGGTCTTCTGATATCGCCTCGTTTGGTGGTGTGAGAGTGAGAGGAGGAGGCCGGAGATAAAGAGTAGAGGAGGACGATGTTGTCCTTCGCAGCGGGTTACACACAAATCGCGTTGGCTTTTCGTTTGCTGCAGCTTCGAGTGTGCACAGAGGAGCCCCCAAAGACATCCTCCAGCGCGCAGATGCCCTCCTCACACTTCCCCCCCCGCACCCCAGTGGAGATGTCATTACTCTTCCCCTCCGTCTTCCTATCCTCCAGTCCCTTCCACCCATCATCGCTGTCTCAGTGCACACGGTGACGCAGGAGGGGTTCCTGTTCCCCTTCTCTCGATGCCTCCTCTTGGGCCTTGTGTATACGCTTTGAGAAGCCGAGGGAGAAGTGGGCAAAGTCGAGGGGTACCACGCGGGTAACAACGCCGCAGCGACACGGCTGTCGTGACACTCCTCCATCGCTGTCACGCCCCACCTCGCAGCTTTAGATCGTGCCAGTCCTGCTCCATATGACGGCACAGCTGCTCGTAGTGCACCTCGTGTGCGTGGAACCGGCCGTCGACGTTGGTCGCAGTGGATGGTGTGAGGGAACCCTGGCTGAAATCCGCTGCCTCGATTACTGGCGATGGCGACAATGCCCCTGTCGTCGGCTTCCCCAGTAGTGTTGTTGCCACGGTGACGTACATGCGATGTGCATCTTGGACATGTCGCTCAAGTGAGCGCAGTTGCCAAGACTTAGGTGGATTGGAAGCGAGATCAGGTGCGATACGCCGCCGCTGGGATGTGACAGGAGCACCGTCGGTGTGGGAGAAGAGAGCTTCTTCTGCACAACACAGATACCGCCACGCGCCATCCAGCACGGAGAGGGCTAGAGTGTCCCACGACAGCGCACGTGTCTGTCCTCGGTACGACAGCGCCGACCAGGAAGCAACCCCAGGGACCTCACTGAATTTACTCTGATGTGGAACATGCTTCAGCACCGCCGCGGCAGCAGTGAAGTCGGAGCGCCAGCTGTATGCCTCCGCAACCTCCAGCAAGGAGCCGTGCACCTCAAGAAGACGCACCGCCTCCCCAAAGAGGACCTCGGTCTCCTCCGTGCTGTCACGGGGGTCGAAGCGAGAGAACAACATTTCCGCACTCCGTTGTGGCGTTGCCGTCGCCATGGCCAGAGGCAGAGGTACAGTGGCGACTGCGTCAGGCTGCTCAGAGCGGTACTCCTGTGAAGACCCCTTCGCGCTCAGGCGGCGCGCACTCGCATCAGCTGCTCCGATGCACTGAGTTGATACTCTTACTCTCTGATTTGTGCACCACCAGTCCAGCAGCCAGCGTGCCGTGGCTTCGCTTGGCTCCAGTATCCCTTGCCGCAGCAGCTCTTGCACACGACGCGCTGCGCTGCAGGCGGACGTCGGCTGAGGAGACTCCAACCTCCTCGTCGAAGTGTCCGCTACGTGGCAAAGAATCACTTCGAGCAGCAAGTACTGGAGTTGCAGCTCCACTGGAATGGCAGCGCTGTGCAGGAGCAGTATATAATCGCAGAGGAGCCCCTCGAGTTGGCGCCGCCTCTGGTCCTGCTGCTGCTGGGGGTGGCGCGGCAAACAAGATGACTGAAGGGCTGTCCAAGTGGGAGAAAACACCGTCTGTAAAATGAGCTGCTGTAGCGCCGTGGAGCTGATTGGGAGCCCGCCAGACGCCTCAGAGCTAGCCGCACCGGCACCGCTGGCGCTGTCCGCCCCACCTGCAGGAGCCAAGGTGTTTTCACGCTCCACTGCAACGCAGCGGAGAGAAAACTCGGTTTCGAGCGTGAGGTTCGCCAGTATGCATTTCCATAGTGCGTACAACTCATTGCCTGCGACGTGCAGTGTCGACGTGGTGGTCGTGCACAGAAGACGCCGCAAGATATCGACCTCTGCGCACTCCACTCGGTCAGCCTGGGAAACTGCCGCAGCGTTGCCATCGCTATCACCGCTCGCCAACCCCACTACTTGTCCGGCTAGCTCCCGTAGAAGGTCGACAAGAGCATACACGGTGCCCGTGCTGCAGCCCTTGGCAAAGGGAGCGGAAAACATCTGATGGCGCCGACACAGAAAGCGCACGTAGGAGCGGACAAGTCCAGTCACCGTATCGCCATTCAGGGTGTTTACGTCGAGGCCCTGCCCTTGCTGCCGCGACCAAGGGTACTGGTCACCGTGCTCGCTCTCGCGGCTTAAGTCCACAAGCAGACGCCACTCCGCCACCCGCGCGGCATCTACACGGCACACGCGCAGAGTTCCGTCCGACGCGTTGATGACCAATGGAACCTTTGAGCTCGCCAGCCACTGATAGTCGCCGTAGACGACCGGCTTACCGCCACTCAGCGCATCTGGACTGCCGCCTGCGCATTCATCCTCACAAGCCTTCACCACTGCAGTTGCGCTGCAGCAGTATAGCGGGTACATCAACGGTACAGCAGAGGCGGCAATGGGGTTCTCCCACGCCGTCAACTCCAGCATTGAGCTCCTCAAGACGGAGAGCATGGAGGAGAAGTCGGCCGATGGCGCTTGTCGTTGCAATGCTGCTTTCCTACCACGCGAACGATAAAGCTGCTGCTGCCGGTGCTCAGCAGCTAGTTCGCTGGTGGTGGTGACCTGAGCACCGCTAGAGGCGTCAGCTGACAGATGGGACGCTATTGGTGGCAGTAGTAGCGATGGACGTGACGCTGCTGCGAAGGTGTCGTCGGCGTTGTCAGTGATGCTGATGCTGCTGTTGCCCATCCCTTGTGAGGCTGACACCGCGCCTCCTCTAGCTTCCCACGAAGACGCCCGCTCAGAAAAACAGTCCTCTGAAGCAGCGGTGCGGGTTGTGGGACTGGCAACGGCACGGTTGGGGAACCGCACCCTGGAGTCGATGGCACCGGAGGTCACCGCCATCCATAGATAGCGCCGCGCTGTCATTCGCCTTCTCGCATGGTGAAAAGCAGCAGTGGCTCTCATTTGCGACGCGCTGCTGACGCTGCAATCAGCCAGGTCGAACACAGCTAACTGTGCCGTGGCTGGGGCGTGGACTACGATGAGGTTGTCAACCACTTGTACGCAGAGGTGGCCTAAACTCGATGGCTGCAGCATCGTTGCGGTGAGCTCGTCAGCCTCTAGAGTGTCTGTTAAAGGGGCTGGCACAGTCGCTCTCGACGCACGAGACGCACACGAGGTTACCGCAGCCAAGGACAGTTGCGCAACGTGGATGAATGAGCCGCCACACACCCCAGGCGGCGGCGCAGACGCTGTGGCCAACGACGCCGCTGCCTTGAGCCGCCTCAAGAGCGAGTCGCCGCCTGATGCTTCAGGTGCTGACACTGGAACGCTAGCACCAGCAACTCCGGTACTCAGCGCCCTCCCCGTCTGCGACACACCCGACAAGGGCTGGCCTCTGCTCCCTTCGGAGGGAAGGTACATGTACAAGTTCATCACCGGCTCATGTTGGCCGCCGATGGTGCCGAGACCGGACAACACGTGATACACAAGCGATTGCCCATAGACCGCCAATACGCCCAGCATCGAGGACAGCTGATGCGATATCTGCTGGGACCGGAGAACCGGCAGCGGCAGATCCGACAAAGCAGCAGCCGCAGCCCCAGCCCAGCGGCAGTGCCGGGTCTTGAGGTGCAGCTCATGTGGGGGTAGCGCGCAAGCTCTCTGACAAAGTCAACTCAGTCCACGTGCACAATTTCAGCGGCGAAGAACTCACCTCAGCTATCCCGCTGGACCTCGTGCTTCGTTTGTTGTCCACGGAGGACGCCCCTTCTTCCCTGTACACCTTGATGGGCTTCACCACCGACGGCCGAGCGTGGTTAATGCTCAGCAGCACACGACCTCGCGCATCGTAGGTGCACCAGTCAGAGCGCGTGACGTAGCGTTGCAGTACGCTGATCAACACCAGCGAGGCCCCATCGCAGACACCGCCAGCGGTAGCGAAAGACGTCGTGAATGATGAAGAAGGGAGTGAGACCGCTGCCGCCGCATTCGAAGGAGAGAGAAACGGGGCGTGCGCCGTCATTCGCTTGATGCATTCCTCTTCACGTGTGCCACCGCTTCCACACGAGGGCGGAGGTGAGGGCATCATGAACGCTGGCGCGGAATGAGGTGACTGGGGTGAGAATTCGAGGCCGATCCGGCAGCGCACCCGGATAAGATCGACAGTGATCAAGGAAACACAAAGGAGGTGATGATCAACGTACGGTGGCGACGCTGCCGTCGTTGAGGTAGCAGCGTCAGCAGCGCTGTCGCACCAACAGAAGAATGTATCGGGTACCACGCTTCGCGGAAGCGCAGCGTGTTGGGGGCACATACAATCCTTGCCAGCGGGCGCGCGAGCGGAATCGAAGATGCTTCGATGTAATCCACACCTTCAGGCAGTATAGGACACTCCATGATGTAGACTGCCATGACGGGCGGAGGGGTGACCCGTGCATCATGAGCCGAGACAGGCACGGACCCCGATATCAGCTCTGATGCTCCGTCTCGGCTGGTCGAAGATGCAGATGGCGACAGCACTGCTGGTGGCGGTAGCGGCACAGCCATTAACACCGACGCCGAGCGGCGGAGCTCCGCGTGCGGCATTGGCAGACGACGTGGTAGGCAGAGTCCGCTAGTGGAAGCTGTGGTGCAGCAGGACGGAGAAAGAGGGGAGGCCCACACCTGCAAAGGGTTCGCCATTCGCAGGCACGCCGCCGCCGCTGCGCCACTAGAAGTGGGAATAGAAGATTGAGATGCCGGCGGTGCTGACGGAGAAGGGCAAGAGGGCGAGCAGGAAAGTTTGCCACGCGCAGGCGGCGAGCAGCTGCGATGGTGCGTCCTAGTAGTCGATGCCGCGGTGTGGGCTGGACGAGTGGCGTTGTCATGAGTAGTCGCAGCAGTGGTGCTCCTCTCCAGTCTTGAATACCTTTCCAAGTCCGATGACGTTGCTGCAGCAGCGCCGCTCCAAGTTAACGGCACACAGAGGGTGATGTTGTCCTCGCAGACGAGGATGACGTCTTCGGCGACGTCGTCGAGATGCATCGCACGTACGCGAAACGAAAGTGACGCCGCTGCTGGTGTCGCCTCCACGGTGGAGGTGAGCAAAGAGTCGTTGAGGGAAAGCCCCAGTTGCATGACTGAAGACGGCAGTGGCTCGCCCAAGTAGATGAACGAGGGGGCGTCCACATCTCCATCAGCGTGGCTGTGCTCGGCCGACATGGGTGTCGATGAAGCTCGCCAAACTGCGCGACGGGTGTCACTGTGTGGGTTAAGAGAAAGCGTTGTATCAGCGGAGACAGCGTTAACGAGAGAAGAAGGGTGGGGGGTGACACGGGGAAGGGGGGGGAGTTGTCGTTAGCGAGCACCCAAGGTGGGGCCAAAAGGAGAAAATGAAAGCGGTAAAGCCACACATAGAAAAGCGGCTGAGTGAAGCGGCACGGGGGGAGGGGGGTGGCGGCAGTGATGGATGATGTACGTCCGCGAGAGAGACACAGAGAGAGAGAGAGACAGCTACGAGCGACACAATGCGAGAACGATTCGGGATGGTAGGGATAGTAAGCAGAGAGAATATTAGCGTGAGATGGAGCGAGGTGAGGCACACGCAAGGAAGCGAGGGGAAGGAAAGTCCTTAGCTGCTTACAAGTATGCTTGCTTGGGGGCGCACGGTTGTGTCACTGAGCGAACCACACATGAGACGCACATGCATACGTAGAACAGGCAGCTGCTTGCATGTCGTTGCATCATCCACTCTTACTTCCCTCCCCTTCCTTGTGTGGCGCGCATTCCATGACTGGTCCTTTTCGGTTGATTTATAGTGGCTAAAGGAGTCGTCCGGTGTTGTGAGAGGGCGAAGAACACGCCTACGCACACAGCCACCTGCAAACAGAAGGGAAGGGGGAGAGGGGAAGAGAAGGAGATACCGTGTGGACGGGGGAGGTCAGGGGGACGTGCCTCACCCTAGAAGGACAAGGCGCCCTGCATGTAGCGGTACGGAGGAATGCTGAAGCCCACTCTGCGACTCCCCCTCCTCCATATCTCCTAAACACACTCACTCGCCCTCTTCCTCCTCTCGACTTCATCTGCGACTACCCACTTGCTTTATAAGCACCACCACCTTAAGAGAACCGACACGCATAGGCCAACAAGACGCGACAAGAGAAAGGTCTGTAAACAGTAAAGGTGCAGAGGAGAGCGGAGGAAGAAGGTTGAACACATGGCTGTTGAGCGGAGTTCCACGGAGGGAGGAAATCACCACCTGCATTCTTCCTCCCCCACCGACATACGGGGCACTGCCCACAGAGACACTCATGCGCTCCTGCGCACACACACACACACACAGTCGACTTCCCCCTCTACCCAGAGCGAGAAAGGAAGAAAAGGGAAACAACAAGAGCACTTCACACACTTCACCACCATCATCAGCCTACACAAGGCATCTGCGCAGCACAAACAACAGGAAAAAGCGCGCCGCATTACTGCTCATCAGTTTAGTACCCCAGCTCTCGGCGCAGAAAGCCCTTCGGGCTTGTCAGCCACGCCATATCGTAGCTTCGGTACGCCATAATCGAGTAGAGAAACAGCATGCAGAGCGCTGCAGGGGCGAGCATCGTGTGCAGCAGGACGTCCAGCGCAACAGAGATACAAAATACACTCGTCAGGAGCGGGAAGGCGGCGTAGAAGCGCCCAAGGACGTAGAAGCCGCAAAGCAGCAGGAAAATGTGGAAACCACTCGGAGTACGCCACTTCACCCAACTCCAGTACCGTGGCATCTCATCCACGTTGCGCGCCATCCACTCAGGCAGGAATTTATAGTAAAAGTACTGCGTGTCAGAGACGAGGTTGCGGTAGCGCCGGTCCAGCGTTGGACTCTTCGTAATCAGCTCGTAGGCTTTGTTAATCTGGTTGAGGCGCGGGATGTCGCCGGCGCCATCCACCGCCATGTCCGGGTGAACCTGCTTCATAAGCTCGTGGTAACGCAGGCGGATTGTCTGTGTCGATGCACCCGGCTTCAGGCCCAGCACCTCCCATGGGTTGTACCCGCTTACGTGGGTGTTGATGGCGTTCTGGTTCGCCTCCTCAGCTGTTGCCGCGTGCCCGTGCGTGCGGCGACGCTGCTCGCGATGTAGCTCCTCTTCGGTGGGCTTTGTCGCACCGCGTGGTGAATCGATGTCGGCGGGGACGGTGCCGTAGCTTGGGCCGCTGCTAGACTGCCAGCGGCGAGTCGTTGCCCAGGCAGAAGAGCTACATGTGGTGGAAGCACACAGCAGCACCGGTGCGGCGGCACGCAACAGCCCAAGCGAAGACACTGGCTGGTACGACGAAGATAGAGCAGCCAATGGAGACGAGCGGCAGCAAGAACTAGCAAAGTGAGCGGCGGGCATTGCCGCCACCGACCCCTGTGTGCAGCCCCCGCGATGGAGAAGCGCCGAGGTCACCGCCGATGCCACCGTACCGCGGAGCAGCATTGGAGAAACAGTAGCAGAGAGCGCGATTGAAAAAAAAGCGAGGAACACCCTCAGAGAGAGGGGAGGGGGCGCTGCGACACGTGGGCGCGTGCATCCATGTCGGTGAGTGGAGCGATGCACAGAGAAGGGTGTGGTTGAAGAGTTGATGAACAGTCGACAAGGCCAGTCCAGGGGAGGAGGTGATGGTGGAAATAAAAAGAGCAATGGAGAGAAGGCAATAGAGGAGGCTTGCAGGAAGGGTGTCGCTGCCATAAAACCCCAAACGGGAATCGCTCCTTCACCGCCACTACCCACCCCCCCACCCCAAAAACGCCTGCAATCAGTAGGGGGATGGTAGAGATCAGTGAACGAGCCGTAGAGAGGGAGGAAGCGATGATGGCGATCCTTCACCGCAACGGGAGGCGAGCATATACACAATATCCGTCGCACCCTCCTTCACCAAAACCCCCCGCCATCTCGGCAATGATCGAAAACAAGAAACGGGAGAAGCGCACAAGGAGAGAGCAACGACAACGACTGGGCGAGTGCGCTGAAGTGCACGCGTGCAACCTCTGTAGGGGGACACGCTCCCCCATAATTGCCAACACCCCCCAGGTTTCCCTTGGCGAGCAATTTCGTTCCTCTCTCTTTCTCTGGTGCTCAGAGAGAGAGAGAGCAGAGTCACTTATCGAGCTGATGATTAAGCGTGCATGCAGATCACTGCCGAATTACGTCGCTAGAAGACGTGCCGTCCACCCACCCACCTCTTAATAGGGGGCGCACAAAGATATACACGAAAGAAATGTATGCACAGCGACCCTCACCACCCTCTCCGCCGCCTAGACACAACCCCCACCCCCTCTCCGCCACCGCCTCCTCCCGTTCACATGAAGTAATGCGTGTAGACCACCGAGGCAACAAACAGCAAAACCAGCTCTGTACGGCGGCTATAGTACAGGGAGAGCAACCACACCACGAGACAGAGACCTACCCACGCCGTCAGTGGCCCGTACGCGTAGACAAACATGAAGAGCAGGAATGCCATGATAGTAAAGGCCACGTGCGCGCGGCGCTGGTCTTCCAGAAGAGAGTCAGAGAGAGGGGAAACGGTGCCCGGCGGCGCCACAACGATCACGATCCCAAGTATCGGCAGAAGCTCATGAACGAGAAAGGCCATAAAGAGGTGGTAGAGCAGCACCGGCAGTGACACAGGCGACGGCGAAGCATCGTAGAATGCATCCCCTGCCGTGCTGCCAGAGTCCATGCCCCCGCCACTGCGTTCGAGCAGCCGCCTCGTCCACAAGGCGGGCTGCTTGACCACTTTCGGCGCTTCCACTGCCAACAGAGCTTCGGTGATGGAGACGACCATGCATGGCGCTGCACCGTCGCTAGCCACGCCTGCATCACCTGCGCACACCTTCAAGAAGACGGACGCATTCACGACTAGTTGCCCACCAGCGTAGCGGCCGTCCCTGTGGTACTCATGTGCCGTCTGGGCATGCCGGCGGCGTCGCAGCATGTCATCGGCAAGCTGCGTGTAGGCTGCATCTACAGCTGTCTGGTTCACGTTCAGGATCAGCGGAGCTGCGAGCGTCGTCTGCCCGACGCCAGTGCCGGCACGGCGAGTGTACGCGTGGTTCTGCCGCAGCACAACTGACA
Source organism: Leishmania lainsoni (assembly GCA_003664395.1). Classification (NCBI taxonomy): domain Eukaryota; phylum Euglenozoa; class Kinetoplastea; order Trypanosomatida; family Trypanosomatidae; genus Leishmania; species Leishmania lainsoni. The sequence continues at coordinate 234,459 of RAIA01000002.1, forward strand.
GCTCAACCGGGGTACTCGAGAGCAGAACCAACGGCCGCTGAGTCGCCGGTAGTGCCCCGCCATCAACACCGCGAAGGCGATACAGGACGACATCCATGACGATGGAAAGTGCTGCACCGTCGCTGCGGCCGCTGAGCTGCAAGGCCAGGTGCCCAAGCGCACGGTGGGCGGTGGTGGGGCAGACCCAGTCGAACTGCCAGCGCCGCGGCACGCGTGCGGCGCTGTCCCACGGTAGGACTAGCGGACGGGTAAAGCTTTCGCCAGCCCAGCTAAAAAGTGGCGTGGCCGCCTCGTTTGCGATGTGCCGCGGGTTGTGGTGCCCGCCACCGATGCAGTCGTGGATGTCGTGCCAGTAGCAGCAGCAGTGCTGGAACTAGACGATACAGTCCACACGCCTGTCAGGTCACCCGCCACGTAAAAGGTGGTGTCGGCCAGCAGACACCCACGGCACTCGGTGGCGATGCCTGGGACGGCGAAGAGGATCTCCTCCACCTTGCAGAACGGACGAACCGCCGGAAAGGCGTTTGAAAAGGTCGCCGTAGCCGCCACCCCTGCGCTATTGGTGCTACCGCCCGTTGATCGTGGCTTTGATGCACTTGGCTGCACCTGGGCAGCGTACAGTCCTGTGTATTCCTCAGCCGCCGTGACTCCTGCATCACGTGGTTGTCCGTCGAGCCAACCACTATCACGACGATCACGACGCGACGTCGCCGCTGCGGCATTGGCAGAGAGTGGCGGTATCGTTATGCTGGTGAAGGTGTCGTTGTAGCGATGCACAAACCGGTGGCTCTGCAGAACGGCTGGGTCGCGGAGAAGTTCGGAGAAGAGGTAGTGAATGAAGTGGGATCGGTACACCTCACCGCCCTTCATGTACCGGTGATGGCTGCTGTCGAGGCTGTGATGCTCCACAACACTGAAGCTGTTAATAAGCGCCACGTTCGGCGGGGCTCTCTGACGCGGCAGGTCTAACTGCTCTTGAGCATGGTAGACGGCAGTGTCGTCATGGGGTGCAGCTCTCGCACGCGACCTGCACTGTGGCCGCCCTCGCCGACTGACTGGGTCCATGTGTCGCCGATAAGCTCGATCCCGAGCTGGAAGCCATAGCGTCGCAGGTCCGCCTCGCACAGCAGCAGCGGGCGGCCTGGCGTCGGATCGAAGGACGGCTCAGTCGGCTGCGCCGGCTCGTCCCCCGGCGCCGTCGCAGGGTCGAGTCTCGATGACCTGGCAGCTCTGACACCGCTACTCCACCAGCTGCCACCCTCCCGCCTGCGGGACCGGCGGTGGGCTCGCTCTTCAATCGTGGTGTCCGGTAGCATCATATTTGCAGAGGAGCGCAGGTGCAGACGCGCCAACGTTGGGCGGACCTCCACTACAAAACTTGCATCGGTGGAGGTGGCCGTGACACTCGTGGGAGGCCCACCCTCAGGCATCCACCACCGCGCTGACGCGTTTGGCGCTCTGCGGCCTGCCTTTCGTAGCGATGGCGCCAGAAAGGTGTCCGGATGAATCGCGTTGTGCACCGTCACACGCAAGTAGCGAGGGAGCTGCAGGCGCCGCAATAGTGCGTCGCTGTCCTGGTGCTCGTTGTACTCCTCAGCGGTTAACATCTTAAAGGCGGGACACGCCTGCAGTTGTAAGTACAGTCGCTTGCGGGAGCTGGCCTCCACAGCCACCTGTAGGCCACGCCGCATCTGCTCAATGCATGCAGTGAGCCCCACATCGGAGGTACGCGATGCGCCATCCGTTGTCTTCGGTAAGGCAGGATTCGGAATCTCCTCCAGCGTCACCGCGTCGGCTGAAAAAACAGTCTGGGCAAAGTTGGCGCCGGTAAGCTCGAAGGTCAGTACCGGCAGGCCGCCCTCTATCTCGCACTGTTTCACCACAGGAGGGTACGCCGACAGCACCGGCGCCATGTCGCGCACCTCCACACGACCGAGCGACACAAGCGAGTGCGGGTTCGTCACAGTCGGCTGCACCGCAGTCTCAGTGATGGGGGGTGGCGGATCGATTGTGGTGCCGCACAGGACGTCTTTGTGCAGCGCTGTCCGCAGGAAGATGTCGTAAGGAGTGGCGAAGGACTCCTTGAGCGGAAGACGTATGCGCAGCACCGCCACCTCGTTGCCCTGCGCAACACCTTGGTAGGCCCGAAGCGCGTTCGTTAGCCGCTCCATCGGCGTCATGTGCGACAGTGTGTTCTGCCGCTCGCGCTGGTGCAACTGCTGCTGGCGCGCCTCCTCTGCCAGTGCGGCCTCCTCAGCCTCCTGCCGTGCCTTTCTCGTCGCCTCGATGACGCGCAGCTGCGTCGCTGTCACACGGCGATGGCTCAAAGCGTTCTGCAGATCGACCGGCAGCCCAGTCACATCAATGCCATCCGCGGTCCACTTGCACTGGTGGCGAATGCGCTCTACCTGCTGCTCCATTTCGGCGAGGGATATGTAGTGCTGTTGCCGCTGGTATGACGGCGACGCCCCTTGGCTCACTGCAACGGGTTTTTGCCCTCGCCGTGCGCGCTGGGTGTACCAGCAGCCACCAGGAGATGGAGAAGTCGATGATGAGGATGATGTTGAGGGGCCATCGCCGTGCGTCTCGGAGATGAGATGTTCCAACGAACCGAAGAGCACGTCGCACGGAACAGTGGCATCACGCACGGCGAAGGTGTAGTCTAGCCACTCCTGCGCGGTGCGGTCGACACGGCCATCGGGGCGGTTCGTCTCTGTCCAGTATTGCAGTACGTCGGCGCCGCGCACGGTGCCGTCTACGCACTTGTGGAGCAAGCTATGGTGTGGCATCTCGGTTCCCGAAGCAGGTCCGCTGCTGCTAGAGGCAGCGACGGCTTCAGCTCGTCTGGCACCATGCACTGCCTCACCGGAAACGGTCAGCATTGCTGCTCTCCATGTCCGATTCAGCTCCGTCTCCGCTGACGAAGAGACGATGAAGCCGCCAAGTTGCCTCGGGTGGCTAAGGTCAAGCCGCAGCAGCACTGCCGCCTCTGACGCCTGCTTTGCGGAAGTCTGCGGCGGCCCTCCAAACCCTGCGGTTCGGCCGCTAATGTTCACCTCGTACGTCACGTCGTCCTGTACCCCGCGCAGCCCCACCATCGGCCGCATCGTCACGTTGGCACGCCGCAATGTCGCAGGCTGGAGCACCGGCAAATAGCGAATGCCCCATACGCAGCCCTCGCTGCTGACCTCGCCTCCCCCCGTACTGCCATCGCGGCCCAAGAACGTAGACGCAAACGAAGTAGCAGCGTCGCCGAAGGTGTGCGGCAGCCCAAGTTGAAAGAGCGATGAGAGGCCAAAGCGACCTGCTGCAGCGGCGGTGCCATCATGCCGACTCCCCTTACTCCTCCCGCGCGCCCCGCTGACACTGGCGGCGACAGCCGCCTCAGCGCCGGGGGCGCCATCGATGATACGGGTGGAGATAAAGTCACCGTGGAAAGGGCACGCACCAGTGGTATCCGATGCATCACCTGCAGCGCCCCCATCGCCCACCCGATCCGCGTACACGCCTGAGGCCGCCACCAGCGTCGGTGTAGACAGAGAAGACGGTCGCGGCACTGCCACGAACAGCGGCTGCGACACCTCGCGTGCTGAAAGATGACGACTCGCCTTGACCGTGAACGATACGCAACGGCCTGGTAAGGAGGAAGTACTCGCCGAGGTGTAGGACAAGTTAAACCACTGTGTTGTCGGTGACACCCACCACGGCGTCGCGCACCGCCCGCCGCTGAGCCGCTCCACCTCGCGCGCACCACGTTTGACAGTGTCCTCCAGCGCTGCGGGGTCGATAAGGCGCACCTGGCTCTGCCAAAACTGCACGTCTGCCCGAGACGGCTGCGACTGCCACCTCGTCCGCGGAGACGATGTCGGGGACTTCTGCGAATTGTCCTTCGAACCTTGACTTTCTGTTTCAGGTGCTCCCTCGGTATGCAGGCACAGTGTGATGCGCCCCTTGCCGGTGTAGCCATCACACTCGTGATCCATAGAAGTCGATGCGGTCAGGTAGGCGGAGACGCGCTCCACCTCGTAGTAGCCCTTCAACGCGCACGTATGCCCCTCCATCCGGCCAAAGATACTGCGAGACGGCACAAGGTCGTAGTGGAGGTACACCGTGCCAACAGCGAGCGGTTCCAGCACGAGCACCTCGCTGCCAGGGCGAGAGTGCAGGCCGAAGTAGGTGTGAAACGCCGCACGTGCGGTGCCGGCAGCAGTAGAGTCATCTGATGGGAAAAGAAAGGCCGCTGCTTCGCCGTGGCTGTAGTTGCGGATGCTGCGCAGGCTCATGCGCGGCTGCGCTGCAACATCCACAGCCGCAGACGCACCAGGGACTCCCATTCTAGTTGCCAAGCGCCAGTTCTGTGTCGAGGATGTCGTCAGGATCACCGCATGATCAGCCAGAGTCACGAGGCGGTGCGAGGGCAAATTCTCTGTGAGTACAAGAACCTCTACTGTGGCGTAGTCAACAAGGATGCGATGCTGCGCCATGGATGCCGCTGACGCAGCGCGTCTGCTGGTGCCAGAGCCGCTAATGCTCTCGCCTAAGGCAGTCCAAGAAGACAGTGGGAAGGTGGCGTCCGTAGATGGCGGGAGAAGCCGGTAGATAGACCAGCGCATTGTCACGACGCCGAACGGCAAGCCATGCACGAGAGTCTCCGCCCGCGTGTCGTGCTCGAAGTGAATACCGGTGAAGTTCACACCCGCCGTCCAAACCGTGTTCGCATCCGTCGCCAGCGACACCACCTCCCACTGGCCAACAAACTCATGGGCGATCTCGTTCGGGATGGGCACGGCCTGCAGCGCTGCAGTGTCGCTGCACACATACAGCTCCTTCTCCACCACCTGCGCGTGGAACACGTCGAGCATCTCCGTAAGAGTCACTGGCGGGCACACATTCGGGTTCTCAGGATCCGGCAGAGAGTGCGTAATGGTGTAGAGCCCTGGCGTGCGCAGCCCCTTGATGAGAACTGTCGACCCGCCTCTGCCGCGGGCCACGGCGGCCGGGTGTCGAGGTAGTGACTGAAACTCGACGCTGTCCATGAGTACCTGCAATCCTATGGAGGTAGAAACGGTTGGGACGATGCTCTTGACGGCCCACTGCGCCACAGCCGGGTCTGATGGGGCATCCACGTGCAGGACGGCGCTCTTGCCGACGATGTGACGCGCCCTGGCAAAAGGGTACGTGTTAGGGGGTGCAGTGTAAAGTTCCTCCATGGTGATGATTGAAGGGGGCGCAGTGGCAGCCTGCGATGGCGCAAAGCGCGTGGCTGGCGACAAGGAAGGTCGCGGCTGTTGCTGATGTGCCTTGCCGCTTCTTTTCGGTGTACCAGTGCTGCTGCTGGCGCCTCTGGACGGCGACTTGAACCTCAACGACGGCAGCACCACCTGGAGCGACTCGGCTGCGTTGTGGCTAAGCACGACGAGGGCGGTAGGCGGCAGCGGACTTGGATAAACGCGCCTCATTAGAAACCAATCACGCTGCTCTGTGTGCGTGATGTGATTGGCGACGGTCAGCTGACAGAGTGCCTCGCCGACACTTGTCGACGGCGCCGCCGCGGCGCTGCCGTAGCGTTCTGGAGTGTAATAGAGAACTGAGTGTGTTGGGTGGTGTTTCTCCGCCGTCATGACCGCCACGTCGGGGCATACCCATGTGAAGTCGTAGCCATACACAGAAAAGAGCTCCGGGTAGCGGGAGAAGGTGTACTGCGGGGCGCAGAAGGGCAAGACAGCTACAGCAGGGGCCGGCGGTGAGGGCAAGACCGTGCCGTAGCGCTCATCCCCATGAACGACGCCGCTAGGGTTGATAGCGAGGATGGCGACGTAGCCCGGCTGCTCCACACACATGCCACGCCGCACGAATTCAGCATTTTCAGCCGCTACCTCGGCGCTCAGCACCGCAGGCGAGCCTCGCACGACGTAGTCCAACAATAACAGAGATGCATTGCCCACCCCAGCGACACGCAGTCGGCGCGCCTCTGCCTCGTGCTGCAGTGTATATGTCTTCTCCAGTGCAGTGTCGAGCTGCTCATCGAGCTGTCGGCGGTGACGGTGACATGTTCGCCTCTCCGATAGTTGGGCCGCATCCTCTGCCGGCAACGACGATGCCTTACGTGAGTTGGGCCCTTTGCTCGTGCGGCACTCATCCCAGAGCAGCTCCTTGTCCCCCAGCGACTCACTGCTGCTTATCGCTGTGTCGGCACCCCGCTCATCAGTACCAGCACTGACCAATAGTGTGTCCTGCTGCTGCTGCACATCCACACGGGTTCGCCTGCGCAGCACCATTGGCCCGTCATCGTCCGGCACGTAATCATGCTGCGCGTTCCAGAGCTGGTGAGTAACTGCATCCTCGACAAGGTGCAAGTCCATCTCGAAGTAGTTCTGCTGACTTGTGTGATTAAAGAAATACCCGATGTCAGCTGCAAAGCCGGCGATTGGTATCACGCGGCGATGACGGCGGTGGCGACTGGCAATCTCACCCGCATCTGTCGAGACAGATCCGCCTTCCAGATGCGCCAAGGCGGAGACGTTGACGCGAGTGTAGGCGACCTCAGCCACCGAGGGTAGCGCAAACGCTCTCGCATGGGGGTACGAGACGCGCTGCTGAGGACCGTTTTCGTGGAAGAGGACGTCCGGTGGCCGCTGGCATCGCCGCAGCGAGTATGTCATCGCCACTTCCGCGACGAGGTTGCGCACAGACCACACGACATCGCAGTGGTGGTACGGCTCCACACCGCATGCCATCAACGCAGTCACAGGCCTAGGCGTGACATCCGCACTCATTAGGGCCAACGGTCTCCCACCATCCACGGCAGTCGTGATGATTTTCGACTCCTCTTGCTCCTCCGTTGAGATGGTGCGCTCCACCAAGTACGGCGGCTGCCGCGCCGACACGCACGGCGGCACGTGCCACTCCGCTACCTCATCCTTACGCACCTCACGCGGTTCCACGAGCAACACGCACCCTTCTTCTGTGTAGATGGGCGCAAACGCCGGTGCTATCGGTGGGGGTGGCAGGGCGACCACGTTAATCTGGTACTCGACATGCGTATCCGGGCACTGCGACGTGTAGGCAAAGGAGCGCACCGCTCCGTCCAGGGCAACAGTTAGCGACAGTGCCTCGCCCGTGTCCTGAGCAACAAACTGGAGAGTGCCACTCGGTAGCGTACGTTGCACGTTGGGTACGTCGTTCGTGTCCAGCTCTGCCACGAGCTGCTCATCCACTGACAAGACGCGCAGCGGGGGGCGCGAGCGCCAGTAGCCGGTGGGTACTCTGTCGCTCAAAACATCCGCGCTGCTGATGTCAGCGCTATGGGGAACACCCTGTTGCTGCTGAGGAGCTGAGGAAGACGTTGAAAAGGCTATGAGCGACGATGTAGGCTCTGCAAGAGGACGAGGAGCCGACACCGTCCAGCGGCGTGCATGCATAGGTAGCTCTACAGCAACCACGCGCGGGTAACTAGCCAGACGTCGTACCACCAGCAGCGGGCGAGAATACACCTCCACAATGAACAGTCCAGAGGATGTCGCCCCAGAACTCAGGGCCGCTGGGATAACTCTGGTGTACAGTGGATCCAGGTTCGCCTTACTAATCAGCCGCTCCTCGCGCACAGTGACTCGCGCCACCCACACCACCTCGTAAACGCCGCGACTGCTCATGCTCAAAGAGGCGTGTACCTCGCTGACGTCCCGTTGCGCATCGGGGACCGCTATGCACAGGGGCAACGAGGCGGTACCTGTGCTTGGCGCTGCCGCAGATGTAGCTGCCGCGCTGCCGCGTGCCTCGCAGCGGTAGTATCCCTCGCGCGCCGCCTCCGCAAGTTGCTGTGGGTCGGCGAGCCACGTCGTGTTCGGCACAGTAACCTCCAGCTGCGGCTCCACTCGCATTCGCAGGAGTAGCTGTCGCAGCACCAGCGCCGACACGTCCTGCTGTTCCCCGCACGCCGTCGTCGGCCCGGCGGTGGTGATGTGGCTCTGAACCGCCCACACCTCGCGCTCCTCCAGAACGACAGGATCGCAGACATCATCCACGTCGCGCACGAAGTAGGCGACAAGGTTGCGGCCAAGGAAGAGAGGCACCAGCGCACCGCCGGCCTCTCCGTCCCCGTCTGTTTCGTCGGCATTCCGAGCCAGCGCGGATGTGGTTATGTACGGGTTGGCCATCACACGAGTGAGCTGCTGTGGCAGTGGCTGATCGCGTAGCGGTGTGTTCTCCCAGTAGCCGTAGTAGGCCAAGGGTGGGCGGCGGCCGAGGGTAGCGCTGCTGCTGCCAGTGTGGCTGTCACCACCGACCGAGCTGCGTCCAATGCCCCTGCCCCACCAAACGCTGCTGGCCGCGGCGCTCGCACTGCCGGCAGAATCGGCCGACGAGGAGGTGGGAAAGGAGGAACGTAGTGGGTAGTACGGGTCGAGGGCGGCCATCACGGCAGCACGTTTCATCGTGCCGTTCGTCAGTCGCATGGATCGGCGAAATCCAAAGTGCGGAGTAGGATGAGCAGATGGCAGCGCCCATGAGCGGTTCAATGGCAGCCGAAGGACAAAACGGCCACGTGAGACCCGCTCAGTTGATGCGATGGCAGTAGATGGCCAGAAGACCGTCTCAGCAGTGCGGACATCCATCGCAGGCTCACCCTGGCCTTGCTCTCCCTCAGAAGCCCCTGCCCAGCGGGCATGAAGAGCTGGCGCGAGCGGACTGCGCGAAACGCGCACGGAAACCTCGTAGCGCGCATTCGGCTCAACAACAAAGAAAGGACTAGCGGCAGAGCTGTGCGGGAGGAGACTGCTTGTTGAGGTAGAGACCTCAGAAGTCGCGACATCGCCCCCAGCACTGCTTGCAGAGCGGTGTGGCACTGTCAATAGCCGCGAGTGCCGCAAGGTGAGTGGACCATATATAGGGGAAGCGCTGAGATCGCTACCACTACTGCTGTGATTATGCCTATCAGCCCAAGACGCCTTCCCCAGCGGCACGGTGTTGCTGGCCTCTTCCTCCGACTCCTCTACACTGCGCACTGTCCACGTAACCAGTGAGGTGGAAGGTACTGGTGGGGTGACATGGAAAGAAACAGCAAAGACGACGGTGTCGTCAGCGCCACGGACTCGGCGAATGCGCGGTGCTAACTGACGCACATCGGAGCCGTGAGTGTTGGGCGATGATGTCGGCACCCCGCAGTGAGAACCGAGTCCCACAATGTTGATAGGTGGCAATGCATCTCGCTGCATGTGCAGCAGCGGCATCACTGTCAGGATGTGTGGGCACTTGCACTTGAGCACTTGGTTTGTAATGTGAAGCTGTATGTCGGCCTTTGCCGCCAGAGATGCCACGCCAACCGGTTCGTTACTCTCCGCCCCCACCTCCCCATGTGTTGGGACAGCGTGAGCGCCAGTCCACAGTGTAGTAGTGGAATCAGTGATAGCAGCCTTCGTGTGTACAGCGTGGTGGGAGCCAATCCACTCCCTCCACCACCCCCGGAAAGCGATGGGGAAGATGTTATTAGCTTGAGCAGCGTCGCTGGGGTGAGAGCACCAGTTGTCAGAACCAGCACATCGCCATCACCGTCGTTGTGTTCTGCCACATCTGCATCCGTCAGGACGTAGCTGGTGTTGTACACTCGCCGGCGGTCCCACGTATCCACGACAAGGATCAGCGTCTGTGGGAACAGCTCCCGCTTCTCGGCTGGGCTCAGCACCTGGAACGGCGAGGCCCTCAGCAACTCTTCAAGAAAAGCATCGTACAGAGCCGTGCTTCGAAGCAGTGTGCCATCGAACTTGTACTGGCAGCAGAGGCTGAGCTTCAGTGTCAGGCCGAGGGGCAGTGCGAGAGTGTGCGGGGTGAGCAACTCGCCAGTGGTGAAGGATCCGCTGGCCCACGCAACAGACGAGCGTGGGCACGTGAAGTCCGCCGCACACATGGAGGTTGTCGCCTCAGAACTCACTGCATCCGTGTTAACTCCCCCAACTGATGCGGAATATGGGGCTTGAGCGGAGATTCGTGCTCGGCGGCCTCATCGCGTGCACGCTGCACAGCTGCAACGACCTCCTCGTCCGTTGGTGCGGTCATGACAGCATCGCTACGATTGCTGGCAACCGCTGCAAACATGTACGGCGCGCCGAGCATCAGCTCGTTCAACGCCTGCAGACTTGCGTATACATGACTAGGGTCATCACCGCTGTGGAAGCTCAGGGGCTGCGAGGAAGACTGCTGAGGAGCGGCAGCGTGCGCTGGGAGAGGTCCCCATCTACTGCTACCGCACAAGCAGACATAAGCGAAGAGGCTGAGGAGCAACGTTGGCAGAAGACACCTACATCGCGCAACTACGCCGCTACTGGCTGCGGAGGGCATTACAAGGATGCTGATGAACAAGACAAGGAGAAGGCCGAAAGGAGGAAGAAAAACGAAGGAGAGAGAGGCGCTGGGTGCGGTTGCGTGTGTACACGACACCGGCTGGCAGAGAGAGAGAGAGAGGGGGGGGGAGCGCGGATGAGGTCAGCGATCGACAAAGGCACCACGCAACGCACCGCCAAAGCGAGTGGCCCCCTCCTACTCCCCAGCGAAACACGGAAAAGGAGTGCGCCTCGCTGATCGATGCGCTGCGAAGAGCGTCAGAGAGAGACGGCGATGGCAAAATCGAGGGAAATGTACGTGTCCAGGGAGAGGAAGAGAGAGAGAACGAAAGAGAGAGGATCCGACGTATGCCTACGTAGATGTGTGCGTGTGTGCGTGTGTGTGTGTGTGTGCGTGTGTGTGTGTGTGTGTGTGTGTGTGTACGTAAGGAAGTGTGGGGAAGCGTAAGAGGAAGGAGGATACGAGCGATGGTGGGCACCTAGGGTGGGTCGGTGATGTCTAGCGCACAACAAACAGGATAGGAGAGACCAAGGCAAGAGAAACCGAAATTAAAGCGGGGCCCACGACACTTAACGAGCAGGGAGAAGTAAGAAGAAGAGTGCGAGTGGAAAGGAACGCAAACAGCAACAAGGCCGAGACGAACGAGGAAAACGCGAGCGTCGACGCTTACCGAGGGCTTTCCTTCGCTTGTCCACTTCGTCCTCACCGGTTGCGTTTCTTTCGGAGTAGGCGTCCTTGCGAGGGACTCTTCTCCGGTACACGGTACCGATCGACAGTCGTCCGCCGCAGCCCGCCCCTCCCATACACACAACGCCAAACACGATATCACGTGTAACCGACAAGCGACAATTGCCACACAAGCACAGCTGGTTGTTGGTGTCCCGCCCTGTTTCCTTCCCCTGCTGCCTTTGATCTCAGCAACTGGGTGGTCGAGTGTGCGGAGGCTTATGCGCTTTGGATGTGAACGAGAGGGAGAAAAGTTGGGCAAGCCAGCCACGTAGACGAGAGAGAATAGGAGGCAAAGTGAGCGTCAAAGGAGAGAACAAGACGCGGCCCTTCCGGTGGCGCGCACGTCTCCCTCTCTCGCTCTCTCCTACGCTGATGCGGCAGTCGCTTCCCTTTTCTTCCTTCTCCCTCCCTCGCGTCAGTTCTCTAGTACTGATTTAGCTAACTGTTATCTAAGACATTTCCCTTGACGTCGTCTAAGGGCGGTGATGGCGGTAGCTGAGAGAGTTCACGTGTTAGTGCGCGTATAGGCGGATGGGAAGAGGGGTGGGGGGGGGGGGGGTGTCGTCTGAAAGGCAGCAGTGGGCAAGTCGTATGGAGCACGTGTTGCCGCAGTCGTGAGGTGTACACTCCCATAGCGCAGAGAACTAAACATGCACATACATACGCCCCGTGCTTCTCGCGGACGTACATGAGCGTAAACACCATCACTCGCAGAGTTAAAGAGTGTCGCACAACGAGCTCACAGAGAGGAAGAGCGGCCATCATTTTCTTGTATTCCTTCTTTGGCTGAACAGGCCTACGTCTCTGCCATACAACTCCGTAAGGTCCAACGCCACCCCACCTCCGGCTTGTCCTATAGGACCATCGCGTGGTGTAAAGCAGCGCAACACACTAGTGACAGCAATGCACCGACCCAGTCGTCCGAGCAGGGTCCCTGCCCTAAACGCCACCCACCCACTCTCGCTCTGCAGGTCGCCATCAGGTGCATCCCTCGGGGTGACTCAGCCACCCCACACCAGTAGCCAGTGAGAGACGGGTGAGGTGCGTCCGAGTCACGCTGGCACGCTGCCCATCACATGGGTGGTGCAAGCGTGCTCACTGTCGCAGGTCTCTCCGACGCCACGCCGCCCAGGACCTGATCACGGGCATCCGCAGCGACACACCGTCCTTACTCAATCCGCACCGCAGCTAATCGGCCCCGTCACCGACAGAGGAGGCTTGGCATATGCAAAGAAAGAGAGGGGGCTGCATGGCCTCTCCCCAGAGAGAGTGGGAGGGGGTACTTTAGTCCTGAGATGCCACGCACGGGGGGTCCCCCTCCCGCTCCGTCATCCGGAAGTGTAGGAAGGAAACAAGAGAATGCGGAGAAGAGGAGCAGGTGGTGGATAAACATGCGTGAGTCAGCGCCTTCACATCAAGGCGCGAACAAACAGGTATATGAACAAACATGGGCGCTAGTCATCGCATCCATGGGGGAGGAGGGGGGCAGTGCAGTGAGTGTGGAGGAGGGCAACCTAGTGAGAAAGGAAGCTCCATGCCACCTACATCATCTGCATTGTCAGTATGCGTTCGTCGAAGCAGAGTAGCGAGAATAGGGCGGGTTAGGCGGGTGGGTAGGGGACGATGATGCAGCGACGCAAGTGACGCAAAGCAGGGAAGAGGAACGTAGGAAAGCGGATCGAGACACGTGACGAGCTGAAGGCGCAGGAGATGGAAGAGAAACCCCGACATACCGAGAGAGAAGAACAGCTCCGCCGTACTTTCCTTTTTTCTCTCCCCCCGTCGACGCAGCTCGTTTTCACGGCCACTCCCCCTTATCGCACTCACCCCTCACGCTCCCTTTCGCTCCTGACCTTTTCCGTGGGTTTGTCGATCACTATCGCTATCAAAGACGAGCCGTCTTCGTCAGTCATCACAGCACGCACACACACACACACACACACATACTCTGTGAAATTAACACATCTTTACCCATAGGCACACACCACAGCCTTTCTCCCTCATTTGCATTCGCTCTTCGAGGCGCCTACTTTGCGCCTCTGCTGCGATGCGAGTTTTCGCTTGTCTTGCCTGTCAAAGTGGGCTACGTAAACGCCACTTCCGCAGTAATACGGCCTTCCCCCACCCCTCCTCACCTCGCACGTGTCAGTGTTTGTCTTTGGGAGATGAACGTCGAGCGAAGGGCAAGAGAGGGCGGCCGCTGCCGCAAACGTGAAGCGAACAAGAAAGAACCAAAGCATTAATGAAATAGTTTTTGATGATGGCAAGGGCATAGGCGTTGCATCGGGGGTGCCATTTGAGTTCCAGCGTGCCTGCGTGCAGAGGGAGAGAAAGAGGGTGACTGTGCAGGCGCACGGCGATGCACAAGCGAGAAGGGAGAAGCGAAGCGCAACGAGAAAAAAAGTGAAAAAATATGAACACGCGTGATGGGCAATCAAAAGAGAAAAAAGAAAACCCCTCAGGCGCAACTGTTGAGTCATTCGCTGCTCGATTCACTTGGCACGGCTCATTGAATAACACGAGCCCAAAGCCCTCCCCCCTACTACGTAGGTGGGCCCATGCATCGATGCGCTTGTCAGAACCCACGCCTCCCCTCGACCCAAATGCACTTACACAACGGCGCGCATCAGTGTGCGCACGCAAAGCACGTCACAGAATGATAACAATGATGATATCCGCAGCGAATGCCGGTGATGCTGTGACAGGGAAGAGGAAAATATAATATAAAACATCGCGAATCAGATGCAAACACTGCCTTCACCTGTCAGCAGATGGACTCGGTGTGCGCACCTTCGAGGATACGTGTGTGATGTCCGCAAGCAAAAAAACGTGAAGCGAACGACAGAAAAGGAGTGTGTGTGTGTGTGTGTGTGTGAGGGAGAGAGAAAGGGAGGCGAAATGTTTGTGGTAGGTGATGGCGGACCACACCGTACATACATGCCGTACGCATGTTAGTCTGACGGGCGGCCTGTCTATGGAAAAGAAAGAGAGAGTGATGGAGGAAGGGAGAGAGAGAGCACAATGAAGGACAGGGAGCAACCAGCGTGCCTGTAAGCACACACCTACACTCACTGCAAGAGAAAGAGAGAGAGAATGAAGAGGTGTGCGCGGTTACGTAGCGAAACACATCTCTGTGTCTGCGTGTGCGCGTGTGATTGCCGCCCACCCACCCCCACCCCTCCCGTTCTCCTCCCACTTCACCTTCGTCGACTGTCCGCTCACGGAAAAGAGAAAAGAAAGAGCGTAATTATCATCCCTCTTTCGCTTTCTCCTCTCACACATCACCTCCGGTTCCACCACTACCATCACTGCCACCTCGCCTCGTTCCTTTTACTCTCTCACCCTACCTCATACGCGCACACGCCACTGTACACACGCACATGTGCGACCAGCGAGGAGACAAGCCTGTAAGCGACTACGAGCACCACCCTCGCCCTACAGCACACAGAAAGAGAGAGACACCCACACGAGGATCTGCGAGAAATAGAGAGACCTCCGCAACTATAGAAAATACAAAGAAATGGTGGTGGTTATCCCTCAGACACTGGGGTCGACATCATCGGCCTGTGGCGTTGAAAACTTGAAGATGAAGATAATGAGAGATGGGAAGAATGAAGAAGAGTCCATGCGACCGCAGAGGAAACAAGTGCCGGATGCACAGCTGACAGAGAAAGAGAAGGAGAGAGGCCAGACAGAGCCACTGTGTAGCACGATCAAACAACAAGGGAACACCAAAGAGAGAAAGAGTGAGTGCACCTTTGAAGAATCAAGGAAACAGCGAAGGAAACCTTGGGGGATGAGGTGGACTACAACGGGACCAAAATGTGCCCAGCATCAGGCAAATCACGCAATACACTTGCGCAGACGAGAAGGGGAAAAATAGAAGACACTCCATATCAACGTGAAGTGTTCACTGCCGCTGCTGCTGCTGCTGCTGCAGTGGGTGGGGGTGTGTCTGTGCTGCCTTCTTTCTTTCGATTTTGCATCGCTCGCCCTTACCCTCTGTGATCACACACTGCACACACGCAGAGAGAACAAATCGCCCCTCGCTCCTTCTGCACAGCACGTGTGTGTATACCTGTGTGCTTCTCTCCTGTTGGCCGATGTTTCTCCTCGAGCAAAGACACCCGGTGCAGCCGGCACCGAATAGCGGAACGGTGCGTCACCATGCATGTGCGTACCGACAAATCCGCCACAGGCAGCCACGCCATCGGCACCAGGAAGCAAAGACACCAGGTGGAAGCGGCGAGGAGATCCAACGAGAGTTCGCCCCGAACGACAGAGAGGGTGACCAGTGAGCGAAATTTTACAAAAGAGAGAGATGAAAGCTATCAACGAGTGGGAAAGAGGTGCGCGTGTATGTGCTGAGGACGGCAAGGGCCTGCTGAAGAATGGGCTTGTGTGAACCTGTTCTGCGAGGTGGGAAGAGGGGTCCGGAGGGTATCGTGAGAGTCGAGAAGGAAAAGCCTGTGGTGGCAGACTGTGGCGATTTGTTCGCTTCAGACGGCACCCACGCGCGGACGGATGTATCGAAGCAAACAAATCAAAAGAAAAGGGGGGAGAGGAAACACAAAGCGCCACGCGGCGACACTTTCCTGGTAGAGGTGTGCGTGCGTGCGTGCCTGACGCACTCCTCTCGAATGGCGCCGCGTGTGCAGGTGTTCGTGCGTAGGGAATCAGAGAGGAAGGTGGATGGTGCAGCGGCGGACACACAGCTGAGCAAAGGTCAAAATGGAAAAGCACAATCGAACATCAAAAGAAAAAATGGTCCACCGAGAACGAACAGAGACACACCACACACGCGCGCACCAACGGGTATTCAAGACGCCCCCGCATCGACGACGACAGCAGAGGAAATGAAGGCCACAAAACAGATCTGCAGCGGAGGGGTGAACAGACGCACAATACGCGCTGCGAAGAGAAAGAGAGAACAGTTAAGAGTCCATGTAGGGACGACTGTCAGTGCAGACAGGGGGGCTGAAGAGAGGGAGTGGGGAGAGAGAGAGAGAGCAGCAGCAGCAGCAGTTGACAGCACAGAATGTACAGACGAAACTGCAAAAGAGAAATCCCCGGAAACGGAAGCGAGCAAATAAACGAAAGAGAGGGGGAGGGAAGACGGTAGCACAAACTAACGACAGGAGAACAAAGAGGGGGGGAAACGCCAACAGGAGCGGTGCACAGGGACATCCGCGTTCCGTTGGTGGGTCATCCATCCTGCAAAGACCTCGAAGACAAATCCAACGGGAGAGAGAGAGAGAGAAAAGGACCACACAACAATACCGCCACGTTACAGCAATCTGTGCCTATTTCTCGGTCGGTCGGGGAAGGGAAGGGGTAGAGCAAGACGAATATGCTAAGAGACAGACAGAGAGAAGGGGGGGGGCAAAGACACCACACAAGCATGCACGCCATCCACAGACACGCAGGCACAGTTGTGAACTCTAACGCCCTCTTTTTCTAATTTCGATGTTTGCCTCTTCCGCCCGTGAAGGAGAAGGGAGGCGCGAAGGATAACCGGGAAAGAGAGAGAGAGAGAGTACGCATGTTGGTCGGTGTCTGTGCGCCGCGTGGATACATCCGGCGAGTGCATCAGTGGCATACGCGCAGACGTCATGCGTGGGTATCCAATAATAAACCAACACATACCAGCAACAACAAAAAGCAGCAGCAGCAGCAGCGAGAGAGCAGCGAGCAGCATCAAACGTCCACGTAAAGAAGGAGGAAACATAAAAGAGTAGAAACAAAAGAGTTCACAAGGCAAAGACGCACGAAGACCCGCTCCCTCTCACGCACGCTCCCACTCACTCGGCACGCTCTCTTTAGTACTCGGCTCTCTCTCTCACCCTTCCTCATACATACACGCACTCTCTTGCTCTGCCCCTCTCATCCTTCAACATGCTTTTTGCCTTCCCTATGGTCCTTCTCTCCTGTCTCATCACTCGTGTGTCACGCGTCTCTCGCCGCGCAGCCTTTCACGGTCTCACTCGTTCAAACGTGCGCCAAAGGCAAACGTTATGGGCGGTGGTGAGGCAAGTGGCCGCTGTGGCTGCGCGGGTTTGTGGAGGCATATCAATGTGCGCTCCTGCCCCCAAGCCGGCCCAACGCGCCAGTTGCACTCGCTCTACTCGGACTCATGTCGCCCCGCCCCCTCCTCCAAGTGTACCCTCTTGCCGCCTGTCTCTCCCCACTGATGTCTGCCAGCGCGCTTCTGTAGCCTGGCCACCGCCTACGCCCCATCGATTTCCCTTTTCCTGCCTGCATACACCTCTACCAACCCTCTTCTCCTTTGCTACCTCTCTCTCACCTGGCCTTCCCCCCTCCTCCTCCACCGCGCGCGCGCAGAGAGGCCCAGCCTCATAAGTCACAGTGTGCCTCTTCTGTTTACCTTGTCCCTGTGTGCGCGTTTCACGATGAGGTGTAGGGCCGCTCTCCAGCTGTCGTCCGCCGCCGCCCACGTCGACGCTTTCTTCTCTCTCCCGCTGCCTTTGCTTCTACGAGGTGGAAGGAGGGAGAGGCAGAGAAACAGCGAGGTGTAAAGTGCACGGCTGAGGCCAACGCGTACAGGCAGTGTAAAGACAAAAAGTAGGGGAGAAGAACAACATGGAAAGTAGTCAGGAGCAGAGGGGAATGAGCCACTCTCCCTCCCTCCCTCTCTTGCTAGTGTTTGTGGTGCCGTGCGAGAGAAGCGAGAGACAATGCAAGCGATGCTGCACACGCATCCGTGTCGCTCGCTCGCACGCACGCTCTCTCTCTCTCTTTCTCTGCGTCTGTGCCGCTGCTTGTGATTACAGGCGACTCCTCCCCTCCCTCTCCCTCACCGCCACGGGCCTTTATACACTGCTGCAGGCACAAAGAACGAAACACAGCAGCCCGAGGAGAACAAGAGAAGTGCGCAAGACGCTGGCAGCGTCTGGGTGGGACGGAAAGAGAAAGAGAACGTCGTAGTGGAGGGGAGACGCATGAACAATGAGCACAAGAGGAGGACAAGGGTCAGGAAGGAGGAAAGAAGTCGCAGGAGGAGGAGGGGGAGGGGCGAAGGCGAGAGAGAGAGAGAAAGGCTCAAAGTCTCACAAACAGAGATGCGCGTAAGAGTCGCACAGGCGCACCGATGGCGATGACTGCGCGGCTTCTACTACGATGAAGGAGAGGGTGCAGCAAGGAGGAGGGTGGTGGTGGTGGTGGTGCGTATATAAAGTACACCAAAAGAAAGAGAGTTCTGCGACGGTATAGTAGAGAGGGGCCCTCGGCGTGTGTCCCCATTGCGTCTTAGTGCACCTCCTCCACCTCGAAGGTGCAGTTGCCACGCATGAAGGTCAGAACAGGTCCGATCAGCGCTACACGCTCAGCTTTTCGCCCAATCACGATGCCAGTCATGAAGCCGCCGCGCTTACTGGCTTGATAGAACTGCAGGCGGTCACCAACCTTGAAGTGACCTTTCTGTCGAAGACGCAGCCAGTATGGCAAGATCGCCAGGTACAGCGAGCCCGTCACCGGGTCCTCATCAACGCCCATCCATGGCGCAAAGAAGCGCGAGACGACATCGGCATTAGCCGCCGGACCTATCATGTGGCCGTCGCTCTGGGCTGTAACACCGAGGCCCTTGATGTGGCCCAACACACCCGAGTGCTCCTTGAGGGCATGCATGAGGCGGGGTGAGCTAAAGGCACGGCGAAGCGCCTCCCAGTTGGGATGACACTCCAGAACGTTTTGCGACGTGGACAGACGCGCTATGTAGTACCCAGTCGACTTGGAGTACGCAATATCCTCGACACATCCAGCGCCGTGCATCAGTCCGAGCGCTGCCGCCACATCGCTGTACAGGTCCTTCGGCACCGCCTCCTTCACCGAAAATGCCTCCGCCATGGGAAAGTGCACCTCATACATGTCAGGGGGACAGGTGTAGCTGTGCAACATCAAGTCGCTGGGTTTGATAATGGGCTCAGCCTTGCAGCGCACGCTGATGACACCGGAGTCCGTCACGAAACAGAGGACGTCCGTCTGCGCAGGCACGAAGAACTCCATCGGGATGTGCGACACCAGGTGGCGCGTGCTCTCCGATTGAACAAGCCGCGAAACTTCGAAGATGGCGTGCGCCGCGGCAAAGGTGGCGTGGCCGCACAGCGGCACCTCCTTCGTTGGCGTGAACCAGCGCAGGCCAAACCACTGCGCGTGCATACGGCGTGGACGGCGACACAGCTCGCTGCCGACCATGATGGAGTTGGAGGCGCGAGTGTATAGGAAACTCACGCCGGAGTTCGCCATGGAAAAGCTGGAGCTAGGCAACAGGCCAGGCGAGGGCGGCGCCCCGAGGCTACTCAGCCGCTTCGACGGGTGAGTTGGATGTTCGCTGCTTTCTATGGCGCTCAGTACCGATCCGTGAGACTTTTCCTGAACCATGATCACCGGTGCCTCGTCGTCCTCAGTGACAGCGGTGCTCATGCGACGTCGTTCCTCGTTCTCATGCCTCACCTTCTCCTCGTACTCGTCTTCAAACTCATTACACTTGCGCATAATTTGTTCGTGTATGGTGCGGATGCGCGAGGTGGGAAGGCGGTAGACAAAGGCGGTCTCTGATAAGTTCATCTCCTTCGCCACCTGCTGGAACGCGCGACCCATCTTGGCATTGCGCTCTACCGCGTACTTCTCGGCCTCCGCCTGGCGGTCCTTCTCCGTCATCTTCGTCTCGGGAACCTCCGGCTCACCGCGGCCCAAGCTGGCCTCGAGGCTGCTCAGGGCAGACCACTCCATACAATACACGGAGGTCGGCACAAAGCAGACAGCGGCCGGGTTGCCTTTAAAGCGGTCCGTCGTGAAGGTGTCGCACACCATCATCGGTGTGGACACAACAACGTGGCGCGGCTCCATTTCCTTTTCGCCTGCAGTGGATGTTGTCTCTGCCGCAGCAACAAATCGTTGCCGTCCACTGAGAGTGGGGAGACGGAGAAAGAGGGTCGAGAGAGAAAGAGGGAGGGAAGAGAAGGGAGGAGGCTATCACGCGTTGCCGAAGAGCGAGAGAAGAGGTGTGCACACACGCAGAGAGAGAGAGAGAGGGAGAGACGGCAACAGGGCTCGACGGACGTAAGAGATGAGAACAGAACGAAAGCGAGAGAAAGAAGGGGAAACGGGATAAGTGCGTGTGTACGCGCCGCTGCCGCCCCCCTTTTCGTCCTTTATTAGAGTGGAGGGGAGGGGAGGGAGGAGGGGGGGGGTCTGAAACAGAACCGAAAGGGAGGGGTAGGGAAGAAGAGCCCCAGTGCAGGTACGAAAGCGGGTGGCGCTACGTGAGATCGGCTGTCGTGGCGAGGGGGGAAAGTGGTATAGGGGGAGTGAGCGAAGAGAAAGAGAGAGAGAGGTGGTGGTGGTGGCTAGGCCTACACGTGAGGGTAAAAGGGGAAATACGCTGTGCGGCAGTTTTTTCAGAAACGAATGGGGAAAAGAAGAGTAGTACGCGTGAAAACAGCGGCCAAATTTCTTGGGTAATGATCGCCACACACACACACACACATACACACATCAGCGAGCGTGGGCAGTGTAGTTGCGTCCGTAGAGGTGTGGTAGTGCCATGCATGTATTCGTGGTAAGGGGAGCCGGAGCAGTACCGATAATGGAGAGGAGAGGGGGGAGGAGATGCAAATAAGGGAAAGAGAGAGTATGAAAGCGAGAGGGGTACGAGGGAGCAACGGATAGTGAGATGTGCGCACGCCGTGTGTGGCGCATTTCAACCGAATGTTTTGTTCGTGCTGCCCGCATTAGCAGCTCGACCGTCAGGGAACTGAACGATGAAGGTGCGAATTAGCCAAGCCCATCCAGCAACAGCAGCGGCGGAGAGATGACTATGAACAAAACACACCAATGAAGCACTCGCAACTTGGCCCAGGGTGACGGACAGACGGCAAGCGGACGACGCCCATGCGTGGGCCACACCCTCGCCCTTTCTTCAGACGGCTCTGTATTAATCAAAAAGCGGGTGTCTGTACGCTCGAGAAGGAAGTGCAGCCCTCTGCGCAATGTCCAACACGACCCATTTAATCACCGTTACTCACACTCCTCTCCCTCTCCCTCCCCCCGAAAGGGGGGGTGGCGTGGGGGGGCGTGGGGCGGTGGAGAAAAAAGTCAAAAGGCCCAGGGACGTGTGTTGACGTCCCTGCTTGTGCACCCTGCGCCCCGGAAGGAAGAGAGTTTGGTTGACATGCGTTCCTTCGCCAGCCGTTAACAACCACTACCAACTCCTTCATCTAGGCTTTGTTCCCGCCTCCCATCCGCTCTTCTCTCTCCCTCACACACACACACACACACACACACACACACACACATCAATGCATATACAGACAGGCAGACATGAGCAGTCGTGCCACATTGAAGAGTCAGCCAAAGTGACACGAAAAACACCAAGAAAAGTGCATCGGCGCCTCATGTCAGCAGAAGCGAGAGAGGCGTGTGTGTGTGTGTGTGTGTGTGTGTGTGTGTGTGTGTGTGTGAGGGAGAGAGAAGAGCGGATGGGAGGCGGGAGAGAGGAGAGAGGGAGAGGGGGTGAGCTGGTGGGGAAAGTGGCAACCACACGCACAAAGAAAAGCGATAAAGAGGCAAAACAAACAACAACAATACAATACGGGCCTGTGGCTCGCACGGAACGCAATGCCAGAGACAAGCAGAAAGAGACTCGATAAACAGGCACGAGCAGTATACGTGGCAACACCCAAGTGAGGACCTGGGCGCATGACTGCGTGTCGCTGTTGCTTGTTTGCTTGTGCTTACGTGGATGTGTGTGTGTGTGTGTGTGTGTGTCTCTATCTGCCAGAGCAAGCGCTGTGGTGATGTACATAAGTAAGCCTCCCACACACACACACACCACCAACCACACACACACTCATCAACGTACGTCCACGTACTGTGCGTGTGTGTGGTTGGTGGTTGGTGGTGTGGAGGGAAGCAAAGAAGAAAACAAAGTGATGCCAGCTGAAAAAGAGAGAGATGAGGATGCGAGAAGCGCGGTCATGCCCAGGGCAAGACACGGAGGGCACCTGGAGAAGGTGTGAGCAAGTGGGAAGGGGGAAGGAGGAAGAGAGTGGCAGCGGCGATGTTAGCACCAGCACGAGAAACACACACACAAAAGGAAGTGCGAGCGTTCGGTGTCACACACACGCACACACCTGACAGTCTACAGCACCACGGAGAGAGTCACATGGAGAGATATCCACACCCGCTCACACAGCCAACCTCACAAGCATTCGATCTCCCTTCGCATCGATCGCTCTGTCACCCTGTCAATTGCTACTTCTTCAACAGCGGCGACAGCGGCACCTCCTCAAGCGCCTTGTCGGGGCATGTCACCCACTCATGCGCCAGCAGCTCTGTCGCGGTGGCCCGCTGCTTGGCATTACGCTCGAAGCACCGCTCCAAGAAATCGAGAAGCATTGCTGGGCACTTCTTCGGCACCCCACTCGGCATTCCCTTCTCCCTGCTGATACGGAACATAATTTGAAAGATGTTCGAGCCAGTGATGTCCCACGGCTCACGGCCGAGCATCTCCAGCACCAAGCAGCCGACAGACCAAATATCAGCTGCACCCGTGTAGCTGCCGCCCTCGCCCAGCACCTCCGGCGCCATGAAGAACGGCGAGCCCACTATTGTCTGGTACATGGCAGTACGGGCTACCACCGTCTCTGGTGTGTTTGGTGCTGTCGCTGCACCCGGAGGCAGTGAACCCGACATCGCTTGCAGCGTTGCCTGTCCCAACCGCTTGCTGCACCCAAAATCAGCGAGCTTCGCCTCACCCATGGCAGAGATGAGCACGTTGTCGCTCTTGATGTCGCGATGCACGACGTTCTGGGCGTGCAGGTAGCCAGTCCCTCCAGCACCTGCCGAGTGTATGAGCGCACGAGCGATATGCTGAATGGCTCCTTGGCCTTGGAAAACTTCCGCCGCAGGGAGGCGAGACTGCCACCGTGGCATAGCTCGAGGAAGACTTCCATCTGCTGGTTGCCTGTCGGCAGCACGCGAGTCTGACACCCGTAGTAGGCGACGATGTGCTTGTGCTTCAGCAAACGCATGAGGTTGATCTCTGTTTTCAACGCCTTCACCGCCTCCGCATCCTCTCCGTCGTCGAGAGGCAGCTCCTGCACCTTCACCGCCAACATCTTCCCATCCTGGGTGATGCCCTCGTAGACTGTGCCAAAGGAGCCCTTGCCAAGCACGCTCATGCGCCGCCAGTCTACCAGCTGCCCCTCCTCAAGTCGGAACGTCGTGGTAAGATTGCTGCAGAGTGTCTCGCTGAACTGCAACGACACGCTTTCCAAGGAGGTTCCAGGCCAGTCGTCGGATTGGCCATAGCCAGCGCAGAATTCGTCGCGGCTTGAAGCGTTGCGGACACCTCCACATCCTTTGCTAACGCTACCACCCGTGCTTGCCAACATCCGCGCGAAGGGGAAGCCTGTCTCACCAGGCGAGACATGGCTGCTTGGAAACAGGTCTGCTTGAGGCTGCCCCTTGCTCGAACGCGAGCCAAGCGAGAGCTGCTGCTGCCAATGGGTACCGCTGCCACCGTTACTCAAGACGCTCTGCGAGTATCTCGGGCACTCCTGCATCTGCTGCTGGAACTCTTGGCGGTGCTCAGAGTAGTAGGCGTTCGAGTAGCGCACATAAAGCCGCAGCACGCTGCCGCTGCTCTTGCCATCATCTTCCACGAGGCCACCAGTGCTGATGAACGACGTAGTGGTCGCATCCAACCTGGGGAATAAGGAGAAAGACCTGGCGGCATAGAAGGAGGATGCGTTGTTGTAGCTTGCGCTTAAGCTCATGGCTCGCGCGTGGGCATGGTCATTCATGTTTAGCCCATCAGCTGGCGAGCATATTCTACAGCCACTCGTGCTTTGAGTGCCGCTGTGAAGGTGATAGAGGGGCGCCACGGACATCGGCGGCGGCAGCGAAGAGGCGTGCAGGCACGGGGAGCTGCCGAGAGCCTCCTTACCTTCCGTCATGGCCATGGTGAACGCGTCCAGCAGCTGGTCAAAGTCCTCCGCCGTGTCGATGTCGACGCGGTCGCCGTACTGATCAATACAGTACATATCGAAGTCCGTCGCCTTCTGAAAGCCGAAGCGCGTCATCACCTCTTTCACGTAGCGGCGGAAGCAGTGACGGGAACGAACGGCGAAGATGACCTTCACGTTCACGTCACCCTCTCTCGACACCTTTGTTCGAGTCAGCTGCGCCGCTGGTTCGGGTCCACCGCGCCACGGCGCACACTCTGACGGTGAGGACGGCGCGGCCGTGCTCTTCTCAACCACGGCAGTGTGCTGCTTCAGTTTATTGCTACTCCGCTTCTTTCCCCATGACTTCCCGCCGCCGGCAGAGGTCGATGCCGTCGAGGAGCTTAAGGAGGAAGATGAGGCCGACATCGACGCATCGTCGTCGTTGTCATCAGCACTGCTGTCGTCGTCGTTCTCATCGTCCTCGTCTGACGTGTCGCCATCATCGTAGTCGCTCTCCTCGCTCTCGTTGTCTTCCTCGTCGCTATCATCCTCATCGTCCTCCTCTTCGTCACTCGAGGGCTCGTCATCTCTCTGGCTACCAACTCCTTGGGCAGGGGTCTTGCTGAGTCTATTACCTGTCTTCCCTTTCGCCGGCGCGCCGCCACCTCCGGCTCCTCCTTCGCACTCTGCAGCGGCGCTATGCGAAGGGCTCGTCGGCGCATAGCCGTGTGCTCGCCAGCCGCCGGCGGCACCATCGACAGCGATTTTGGCGTTGGTGGTCACTCCACTACTTGACTTCCGCTCTGGTAAAGATGCTTCGATCATTGTAGGCGAGAGGGGGTTCATGACTAAGGC
Organism: Leishmania lainsoni; assembly: GCA_003664395.1. Classification (NCBI taxonomy): domain Eukaryota; phylum Euglenozoa; class Kinetoplastea; order Trypanosomatida; family Trypanosomatidae; genus Leishmania; species Leishmania lainsoni. The sequence goes on from RAIA01000002.1 coordinate 259,346, forward strand.
CTGTGACGACACGCGATCTACAGGTGCCTTGAGGTAGCTCGCAGGGGCGTGTGGGGAAGGGTGATGCGGGGCTGTACTACTCAGCGTCTTGTGCAGCGACGGCCGAGTCGGCGAGTGTGCATCATGGTTGAGCTTGGACTCGGCACTGGCCAGCAAGCGCAAGGGTGGCAGCACGTCTGTGACTACACCTGCAAGGCTACCGTTGCCGCTCTCGCCCCGGGTGGCAATGGGAAAAGCGAGAGCAACAATGGGGGTGATGACTGACCCCAAGTGTGGCGTACTCGCTTCTGATTTCTCGCTATCGTTGTTACCGCAATCCTTGGCAGCCGCTGCAACGACATCCCTGTTGCTGCACACAGCAGGGAGGTGAGCTGCGACGCTGCCGCGCTTGCCGCCCATCTTTGTGACAGAGGCGGTGCGGCTGCGGCAGCCTACAGAGGCGCTTTTCCCAGATGCCGCCTTAGCGGTGAGCGACGATAACTTCGGCGCTGTCGCCGATGCTGATGAACGGGAGCCAGCGGAGTCCTTGCCTCGCAGATTGGCGACAGCGACTGATGGAGCCTTTGTGGCTGAGCCTGCGGTGGCGATACTTGAAGCGCACCGTTTCGCACCCGCACTGTTCACTGCCGGCGGCAGCAGATACGATGACGAGGTAAACGGTGTTGGGGATGGCAGTGAGTGCGCAGTTATAGTGTTGGTCATCGCGCTCGACGCGTCCGACTGGGGTAACGCTGACTCACCCTTTCGTCCAGGGGTCGCCAAGGAAGCCTTTATGGGCCCCTTGCCTAGCACACGTGTGGAGGAGGGGGGGTGGCGTCCTCTTCGAGTGGTGCTCTCGGGCACCGCTGACGCTGTCGCCACCCCAACCGTGGAAGGTGATGTGCCCTGCTTTGTGCGCTTCTTGATGAAAACTCCCGACGTGGGCGGCGCTGGTGGTGAAGCCGAAGATGCTATCTTCGTCGAGTTAGGGGGTCCGCGCTGCATCTGGCAAGGGGAAGAGGGGAGGTGGGACAGCAGAAGGGGGTGGAAAAGCTTCGGGTAGGTGAGATGGTGCAGGAGATTCGCACTTGTGCCTGTGCAGAGCAGTGGGGGAGGGAAGTGGTCGCCTCAGTACATGTTGCTCTCAACGTTGCTTCGTAAGAGCATAAGCACGTCCGTCTGCGAGTTGGTGTGTGTGTGTGTGTGGTGTGTGTGCGTGTAGAGGGCGCGTTTGAGGTGCGTCAGCTGCGTCCTTCAATCGTGTCTTTTGGGCCCTCTTTTTCAGCGCCTCCGCCAGCCTTTCGGAGTAGATGAACGCAGCGAGTGCGCGAGCGGCCCGTGTGTCCGCATTGCGTACGATGCGGCCAAGAAGTCCGCCAAGATGAAAAATTCAGCAGCAGCCGAAATAGCGAGAGACAGAGTGGAGGCGATGAGGACAGAAGAGCACACATTGGACGAATGAGAGGCTGGAAAGAGAGACAGAGAGAGATCGCACTCTTGGGAAATTATGGCGAGAGGGTGAGGAAGGGGGAGAGGGGGACTGTGTGGTGTGAGACATGGCCCCACGCCCACCCTCTTCCTCTTTCCCTCTGCCTTGCTGCCATTTGGCAGGGGCTGGATATCAACATACACAAAGAAAGCAAAAGAAGAGAGAGGGGCCCCCTAAGAAGACCTTCACTCACCACACGCGGGGAGAGACAAAGTGCATGCGAGACGATCAGCACTTGGGGTGCGTTCGACTGTGCGTGGACGTGACGCCGATGACTGTTGTTGTTTGGTTTATTTCTCCTCGTTTCACTCGATTTCCCTGCTGTGATTGCGCGCGCTTTCTCCCTTCTCTCTTCTTCTCGCTCTTGGGGCTCATGCTGAGAGGAAGTGAGCACTGGCGAGGAAGTGCACCCACACGCACACACACACACAGGCACAGAGCGAGAGAAGGTACCACACTGAGTGACCAGTTGGAGAGGAGAGAAAAGAGAGGGGGGACGGGGTGGGAGGTACACAGAGAGGGTGGGTGCACGTCTCTCCAGCAAGAGTGGTGCCTGAGTAGCGTACAGGTGGAGAAGAGGTGGTGTAGACCAGTGAAGATTCAAAAGGAAAGAAACGTACAAGAAGAGTTCGGCAGAAAGGAGGACGCGCACAGTGAAGGGGAGGAAACAATAACGAAAGAGAGAGAGAGAGAGAAGGGGGAGTGAAGATGATCCGACAGGGGAGAGTGTAGACCCCCCTCTCGACGCACACACACACACACACACCACACTCGCAAAGACGCGCGTATGAGCAACGTGAGGGAGGTGCGGGAAGAAGGAGAAACCAAAATGTGAAAAGGAAAAGAAAAGCCTTCGTTCTTAGCTTCTGTCTCGCCAGTTGGTGTTGTGTCTTCTCTTGGCTCGCCGGTTGCATATGTTTCCTCCAAACTTCAGTGGTGGTGGTGGCGTGCAGTGACGCGCACAATGGTGCGTGCCAGCCAGCCAGCGCGAGAAAGAGAGGGAGGCGGAGAGGCACAGAAGGCCTAAACGGAAAAAGAGCAACGCAGCGCAAGAGACGGAAGTGAAGGACTTGACAGAGAAGACGATAAGGGAAAAGAAACAGACGGAAGGGGTGACTCTACAGGTCTGTTCTGCCCGTCATGCGCGCGAGTTCTCTTCTACCCCTCCCCGCTGTACGTGTCTAGGCGGGTGTGTGTGTGTGTGTGGGGGGGGGGGTGCGTGCGTGTCCGTCCATGCCGTTCTGAATCCACGCATCAGACGATAACGCGCGTTGACAACGCAGAAGCAAAAGAAAAGCATAAAGAGATCTAAAGTGTGCCCCAGCGGAGAGAAAGCGAGAGAGCGAGCGAAGAGAAGAACAGCACAGCCGCCTCAGACAAGCGCAGAGGCGCAAGTCTGTGCTCAGAAGTCTGAGATGCGGAAACTCGTGGCGCATCTGCCCCTCTCCCTCTCTGGCCAATGCTAGATGCCTCTACTGCGGCAACTACTGACCAGGAAGAGAAACGTCCTCTGGCTGAACCGGGAGGGATGGAGAGCGTGCCTTGCTGGACAGCCGCACTTCCATGTTCGTCGCCGAGCCTTCCCAACATCCGAGCGGCCTCGTTGCGACGCTCGACTTCGACCTCCACGCACTGCTGGCGGCAAACGCATCCCTGGCGGGGTCGAAGGTCGACCGAAAACATGCAGCGTCATTCTCCTTTTGAGCATCGCCATCTTTCTTGGGGGCGCGAGGGGAAGAGGGCGCCGATGGCGCTGGCGAAGCCACGTCCAGCGCCTGTGTATCCGCCTCTGCCTCTGCAGTCGTCGATGCGGCATAGACATATGCCTGGAACTCGTTCACGGTCCCCTCCATCGCTGCTGCCACGGCAGTGTTCAGCGTTCGAGGCGTCTCGGAAGAGAACGCCGCGTCGCGCGCAGTGATGGTTGTAGTCGTTGTCGTAGTCGTCGACGTGGTCATCGTGCTCGTCTCCGCGGAACTGGTGAATGGCATTAGCGTCATCGGCACACAGGACGCCGGTGCACCGGTGGCCGCAGCAGCGCCGCCGCGACAGCGAGTCTCCTCACACCCGCCCAGGTTAACGGAGCCCTCAGGTGTGATAGTGAGCGGGGCCCAGGGCAGGAACACGGAAGTATCGGGTACCAGGCAAGCCGGACTCGCAGCAGCACAACGGCCGCCGGCCATTGTTGCCCCGGTCCCAACTCGCGCCATGGTCTCTGTCCAGCGAAGGCACTGTTGCTGTTGCGGGCTGGCGTAGCGGCGGCGATGCAAAGCGCTGTTGTGGTTCACCGCCCTCGAATGAGGAGCCGCACCGCTGGCGCTCATGGCCGCGGCTTCTCTCGTGACCCTCTCCGCCTGTAAACTGCCGGTGCTGTGTATGCGGGCCATACCAGCACCTTCTTGCGAGTAGCGGTGCTGGTGGTGTGGGTAGTGGTGGGGCAGCGCACCGCGTGAGAGCGGCAGCCCCGCCGCGCTGACGCTGCTCGAGCCGGGGCCGTCACCACCACCGAAGCCGGGGTTGAGTGATACTGTCTCAGTACTGGTAGTACTAGTGCGGTTGCAGCAGTAGGTCGTGCGGAAGCTGCTGTTGCCGGCGGCGCCAGCGGCGTTCGAGAAGGTCAGCGCCATCCCAGTCGGCATCTGCAGACTGTGGTCAGCAAAGGCGTGCATGGAGAGGGAGGAGGCGGTGCCATGGGAAAACCCTGCGGCAGACATACGGCGAGGGTGCGGTGCACGGAACTGATATGATGTCTGCTGCAGAGAATGGTGCAAGGAGGCAGGCCCGGCGGCTGCGCCCCCGGCACACCGCCGCGCAGCGCCGGGCCGCTGCACCCCCATCCGGAGAGACGCACTGGCGGACAACGTCAGCGGGATACTCAGGGAGCCATCGTTCGCATACGACTCGCTCGTCGTCGCCCCAACAGTGGACACGCGCTGGTAGCTCATGCTCGTCAGCAGCGAGTTCCAGTCAGCGTTGGCTACATTGCCAGTGTCGTCCTCCTCCGCGACTGGTGCATCGTCAAGGTGGCCTTGTTGGCACGATGCGACCGGGGTGGCGACAGCCGTGCAACGAGACGGGCTCTCCTCACGCTGCGGCATCTCCGGCGACTCGGGCGGCACAGGCACAGGGGAGCGGCTATCGCTGACAGGCTCAGCCGGGAAAGCGCTGAAGGTGCCGCCGGTATTGTGGTGTCCCTCCTGAGAAGGTCCAACGAGGAAGAGCGGTGTGGCGGGTGGCAGCACAATGCTGCCAGCGAGATTGGTGATGTTTGCCCCGTCAGCGCCGGACTGGGAAGTGGCACCGAAGCGCTGACGGGTGCTCGCCCACCTCGACATGGAGTAGCTCAACCGACGATTGATGCACTCCAGCGTTGAGGCGGAGAGCGTGGACGCAGGGCTGAAGATCGGCAAGGCGATATCGTCATGTCCGCCGCACGGGTGGCGTGAGAGGCTCGGTTCACGATCAGACACCTCGACGCAATCGTCTTGTGAGGTCACCCTCCCAGCAGCACTAGTGACAGTGGGGTTCGTGGGCAATGGAGACTCGGTACCACCCCTGACAATGCCTCGGTGAGAGCGACCATCGTTGCCGACGGCAGGGGGGGCGGCAAACGTGGCAGAGGGCAGAACGTCCACGGCCTGAACCGGGATCCAGCCTTGACGGGTAATTTCCTCTGGCCTCATCGTTGCTGTGGCGGCGCCGGCAGGGATAAGGTAGATGACATCCTGATCTGAACGCGGAGCTGGTCCCTCGCGCGTCGCGCGTGCCTGTTGAGCGGCCAGTTGCTCCGCAGCGATGGGCGCATCGGGTACCGGAGAACCACGTGAGAGCGAAAATGAGGCAGTGGGGCAGGACAGCGAGGGTCGTGGTACGCCACACTCGCGGCGCCCTGTCCCTGCCTGGAAAGCGCTGAAGGAGACGACGGGCAATGAGAGCGCTGGAGTCACCACCAAAGGCGATACGCACGCCTCCCAACGCGCCGGGGCGGTGCTTCGGTAGCTTCGATCGGCTACCACAGAGGCATCCGCAATCACAGCAGAGCGGTCCAGGGTGCTCTCATCTAGCGGCACTAACAGCGTCTGGTCAAAGCAGAAGCTGTCACTGAAGCTGCTCGGAAGTAGGCGGGAGGCGACTGTGGACGCGACCCGGCGAGCCGAAACGTCGCGCGACATTGCGGCAGAGCGGCATACCACGCGAGCAATGCTAGGTGACACTGGTAAGGCGGCACCGCTCTGGATAGGATGCGGGGCCGGCGAGCCTGGGCAGAAGGGTGGCGCCACAGATGCCGGCAGCACCTCCCTAAGACGCGCGCCGCGAGGTGGGCGGTGTACGGCGTTGCCGCGCTGCTGCGGCAAGTCTATGGTAAGCTGTGGCTTCGCAACGGGGGACTCGATGCCAGTAGCGTTGCGGCGTACTGCCGATATCGATGAGGCCTCCGATGAGCCGGCGCTCTGAGCCAGCAAGATGGTTTGGCCGAGGGTGTAGCTGCCGTCCAGTTGCAACGAGGCGTCGGCGAGGTAAGCAGTGCCATCGTGGTTGTCAATGAAGAAGTACTCACTGGCCGCTGAGCTCATTTCAGCCGTGGCGGGAGGGGTGGAGGCTGCAAAAAGGGAGGCGCAAGGATCAAGACGGCAGCAGTGCTGTGGCGTGGAGAGCAGGGAGGCAGGCACTGCCGGTGGTGCCTGCGTGTGCACTGTCGTAGCTGGTGACACAGGTGCCGTGAAGCATGGTGAAGCTGGCGTATCTGCAGCTAAGTACGCTTTACTCTCAGAAAAAGCTGTGTCCGGTTCCATCCGACCCGGGCGGCCAGTGAAGCCACCCTCCCCCGGCATCTCTCGACCTGTCGGTGGCTTCGTCAGAGGTGTCACCTCCAGCGAGCGAGGCATATGTGGCGTGGGGCTGGCCGAGCCAACGAACGTCTCCTCACTCGGCTGATGAGAGGCCTTTGCCGGTGTGCAACGTGTGCTACCGAGCGACTGGAAGTTGTTGTTCATGAGTAAAACCGTTTCCTGGAAGAAGCCGTCCTCATCCTCGTCGTCACTCTCCTCGTCCTCCTCCTCCGCTGCAGTAGTAGTCCCAACGTGGACGGCGTTGCTCGAGTGCACGCTGCAGCGCGTGGCGCGATCTAGGCAGAACTGAGTAGTGGTATGTGTTACCTCTGCTTTAGCCTTAGCGACCTCCGAGCTGTTGTTCGAATCACGGTCCCACACGTCATCGTCTCCAGTACGGTCATCCCGACTCCGGGGTGACTTGGTATCCACCACCGCCATCAATCCCTCGTTCCTGCTGCTCGATCCACGCTGAGAGACAGTGTCATGGCGGTGGCATCAAACAGTTCCACTGTGGTGAGCATGGCCTTGTGGTCAACGCTAGTGGTAGCGCATGCCTCCGAGGCACTGCCGTCGCGGCCCGGTCCACCTCTGTGTCGACGAAACTGGCGAGTATCTCATCGTGCTCGTGGGGTCGAGCTGCGGAGCTCTTTGACACAACGGTATCCTTTCCGTGTACCTCAAGCGCTCGCCCCGGCGGAACCGGACGACAGTCTGAGGAGTTTATGCACCGGGCGCCGTCCTCGGAGCTCTTGTCATGCTGATAGTTACCTTCGCTGCTACAGCTGCGCGGCGGCGGGCGCGGCGGCGGTGAAGCGCCCCCATCCTCCAGCTGCGGAGCCTCGGGCGCCGGCATCGTTAGTTGCATATACGCGTGCCGCTGTGAGTGCCGGTGGGGTCTGGCCTTGGGAGTCAAGGTGCGATTTGACGTAGCGCCAAGCGAGCTGCTGTCACAGGGAGGGGGACTCGTTACAGCTTTGGGTATCCCTCTCCAGCCTACCAGCTGTTCACAGAAGACTACGCGAAACGGGCGGAGGTTTCGAAAGAACAGCAAACGCCTCTTTGACGTCAACGCGCAGTGCAGAGAGGAGGGGAGGAGTGAAGGAGAGACAGTGGGGGGTGGGGGGAGAGGGAAAAACACGGAAGTACAAAGTGACAGGCGAAGCGATGATCTACAGTGGACGGTGCTGCTGCTGCTGCTGCTGCTGCTGTGCGCACACCTTTCAGGGAGTCCCACAGAGTGCTCTGGAAGTGGAGGTGAGAAAACAGAAGAAAGAAACGTGACTCAAATGGTGTTAGCAGGCAAGTGGGTGTTTGGGGGGAGGGGAGAGGGGGTACACCGGCTGGGTGGTCAGGTCAGGTCGTCCTCAGCTCCTCTGTATGCCTTGCTCTGACTTGAGTCTGTACTTACCAGCGTGTCACGTCTCTCCTCCTTCGCTGTAGAGTCGGAGAGGGTGGAGAGAGGAGGGCGGGGGCCTGCAGAGGAGATGGAGGCCCGCACTCCTTCGTTGCGAGCCAGTGCTATGTGAGACGCAAAGCAGTCCTACGACGACGACAACAACTCCAGCGCACAAGCGGAGCAACACACTGAAGGAAAACGAGAGGCACAAGCCGTACAGAGAGAGAGAGAGAGAGCGAGAGAAAGAGAAAGAGACGCAAGCACACCAGCAGTGAGAAAGCACTGCACAACAGGAGAGGAGCTTAGTGCTGTTGTGTTCGCCTGTTGGTCACTGCGGTTTCTCTTTGAGCAATGTGATGGTGATGTAGGTGATGTTATGGCCCCTGGAAAGGGGAAGATACTTCTAAAGAAGAGAGAGGAGCTGAAGGCAAGACGGTGGTCACGACAGATGCTTCGAGCGAGACAATGGTCGGGGTGCGACGCAAACCTACAGTAGCACGCACACCAGAGAGAGAGAGAGACCCTGTCTCCTCCTCGTCCTCGCGCAGGTATCCAGAAAAACAGAAAAGGTGAAGGTAGCGGTGAAGAACCGCGACAAGCGGGGGGCGCGTGTGCGTGCTTCTGCTTGCCTGTGTGAGGGGAGAAGGGGGGAAGAGGGAAAATCCCCAAAAAGGCTGAAAGAGAAAGGCGGTGTGTCGAAGCGGAGGTGACCCTTTCCTTTTCTGTTGGTGCTTGACAAGTGGGGGCGAGGAGGGCGCGTCTTGGCTTGCGTGGGCGTGTGTGGGGAGGGAGGGAGAGGGGTGCTATGACAACCCTTACGCTGATCAGCCAGTGCGGGCGTTGGGTGGGAGTACTCAATGTTGCAGTTGTGGAGGAGTAGGGAAAGAGGGAAAGCATGGCGATGGAGAGGGAAGGGGGAAGATAAAACGAGAACAGGACCCAAGAGGAGGGGGTACGACTAAACGACGACATGGCGCACGTAGAGAGAGAGAGAGAGACGCCTCTGCACGTAGCCTCTCCGCGTCTCTGACATTGACAGGGGAGGGAGGGGGCATCTGCTTCCAGTTTGTCCACGTCGTTCGAGCAACGTGTGTACGTGTCTCAGTCGGTGATGTCGGGTTAGATACGCCGAGTCCCACGGCGCGCGTCCAACTAGTGGTGGCGCGGGGGGGAGAAAGGCTGGAAGCTGAGGTGCGTAGAGGTAGAGGGTAAGTGGCAGTTTGCGCTGCGTCTGCACAGAACAAAGATCGAGGGAGAGAACAAGAAGAGACGTCGGGGCGAGTACAAGTGGGGGGGGGGGGGGGGTAGTCAGGTCCAGAGTAGCGGCAATCGCCGTAAGGAGCGGCCGCTGCTGTGGATGGGACAAACGAGTCTACTAGAAAAGAGTAAGCACAGACAAAAATAATGGGAATGGGCTCGCGGTGGGTAGGCGAACGTGGGAAGTTGTAGTGAAGAAGCCCACGCACGCACACACACACGCACACGCACACACGCACAGGGAGAAGCAACGTGGAGAGGAAGAGCCGCGCCGCGGCCGCCTTTCCATCACAACACAGGACAAGACCCCCTCGACAAGGAAACCGTTCGAGACCGGAGAGAGAGGGGGGCAGACAAGATTGGGAACACCAAAAAGGGAGGAGGGAGAGACGTTCGGGTAGAGAGAGGAGCCCTTCGGTGGGTGTGCGGTGTGACCCACCAAAGGGCATACACCCGCCAGCCTCATCCCACGCCACTGCCGTCCTCCGTCTGCCCGTAGCCCTCACGCTCTTTCTGAAGCTCAGCCGGGGCCATGCTGCGCTCTCGAATTGGCGGCGACACATCCCGCCGCGACTGCGAGCCCGTCGTCGTGGCTACTGAGCCAGGTGAACATCCATCCTCGCTTGCATCCGGTTCACGCCATCGCACATGAATAGCGGCGGCCGAGGTGCAAGTACCGCGGTGCAGCGGTGTAGCTAACCTTTCCTCCCCGCTCGTCCGACTCAACGCCACGGGAGCCGTTGCCGGCGCAGAGGGAGGGGCGCAAGATACAACCGAAAAGGGGGGATGAGCGTGCGGACTGTGGGGCTGAAGATTATGCGCAGCTCTCAGGAATAACGACACCTCCTCCTCTTCGGTTGGTGCCGTCCCGTCCTGCAGTGACAGGGAGTCGTCATATTTCCCCCATCGCAGCCGTGTCACTCCACTATCTCGTGTCCCTGCAGAGATCGTGCATGCGGCCCCGGGAAACCCTCCCAACTTTGCAGGCCGCTTACCGCAGCTCTCGCGCTTCCGCTCCTGCCCCTCCAGCTCCATCTGCACAGGGTCGACGTGGCCGCCGTGCCGCTCCACGTCCTGGGCGAACTGGGAGGTAGCGAGGAGGTAGAGGCGACGCTGACGTGCACACAGCGCGCTCGTGGCCTCAGCATCTGCATCCTCCATCGTCGCCTGTGCCCGCTCCAGCGAAAACGTGTCCACCTCAGGCTCATCGTCGCTACCGCAGGAGCAGTAAGTGGAGAGCCGTGCGGCAAGTTGTTCATCCACCTCCACGACGACTCCCGTGGCGCTCTCTGAAGTCTCCAAGAGGGCCCCAGCACCATCGACAGAGGTGGCATGTAGAGGGCCGCCACCCATCACGCTAGGCTGCCCATGTTCGCCGTTGATCAACAGGGACGACGAGAGGAGAGCGCCCGTCCGCGGTGGTGGATGCATAGGGACCATGGATGGCGCCATGGTGCGGATGGGCGAGTTGGGAGAGAAGGTGCTACGGTCGCGGTGGTGGTGCGAGGGGGCATACGTCTCTGCGCAGCCACAAGGCATCAGCTCCTCGTCTGGACGGGCCACGGACGGCGATACAGTCCTCTGGCGGCGCTGCTGCTGCTGTTCCCACAGGCACGCCTCAGGCGACATTGTCATGCGCGGGGGTACGGCCGCCAGCGCATCAGCGAGAGAAAGCGCAAAGGAGCCACTCAGCGGCGTCGCGGATGGGGACGTGCGCGGGCTCTCAACACACTTGCGCTTTGTGTTTCGTACCTCAATCTCCTCCATTGTGCTATCGTCATCGCCACTGTCGCAGCCTTGATCTACCCGGTGAGACGGGTAGGTAAAGAATGGCGACGCCGACGAGGAGGTGAGAGGGCTACGGTGTGATGTTTCGCGCTGCGCATAGACGGGTCCGTTCCGGTCGGTGAGCGAGACTGGCACCGGTGAAGACACACGACTGCACCGTCCCCCATTGTGCCCGCTCAGCTGAGCACCATCGTCACCCACGTCCAACTCCCTGGTGCTCCAACACGATAGAGATGGACAAGAACTTCCATAGGCAGCTCCACTCTCCCACGTAGCGCCACCGCGCTCCCAGTTCAGCGGTGTCTGCGCGGTGCTACCCCAACCACTCCACCCTCTGTTAGATACCGAAGTGTTGAAGGACGCGCGAGATACGCTCTCAGAGCGCCAACTCTCCGGACCGCCATCGTGTCTCCCTGATGCGGGTTGGTGCGGCGTCGGCGGACGAAAGTTGGGAGGCGTTGTGGAAAGAGGGTCGCTTCGCTGAGCCTCAGCAATGCTCCGCCACTCTCCCAACTGGGCAAGCTCGTGTGCAGTCAAGGCAGGCGATGAAGACCCCATTAGAGGTTCGGCTTTCATAGTGGAGGTGATAGGTGTTGTCGAGCGAAAACTCGATGGCAGGGTCGCGATGGACGGCGACGAAACCCCTGACAGAGACGGCTGATCTCCGTAGCTCTCGTCGTCACCGGCAGTGCCGCGGTGATTCGGTTCCCACTCGGCCAGTAGCGTAGGTGCTCTGCCGGGCCCAGTGGTGGCGCTGGCGAGACCCACACTAACAAGACTCAGCGGTGCGCTATTGTGCCAGCTTTCTCGATTTGCAATGAAACCGCAAGCACTGCTACGGGCAACGGCAGCAGCACTGTCACTGTTGCCCTGAGAGGCGGGAGCAGACAGTTCCGACAAGGTGATAGTGGTGGTGGTCGCCGGGTGAGAGTGGATCTGACGCCACAACGGCGTCCGCTGAGGGCTCGTCGACGGGCAGGTCACTCCAAACCCTTCTGCTCGCTGAAACTGAGCCTCACTGCTACCCAAGCTGTCGACAGCGCTCCAGCCACATCCGCTGTTCAGAGCGCTGCTGCTGCTACCACCAGCCGTCACTGCCCTTGAGCCAAGCCTTGTGCGCCTCTCGCGCTCTTCGCCGTCATCAGTGTCTGCACCAATAGCCAACGTCCGCAACATCTCACACTGCCCATCTCGGGGCACGAGCGCCGAGGCAAACGATGAGGCAAGGCTGTCTCTCCGCGAGGTGGACGGGCTGCGAGGCTCCTTCGACGGACTGCCCCTGGCAGAGCGCACCCAGTCTCGCACCGTTGTCACAGCGCTTTCCACCGCGCCACCGCTGGCGCCACTTACGCGTGCGCTGGTGCTGAGCGATCCAGAAAGCGGCATCCATTGCCGCCCACAATGCTGCTGTGGCAACTGATTAGGAAGAAAACACTCAGCTAGCTGAACCGCAAAGAGTGAGGGGACAGACCCTTCGGTCGAGATGGCCGGGCGACTACTCACGCCATCATCGATGGGCACAGAGGGACTGCTGAGGTTGCTGGAGCTGGCCGATATGAATCCGTCACCACCAGCGGGAGAAACCCCTGTAACACGTTTGACGTCTCGCTGTAGAGATATCTCTACTGTTGATCGCTTCTCTGGCCACAGTTGCGTGTCCAGTTGCTCTGCCGCCGCGATGTTTGTGAGGAATGAATGCGTGGGAGGCGAAGCGGTTGCATCACTGCACAATGACTCCATCGTAGTGAACAGTTCAGCTGTCAAGAGAGACGACTGCCCACGGGGTAGTGCAACAGGTCAGTGGGAGGGAATGAGAGCCTGGACAGCACAGCTGCTGTCTACGACCCACAGCGGCGGAGAGACGTCGAGAGAAAGAGAGGGAAAAAAAACAAGACGTCTGCACCTCTGAAACAGCCTCCGCTGACCAACAGGCAGAAGCGTCGTAGAGGGAGACGCGGTGGTGCAAAGCGAATGAGTGAAATGAGGAGAACGGCACTGCCACACACACACACAGAGAGAGAGGGAGGGAGGGAGGGAGAGGCCAAGAGATAAAGGCAAGTGAGGCTTGCGCGACGGCAGTGGAAAGCACCTTTTTGCACTTTTCTCTTGGCTTGCCCAGGCTTGCCTGCTCGTGGCACAGTTGCGGCGGTGTGGAGACAACGTTGAAGCCAGCAAACAGCGATCAAGTGGACTGAGAACAAAAAGAGAGGGAGGGGGAGAGAGATCGAGTGATGAAGTGGGGATTTGGAGAGGCAACAGTACACAGGGAGAGAGAGGGGGTTAAAGTGCGCTGGCAAAGATGCATCATAGCGGGGGGGAGGGGGGGGTAGTGGTGCAAGCATGACCAGCGGAGTCGCCTCTCACAGCTACGTATAGGGCATGTATAACCCCTAAGACGGCTACATACACCGTCTGCGCAACAAAGTGCCAGAGAGAGGGGAGGGGAGGGGAGGGGCCAAGCGGAGAACTGGTGGGAGCAAACCGGAGCCTCTTCTCGCTCTCACCCGGCTTCTGCGTTTGCCTTTTTGGTTCGCTGGCGCTGGCGAAGGAGACTCCAGTACGCACGGGTATCAAGACCCCGCTACAACTACACCCCAGGATTCTGCAGAGGAAAATAGAGAAGGGAAGGGACCGGAGAAATTGAGGAGCGAGCGTGATCGCATGTGAGGTGTAAGTGGTCCGGTGCGTCACGCATCCCTGTGCGCTCCAGTGCATCTCCTCACATCGATCAGCACCCAAAGGGGAGAGAACGAGAGAGAGATGGGGGAGACCGTGCGCTACCCTCGTGCACATGCACATGCACAGGCGTTAGAGTACTTTGTGGTGGTGGTGGTGGTGCCTTTAAGAGGGGAATTGTGGGTCCAACAGGAGGATTAAGGCAAAGATGGAGAAGACGACGGGAGAAGCCGAAAGAAGGCGAGAACGAAAGGGGCGGAGAAGTGGAGGAGGCAGACACAGGCAACAGAAAAGAAGCCGCGCACACGCAGCTGGCAGGCACCAGACAAAGTTGCACACGCACAGCAACACGCCATCACACTCCGAGAAGGAGGAGAGACGGTGGGAATGGATGAAGAAGTGGTAAGAAAATGCACCCACTCCACAAAGCGCAGCCACTCCCTCCCTCCCTCTCTCTCTCGCTCTCGGAGTGTGATGGCGCTTCTCCGCAGGGTATCGGCAAACACCCACGAGGGAAGAGGAAGGGGAGAAGGAAAAAGGCTGTATCGGGGCACCTGTCTATTCACATCTTGTGGGTTTACAGTAAACTATAAAGAGGGAACGCAAACGTAGGGCGCACTCCGTCCTTTATCGGCACGTTCAGGGAAAGAAAATGGCCTCAATCCTCCACATCATCAGCGGCAAGAAACGCATCCTAAGTGCCGGTGCTCGTAGGCACAGAGGGAGAGAGAGAGAGACACACATACCGACATACATAAGAACACTCCGAGGAAGAGGGTTGTGGCCTCTCGCTCAGCACCTTCAAACACCATCAGCAACTACTCGCTCGCTTTCTCTCTCTTTCCCTTGGATGTGCCACCGTGATACATAACTGAGCAGGAGAATCACACCACCACGTGTACCCGCTTCGGTGGAGGAGAGGCGAGTATGATGTCAGGCGGTGGCTCGTTAGGCGTACGCCCTACAGAAACGACAGCGCCAGGTATAAATAAGGCTGACAATTCCGTCGCTGTCGACTGCGGCGGCCCTTGTGCCCCCCCACTGCTCACATTGCCGACGTTGGCACCGCCACCGCTGTCAATGCTGTTCGAGCAGCGCTGCTGGGCACCGTACGGAGAGAGCTTCCTTGGTGTGGATAGCGACCAGGGCAGCCGACAAGGTGATGCAAGCGAGCGATACACCACTGCACTGGGCGATGTACTGTCCGTGCCTACGCTGCCGGGTCCGTGGACGGCACCTGACAAAAAGCCGCGGTCGTTCTCGATGCTCGTACGCAGTACGCCGGATACGCTGTTGTTGGCTGCGCTCTCGCTGATGTGTGGACTGCCCTGCAACCAGGTACCCCACTGGGTGCCACAGTGCATCAGCGAACGCGAACCAGCAGGTGACGAAAGCTCGTCGGCGGTTGTGGTAACGCTGTTCACATAATCCGAATAGCTGGCAGTGTGGCGAAGCACAATGAAGTCCGTCTGCAAACCCATCTGAGACGCTGACGACGGTGTCCCCAAGGCTCTCTCGTCACTACTCCCTGCCATGCCGCTGTTGTCCAGCATGCGAGGCGTGGAGTTTGCGTCCATTTCGGCACCCCCACCAACCTCACCACCGTTGACAGAGAGCTGCAGCACATGGGCGTGGTTGGTGTTTGCTCTATCGCCATCCTTCACGACTGTCGCGCCGTACGCAACCGTTGGGATGCCCCCAGGTTTGCGCAGGATTGACTTAACCTTCATGGTGGGCTGACGTATCTGCTGAACAATTTCTGAGTTCGTCGGGGGTGGTGTGCTAAGGAGATTCCCGCCGCACGAGCGACTGCCAACAACGAAGCCAGCGCGGTCGCCATCGGTGCTGCGTATGCTGCCCAAGAGCCAATTATTGCCGCCGCTGACAAAGTAATGCGCATTCGAGCTATCGACGTCCATGCGCGAAGTGTGCGGCTGGGCGAGAGTCACCGTTCCGGTGGTCACTGTCGGTGAAGAAGCGGCATGAAGGTTCGTATTGTGTGTGTGGGCAACGGTGCCGCTGGTGTCGGCAGAGTTGGACATGTGCGAGCGCGGAGTTAGAATCCCCCCAACACCCTCACCACCGTTGCTGACGCTGACTACGTCACTGGTGCTTGATGCGCTGTTGGGCTGCAGTGTCCCGAAAAGATCCCTGCACCGCGGCAGTGGTACATCCTCTGGTGCGTCTCTGCTGCCCGAAGCGGTGATGTTGATGAGTGCTGGCGTAGTTGGTTCCGACTTACATGGTGAGGTTTGCTTCTGCGCGGGGGTGCGCAGAGATGGAGAGATGAAGTCGTGAGGCGGTTTGAAGGACGACACCGGCACCACGGTAAGCTGCTGCTGCTTTCCTGCAAACGGCAGCGAAGAGGCGGAGGGAAAGTGTCGTCGAGGCGCGGCCACCACCGCTGGTGGCTGTGCCGACCGCGTTGTTGAATTGCCCCCGCTCGTCCTCTCCCCGCGCCCGCCGCGCGCTTCGTCGTAGCGTGACGCCTCAGCGTCGCCGCCAGACCTGGAGCACAGCGGCACCAGCGTTCCAGTCGTCATATCCATTGGCTCTACCACGCCAATCGCGCCCTTTGGTGCCGCGTTTCCTTCGCCACACGCAACAGGGCTATCGCCATTGGAGAGGCACGCTGGGCTTGCCAGTGGCAATCTGCGCTGAGCCTTGGCAGTGAGTGCTAGTGATAGCTGTGTAGCTGACACTAGTTCAGTCTGTGCTGCTGCAGTTTCCACCATCGCCGCTGGCGCTGACGGCGGCAATGGTGATGGTTTCTGGACTAGAAATGGAGCCACAAGCTGGTACGACGACGAGCGGCCCGCCTGCAGAGTAGGCTGCACAGAGCTGACTGTCTGTAGGAGTGACGTGCCCATCGCGGCGGTATCACAGACGGCCCACATCGAAACAGAGCTGTCCACGTTGACGCTACCGCCCCGGCGCAGCTCCCTCAATGCTGCTGTGTGGGTGTCGCTGGGGCTCTGCAGCGAGGCTGCCGAGGGCTGGTCGGCTAAATCGGACGCGCACGCAACAGGACTGAACAATCGTAACGGGGGAAGTGAGGGGGAGCGGAGAAGTCCGGGGGGGACAGTGCTGTGCGGAGCAGCGAAAGGGAGCGTATCACCCACGGTCCATGAACTCACGCTGGGCCTTTCATTACATTGACACGCCTCGTCTGTAGTCGAGGCCTTCCCCGCGAACACGCCGTCTTTCACGCCTGCTCTTGAAGACGTGAGCTGCATCGGTCGAGGTGCCGCTGATGGGGAAAGCTGGGAGAAGTCGGGAGAACTAGTTGCAAGTGGCTTGCGAGGAGTACCGTTGCCTGAGGCGGCAGTGTCAGCGTCTGGGGGCAGAAGTGATAGCGCAAGTTTTACGGCCGACAACTCGACATGGTGAGCAAAATGATGCCCACAATGTGGCTTCATCGGCCGTGCCTTGTCACCGCTACGACCGCCTTCCTCAGTGCCGATTTGTGATGAGCGCGCAGCCGCGTCGAGGGAAACGGGCTTTCCCACCCTCTGTCGTGTTGTTACAGCGCTCTGTTGTGTGTCCGGCTCGTCCGCTTTACCCTCACGGAGCCTGAGCGCCTTCTTCTTGGAGCCTGAGCACCCCATTAGTGTAAAGTGGGAAGAGTTGCTTGGTCTATCCCTGTATCTGGCGATGCCGCCGATCCCCAGGAATGCACGGAGAGAACTGAAGAGAAGTTGCGGGCTGCAATGCTGACAAAAGAGGGTGCACTGCGAAGCAGCACTGAAGTGGCAGGGAAATCCCCCACGAGGCTGCGAAGACTCACCCGCAGAGGCACCGACACGCCAAGCAGAGGAAAGCGAGAAGAGGGAGGAAACAAACAGGGCTAAAAGGAAAAGTTCCCCAATGAGTGGAGTAATTCATCAGTGCGTGCTAAGACGCAAAGGGAAAGAGCAAAGACGCGGGGAGGCCGAGATGGAGAAAACGACGGCGACGACACACAGCCGCGCATGAAAGGGCCCACACTCAGACCCCCAAAAGAATCGGCCCGCGTGCAGCAACGTTGTAACTGAGGAGAACGGAACACCCCAATCGAGTACACACGCCAGAGAGGCACAACGCACAGACGCAGCCAACAATCGCAGCAATCGCGCAAGAAGGAAAGACAAAGTGCGTTTGGTCTACTGTGTGCATCTGCGAGGCGAAAGATTTGCAGAAAAGGGGGGCATCAACGTGAGTGCGAAGGGAAACAACACGCAAAGAATGAGCAAAATGAAGAAGAGAGTGGGAGGCGAGGGGAGGGGAGGGGGGGGGGTGAGGACGCCTCCGTGGGAGGAATGCCCCGTCACCCTTAACCCTCCTCCTCTCTTACTCACTTGAGCTCTCGCAAGAGTTGACTCTTTTCTCTCTCAAATCACTTCGCAATCGCTGTTTTACTTTTAGGTCGCTCTCCTGTCTTAACATCGCCGCTGTACCGTCTATGGAAGGCGAGTGGTCCCGTTCGCCTCACCCACCCACCCCCTCTTCTTCTAGCCTCCACAGAACGCCGTGATCACCCCGGCTGTCGCCACCAACAACACTGGTGGTGGGAGGGGTGTGCGCGCAAGAGAGGGAGAGGGAGAAGGGCCAACAGACAAACAGAGACGGAGGGTGTGTGTGCCTAGGGAGAAGCCGAGTCGGTGCGTTGGGTGAAGATGGCCAGAGGGGAGAGGGGCAAAGCGGGCGGTGGTCGCTGTGGTGAATAACGATAGATGGATGATATGTACGAGAGGAGGAGGAGACGGAGTTGAAGGGCGGAGAAGGGACTAAGTGGCGTAGGCGCTTGGGGTGAAGACTGAAGCTGTAAGGAGGAAAGAAAGGGAGAAAACAAACGCCCACCAACTACCGCTCCCACAATCGCCACAGCCAAAAGCAAGGGAAAGGGAGAGGGGGAAGGAAAGAAAGACGCGTGAAGACGAGCGAGCAGCAGCAGCAGCGTGAGTGCGGGCGCCTGTATATCAGTGCGGGTGTGTGGGGGGAGGGGAGAGGAGGGGATCCCTGCTGCTTGGGTAAACACTCGTAGAATACTTTCGATATCTTCTCGTGCTCTGCTCATTCACACGCGGTGAGTGTCATGTGGGGTGAGAAGGGGGTCGGGGGGAAGAGGGAGAAGAGAGAAGGGCATCGTAAGGATACAATCACGCGTATGCATGCGTGCATGTGCCGCTACAGAGTATGTGAGAAACCCCACACGTACAACACACTGCGCTCAGTGAGAGTCGTGTGTTTTCCCCCGCTTGGGGATGTGAGAGAGGGTGAGCAGAACAACGAAGAAGACGAGGTGCAGACACGCGCAGGCATAGGCAAGGCGCGCGGTGAGGTGCCCGGTGAATGCGTATGTTTAGTAAAGGCATCGTGTGGAGCGCGCACAGAGAGAGATGCATTGAGGGGCAAAGAGAAACAAAGAAGAGAAGAGAGAGGCGGAAAGATGGTCACGTGTACGTGTGAGAGAGAGAGAGAGAGAACAAGAGAGAGATAGCGACACCGGCTTCACCTCTCACAGGAATGTTCAACAAGACCCAGTCCGTGTGCCTTGTCGTGTCTTCGAAACCTGGGAAGCACTTGATCGACGACCAGACATGCACTGACGTGCCAAGACACTGCACGCTTTCTTCGATCACCCAGGAGAGAAAGCGAAAACTGGGGGAAGAAGGGAGGCAAGCACGAATGGGAAGGTGCGTGTTGACGTAGGGGCGCCATTGCCGCGCAAACAAGAAACGCCCTCTAAGAGAGGAGGAAGGACGGCGGAGACAAGACAGAAAAGAAAGACAAGGCCACAATACGCGCTGGGGGGGAGGGGGAAGTGTCCCTCTCGGCAACTGCGAGAGGGCTTCTGTGGGGCAAATGAGGGGGTGTGGCGTGCCCGTGTGCTTAATGGTATCGTTTATGTGTGTGTGTGAGTGAGTTCACTTCCCCCGTCCGTGGCGCTGATGACACGCCTTTCCTGGTGACGTGAAAGGGGGTCCCTATAGCCAGCAGACGGCGGCCTCATCATCTTGTGCGGAGCCAAGAGGCACAGAGAGAGACGCACACATACTCTTCTAGGCCCTCCTTCCACGGGTTGGGGAGAGGGTAGAGAAGACAAGAGCAAGGGGGAGAAGGCCCCTCAGAGAGAGAGGGAGAGAGGCAGGAGAAGAGATGCCCTACAGTGCCTCTTCCGCCTCCACCCCCCATCACCCCCCACGCCTGCTTCTGTATGCGTTCAGGATGGGTTTTTCTTTGAGTGGGGGGACGTTGCTTGTTTTCGGCTTTTCATGCTGTGTCGTCAGCAGTACGACGAGGTGGTGCGGTTCAAGGAGCGAATCAGCTGCTCCGTCACTTGCCCCGAAGCTCGCAGGGCCTGCAGAGAATCATAAGCGATAGGCGTGCAGTGGGGCGGCGAAGCTTCCGTCGTGATGGCAACAGGCGGACGTGGACTCGCAGTACTGACTGGCACGTCGCCGCCCTCGGTCTTCGAATGGCGGGAGCGTCTCCTCTTGGCGCAACCGCCGGCAGTAGTGAATACGGTAGCCGCCCCTGACCTCGACACCGCTGCAGCCAGGCGAACCTTCGCTGCTGCATAGCGTACCTGCAGCTTTTCACAGCGCCTCACTAAGCCCTCCACCTCAGCGTGGTGGCGATCCTGCATCGCACACGCTGCCGTCTTGTAGACTTTGATCTCCTCCTCATAGTAACTGCGCTGTGAGCTGAGCTCCTCTTCCGCACCGAGAGCGCGCGCCTGCCATGCCGACGCCTCGTCTAACTTCCCCTGCTGCAACGTGACCTCATCAGTGGCGACCCGGAGACGCTCCTCCATGGCATGCATGCACCCATCAGACGCCACAACAGCCCCGCGCAGTCGCTCGACCTCCGCCTCGAGCTCGTCGATGCGGGACTCCGCACACTGCTGGTCCCTGCACGCGGCCGCCAACAGCTCCCGCGAGCTCTCCAGGTCGCTCTCGAGGCGTGTCCGACACATCTTTGCCTCCGCCTGCAACACGCTATGCTCATCCTGCAGTTCACTGTGTGCGGCGCGTAATGCGTGCAGTTCGCTCCTCAGACTCTCAAGAGTGCGCTGGTTTTGCTTTGCCTCCTCTCGCAGCTGAGCCACCTCGTGTGCCGCAGCCGGCGACAGTGCTGAGGCGGATGTAGTCGCGAGGCTCGCGGTGGCCTCCCGCAGGAAACTGCGAAGCGCACATATCTTCTTCATAGCCTCGTCTCGTGTGGCCACCAGCGCCTCACGGCAGCTTGTCTCCAGCTCCACCAGACGTGCCTGACTCAGCTCCTGTTGCCTCTTGGCCTGTTGTAGAACGTCCTCAAGCGCGTTCTGCAACTCCGCACACTTTGTCTCTGACAGCCTCACCTCTGACTCCAGCTGCTGTGATGACAACTCCCACTGGGCCGCGTTGTGCCGCGACTGGTCGTGCGCCTGGACAAGTTGAAGGTACTGCTGCTCGCACCGCTTCGTGTCGATTTCCTTCGTCACCTCCACGTAGTCAAGGCGAGCCTGAAGAGCTTGATTCGCCTCCCCAAGCCGCCCAAGCTCCTTGAGCATCCGCAGCTCCTCTTGCAGGGCCTCTGCAGGTGTGCGTGGGAGTTGGTAGAGATACTGAAGACTCCAGGACGAGGACGTTGTCGCCATTGCGGTGGAGCCCAGGGACGGTGTCGCAGTGGTGATAGTAGCGGTAGTGGTGGGAAGCTCTGCTGCAGCTCTCTCAGCAGTCGCCTCCCCTCTCCATTGCTCTGCGAGACGACGGCTACCACAGTGGTTATGGCGACTCACCCGCTGCTCGGGCGCTTGCATAAGGTCACCGCCAGTGAGCATTGCGCGAACGTTCGAAGCGGGAGAGGGCGATGATGACCCGCCGGAGGTGGTCGACAGGTCTGTCACGCCGCGAGCGTAAGAAGGGTTGAACTCGCCTTCTCCAGTGGTATTGTCGGCTTCATTCTCCTCGTTGTCGAGACACACTCGCTGCTGCCGCAGAGGCCGTGCCGACTTCCCAGCGCCAAGTCGACCGCCCTCGCTGCCACTTGTGGCACCCAGAAGAGAAGTACCCACAGAGCGCGACATAGCGGCCTCGCTGGAGGAGAGCGAAGGAGTCATGAGGAAAGAGTTATGCGGCACCTCGTCGTGGTTGACACCGCCGCATGGGTGCCGCCGGGAGTAATCACGCTGTTGCTGTAGAGATGGGCCGCCACGGTCGCCACCGACGCCTGGCTGGTCTGTATGGGTATCATCACCAGTCCCACTGGGATAGGTGCGCTGGAGCGGTGTCGAATGCGGTGGCTGTGCACCTGCGGTGCCAGTAGCGCTGGTGGGCAAAGTGGACCTTTCGAGCGCACATTGGCGCGAAGTGGGTGGGGACACCAGAGGTGGTGGCGTCTCGAGCGCCGCCCTGCCGCCTTGCTGAGGAGCATGGTACTGCAACGCCTCAGGCGAAGACGACTCGGAC
Source organism: Leishmania lainsoni (assembly GCA_003664395.1). NCBI lineage: Eukaryota > Euglenozoa > Kinetoplastea > Trypanosomatida > Trypanosomatidae > Leishmania > Leishmania lainsoni. The sequence continues at coordinate 281,195 of RAIA01000002.1, forward strand.
GACAAGAACGTGTAGGGCGATGTCGCCTCCACCTGCTCCATACCAGTGACGGTGCCCCTCGGTGCGCCAGGAAGAGGAGCGAAGACCGTTGCACCAGGACCCTCAACCAACTGCGGTGAGGCTAAGTAACCTGTCATGGTGGTCGTCGCGGGTGCAACTGTGGGTGGTAGAGGTGGCCAGGGGGCAGACGGGGAAGGGGAGACGGAAGACGTCGCGGCAGCGGCAGAGGTAACTGCTTGCACTGCCGCCCGCACACGCTCATGACTTCCTGTCGCGCCGCCGCGCAGTGGCACATGATGGTTATGAGAATGCTGCTTCTTGGCAATGTACAGCTGCAGTCGCTGATTCTCCACCATCACCCGTTCCATCTGGACGCGCAGCAGCGCGCGCTCCTCGATCCACTGTGCCTCGCGCTCCTTCGCCCTTCCACACGCCACGACGCCGTCCTGGTAGGCTTGCTGCAGCTCCAGTATTTTTCGCCGCTCCCGCGCGTAGGCCGCACACTCCTCCTGCGCCTTCGCCAGCTCGCCTTGCACAGCCTGCACCTCTCGCATGTAGCGCGAAGTCACGTCCTGGTAAAGCGCACGTAGCTGCAGAACCTCTGAAGGAGATGCCCAGTCGCTTCCGTGGTGCTCACGCATCTCCCTCAGCGGGGTGGAGAGCTGAGACAGTGTCTCATCATCGGCGCTGATGGTGGACGTGTACGTGGCAGCACCTTCTGTGGTGGTAGGTGCAGGCTCATGCTGCACTCCCCGAAAGGCGGTCAGCGGATTGTGCTCCTGAGCGCTGCGGTGGTCCTGCTGATGTTCCTGTTGCTGCTGCCGCCTAGGCGAGCGACGGGGCCACTCCGGCCAGTCGTCACCTCCCCCCTTCACGTTGGTGGAATGCATCGGGTGGGCAGTAGCCTGTGCAAAGGATAACTGGCGCTGCTGCTGCTGGGACTGGCGTTGGCGCGAGGACGGGTGCGCTGCTTTGCGGACCGGTGAAGACGACGACGATCGAGGTGGTGTTCGCGAAGGCGACGTAGATGAGAAGCTCGCCACGCTGTCCAACAAGTACGCCATGGCCCTGCCGTACTCCGGCGACGATGGGAAGGTGGGCGCAGGAGAGGCAAAAGCTGTCGTATCCAAGAAAGATCCGAGAGTACCGCTACCAGGGGCACGATGACGAGCTTCTCCGTCACTGTTGTGGGGCGGGGTGCGGGTGGAGGCAGTAGCAGCAGCAACGACGGCAGCTCGCTCCGATGCCACGCAATGGGTCCCAGAGCTGCCAGCAGCCGCTCCGCTGCTACTACCCGTGGCTGGTGTAGCACTGGTTTCCGGTCCACTTGGATACGTCAGCGACGAGGAGTCCTTCTCTGTCGACGTCGCGCGTGGCGAGGACCGGCGCTGCTTCTCCCCCATGAAGTGTGGTGGCTGTCTGCTCTCCATTGTCTATGTGCGTACCACTCTCCAGATCTATGCATGCGTGAATCTGGGTCGAAGCGACACCGCGTCCACGTGTCACCACGCCGGGTGGAGGATGTCTCGCTATCTCTCTGGACTGCGTCAGCAAAGTGCACGACTTAAGTGTGTGTGTGTGTGTGTGTGTGTGTGTGTGCCTACGTAGATGTCTGTCTATGTCTCTCGGCGCATGTACAGCTGAGGATGCGCGGGTAATGGCGCTTCGGTGCCGACTGGTGGGCCCTTTAGCTCACTCACTCGCTCTTTGTCCTCCTCCACCTCTGATGCGGCAGGAAGAGTGAAGCTACAAGAAGGAGGGTGAGGAGGCAACGGGGGTAGTAGTAAAGGAGGCGGGTGAACAAGAGAGTGTGAGTGCATGACCGAGGGGAAGGTTGTATCTCCTCTCTCGCCACTGTCTTCGTTTTCTCCCGTGACAACGAGCTTGTTGGCGGCTATGGCGGCACCAACAGCCTCAGGAGCATCAAGAGGGCCAACAGCAGTAGCAATGGCAGTAGCGCTGCAACGTCACCCCCGCCACACAGAATGGCAGAGAGCAACGCAAGTATACAGCGTGTGTATGTGCGTGTGGGAGAGCGAGAGAGCTAGAAATGTGTGGCTGATAGCACGACAGCTTCCGTCATGATCCATCGCGCGGCGGCAAGGGCAGCGGTGGATATCCCCCTCCTCAACGCATCAAGACGTGCCCTTGAAGCTGAGAGAGGCGGAGGCTAACGATGTTCCATCACTGCGCCCCCATCCCCTGTCATTTTCACTTCTGTAGTGCTTAAAGGTGGCAGCTGCACAGCGTGCCGTAACCGCTAAGTGAGAGACGGACGGCTGAAGAGAGTGCAGTACCCACAACGCCGTGTGGGGGCGCGTATGCCTACGCGCATGAATGATGACAAGGACCACAGTGCTTGATGCTGCGTGGGCCTCTTATGTGCGCGCGTGTTGGTGCCTTACACCCCGGCAAACGGCACGCAGAAAGAGAGGGAAAGAGAGTGTCGTACACAAAGGTCAAGAGAAATAGTCCAGCAACCTTCGACAACTTTCCCTCGCACCCCACCCCGACTCCTCCCCCTCTCGCCCCTTCTCCGCCCCCCCCTCGACCGACAAACCGAGAGCCACTCCCCTCCCCCCACTTCATGTTGTCGCTCACTGCTAGTGCAATGCGGGCCTTGCACGAGCATCGTACGCACTCAGTGCATGCTGGTGTGCAGTGTGGGTATGTGTTGTCGTCTACGAAGACGCGCTTTATGGGTGCTCTTCGGCTTGGCTAACTGGACTGAGCATCACTCATGGCCACACCACCGGCCGCGCACCCGCGCCTCAGGTTTGCGCTCTCTCTGCACTCTAAAAATCAGCGAACGTCGCTGGTATCTTGACAGCGTTCGTGGAGCCGTCCTGGTACACGTAGCGCACAAATGCCCTCGCGATGGGACGATGAGGAGAATGCGGACGCGGAAAGCGACCCTTGCCTGTGTCTCCAGATGACAGAGGAGTCAGGGACGACGATGACATGGTGGCACCGGTGGCGCTGGTGCTGCCACGGTTGCCACCAGTATGACCGCCGTTGCGCGCGGTGCTGCCAGTCCATACTGTCGCTGTCTGTGCTGCATCAGTGCTGGGCAATGGACGGCCAAAGAAGTCGCGCCGCACCGTGTCGGTGGAGGTCACAGCTACTGGCACGGTGCTGGCCTCGTCTGTTCGTGGACGCTTAACGGCAGGTGCATCCAGCTCCCCTGCCCCGCTTGCCGCTGTCACATGCTCAACTTGGTGCACACCACCACTCACGGTAGCATCGCCTCTGTGGACGAGATCTAACGAGGCTGTGGAGGCGGAGACGTCACTTTCACCGCGCTGCCGCTTCGTGCCTCGCTCAGAAGCGCCGGTTGTCGACTCGGCTAATCGAAGCTCCTGCAGTGCCGGCTGCTGTGACGAACGCTTCAGGAGCTCCATGGACTGCATGATGCGATACTGATGGATCTCACCAAAAAGAATCTGCCGCACCTCGTTACGCATCGGCATCATCACAGATGCCAACGATGGTGAGCTCACCGGCCCACTGCGACCACCACCACCTGAGCCCGTTGAATAGGCCAGAGAGCCAGTCCCGCCCTTCACCCTGGCAGAAAACGGTAATGCGGGAAGGCTGCTACTGCCGCGTGGGTCAGCGCCGTTCCCACCAAAGCGTGACGAGCGTGAAGAGAAGAAAAAGCCACGGTGATCAACACTGCCGCTTCTGCCAAGCGCGTGCTCCACTGGACGCACCACGCCTGCAAGAAGTCTGTCCAGCTCCGGGGTCAGTCGCCACGGTGCTTCATCCTCAACACTCGCTGAGGCCAGCGAGCCGAATGGACTGAGCGACGCCTCAGCAGGAGCAACGGCGGGTGAGGGGGTGTACTGCCGGTCCCTCTGGTAGTTCAGACCGTACTCAACGTGGCGGGCCACAGACGCCTGCAGCAGCCGCTGATCCGCCGGCGGTAGTCGGCTGAAAGAAGAAATGGCGTGCGCAGGCAAACGCAGCGATCGGTCGAACAGGCACCGCAGTAGCATAGGCACTACGTCGGTGCATATGACCTCGTCGCCACCAAGGAATGTAGAGGAGTACGGACGGCACCCTTCACAGAATTCTTGGACGACATGCTTCGACTCCGACTGCAAACGGCGCAGCGTGGCCTGCTCGCGAGGGAACTCGATGCGGCCCCCACGCGCAGCGGTGCTGCAGTGTACGTAACACGTCAGCGCAGACACTTGAAACAGCCGCTCCGCCATCCCCATCAGCTCCGGGTGCTGAAAGGCTGCCGCAACCGTCATGTCCTGCTGCGAGAAGCTGTCAGCAGTGGCGCTGGTGCGGGAGAAGGTGTAATCAATGTAGGCACGGTTCAGGTAGTTCTCCTGGAGTCCGTCCACCAGGCTGCTGTTGTCAGAGCAGCGAGAGAGCTTCTGAGCAGCGTACAGGTAACCGGGATCGACACGGAAACCCACGGCCACTGGCTGGGTCGCTGCACACGCTGATGCATCATTGACGCCTCTCATCTTCTCCGTCTGTGTAGCGGCAGAGCCCTCGCCCGCCGGCGCGCCGATCGCCCTCTCTCGCTCAAGTGCACGCCGCGCAGGGACAACGTTGCGGTTGTGCTGGGCTGCTGCTGCCTCAACGAAGGCCTCGTAATCCATTCCAAACTCCTGCTTCAGCAACTGTACCGCCTTGTTACGTTCGGGTCGGATAAAGAGCAGCTGCCAGCTGTCACGCAGTGCGGCCCGGGTATCCTTTCCCTGCATGCGCCGAATGAGCTCCATGACGGTGTGCCGCGACGGCGCCGTGACGACGGGTTCAGCAGTAGCAGAGGAGGACGCACCAGTGCCTGTCTCGAGCTGCCGCTGCTGTTGTTGGTGTACAATACTGTTGATAAACTGCATTGCATTCAGGCAGCTCCGCACATCACCGCCGCTGGTCTTGATGAGCTCCGACAGGACCAACGAGTCGAACATGACCGCGCCCTCTCGCCGCGCGATCTCTTCTAGCCGTGAGAGTAGTCGCTGCGGATGAATGGGTGGCATGTAGTACACGTGGGAGCAGCGCTGCCGCAGTGGGCGCAGGGAGGGCACGAATAAGTCGTTGCAGAGGCAGAATACCGGCCGGTGCAGCTGCTGCTGGATGAGGTACGTGGCCACACTGCTGCTGGCGATGCCGTCCATCTCATCAATGACAAGGCACTTGGGACGAAGCAAGTGATGCACCAAAGAGGAAGAAGTGTGCGACAAGGACGACGCTGCCGCCGTTTCAGCATCTAAAGCGGCACCACGGTAGCCCGCCTCATCGCCAAGAGGTGCACAGTGATCGAGAGCGGACACATGCGCCCCAACAACAGCCGAGGACGCCGTTGGGCGACGAACGCGGCCTCCAGGAGCAGGCCCAGCCGCGGACACCGCCGTCTTGATGATCGCCTCCAGCCGTGATGCTGTCCGCTCAACACTCGCGTTCACTTCGATCACCTCGTAGCCGCAGTGCGCGGCGAGGACGTGGACAAGTGTCGTCTTGCCAACTCCAGGCGGTCCGGTCAAGACAGCGATGCGCTCCGCTGGCGGTGAAGGTGTGGCTACAGCACCAGCAGTTAATGTCGCTCCGCCCTTTGCTGACGACAGCGCCTCATCGGGGAACACATAAGCATCCCACGACTTGAGCCACTGCAGAGCCGAAGGTTAATGGTCTCATCACTGAGCACTTCGCGGAACAGTTTGGGGCTGTATTTGGTGACCCACAGCTCCCCGTTAGAGGAGGTAGAATGCGACCGATGGCGCGGAAAAGCGCCTGCAGTGGCCGCGCGGCACTGACGATTCGGCCCAACGAGCCACCGCCGCTCTCTCTCCTCGTCATCCAGTACCTCGTCACCTTCACCGAACGCCTCCACCTTGCTGTGACCCAGGCCTGCTGCTGCCCGCTGCGCATTCGGCCGCTCCTGTTCCTCCTCCTCCACTTGGCGTTGCTGGCGCTTCGCCTCCTCAGCGTAGATGTCGCGCAGCATCGCTCGCACCTTGACGCTGTCGCGCAGAAAGCCTGTTGGTTGCTCGCCCCACTGTGCATAGATGACGGTGTCATGCAGGACATGTCATCCTCGTCCCCCTCACTCAGTGCCATGGCGACGTCGCTGCTGCTAAGCGTTGCCGTCCCGCCATTTTCATGCACGCCGACAGCGTCATCCTCCTCCTCACTGGCCCCACTGTTCACCACCTCGTTCGGGCGCGAGTGGACTAGGGCGTGTGAGGCCTGCACACCTGATTTCCGCTTTGCCGATGCAGCAGTACCTCCCGTGGCCGTCACCCAACGCACTCGCCCGTCGTCGCCACGGAACAGAAAACTGGCGATGCCCAGAGGAGGAAACTCGAGTACGCCCCGCGGAGACGCCAGGGGCGGGGCGGAGAGGCTAGAGTCGCAGCAGTGGCTGAATCAGTAGCAGGATGGGGAAAGGAGGAGCTCTGCATGGCTGTAGCAGCAGCAGCAGCAGTAATACCAGTGGGCACCGATGTCGGTGGGGTCAGCTGACCAAAAGGTGGCAGCACAGCAGCGTCATTCGCAAAGGGAACGGACTGCAGAAGATCCTTGTCGCTGAACTCGTCGTACGTGTCGTCATCCGCCTCCTCACCGCCGTCGTGGCCGTCTTCTGCCTGCTCGTCCTCGGGGTAAGCGCTTGCCTTCCGCTTCATTGAGCCCGCAGCGTTAGAGAATAAGGGGGGAGAATAAGAGATGCAGAGCAAAGGATAAGGGCCATCACGAGCTTCTATCCTTGTCTTTGCTTGCTGCTGTTGTTCCTCGTCCTCCACCACGGCCTTCCGTGGGGCCCCCTCGAGGTCCATCACTGCAGAGCGTCTCCTTCCCCTTCCTTTCTGCTTACCGGTTGAGCGTTTTCTGTTTCCTCCTCACACACAGCGAAAGAGAACAATGACGATGACGACGATGATGATGAGAGACGCGAGCAGCGTAGTGCCCATGCACGTGTACGCCAGGGTTTGTGTGTGTGTGTGTGTGTGTGTGTGTGTGTGTGTGTGTGTGGAGGGGGGTGGATGAAGAAAACAGCGTGAGAAGGAACACAGATGCGAGCGACATCAGTGAGTGCAGGCCCCATACGCATGGAGGTCTCCACAGCAAACAAAAACAAAAAGAATTGAGCGTAGCGCCAGTCAGCGTCCCTCCCCCGAGCAGATACGCGTGGGCTTTGGTGAGGCGGTGAGTAAAACGCTAATAAAGTGTGCCGCTGATACCCGCATACCACTGGGATCCCCCTGTGCCAGACCATGGCGCTCCACCACTACCACCACACTCAGAGTGCAGCTGGGAGAGATGGTGGGTAGATCACTGGAGGCAAAAGCTGAACAAAGCTAGGCACGACCCACGCGAGTAATGGAAACCAGCACACAGGCCAGACAACCACCTCACCCTTATCACTCCGCGTGAATGACTGTGTGTCGGTGTATATGCCGCCAAGAGAGCACGGTGCTGGTGACTGAATGCAGTTAATTTCTCTCGTTGGTTCTTGTTATCCAATGCTCATTTATGCGTTTCTTTCCCTTTTACAATAGGCACACACGAGGGAAGAGCAAGCGGCGCAGACAGAGACGGAAAGACAGGGAGACGGACGCCTCTGGCACTCAGCAGGGGAGTGGCGAGGTGGACAAGCGCAGAGAAAAGTACACAGGCGCGTGCATACAAGCCTCGCGCACAGCAGCGTCTCAGTGCAGGAGAGCAGGCAGGGATCGTCATTAGCCAGCGTCGCGGTGTGTATGAAGATTTTTAACAGCGTGGGGGGCGTGCAAAAACGGTGGAAGAAATGTGAGGAATGCCATAGTCGTTCGCGCTGATCCATGACAGCTGCCAAACATGCGATGATACCCCACACAGTGACGAATGACCCCATCCTCCCCCCCCTTCCCCTCTATTTCGTCTTCTCTCTTCGACTCCATTGGCGTGGACTGTGGATACTCTCACGTGCTCGCACCCCTCTCTCACTGTTCTTTCGTCTTTAAATCTTCGTGTGCCTCCCTCATGCTTTGCATTCACCACCTAAGCACCCATGCAGAGGGCTATGCTGCCGGGGATACGTACGGTGCCGCTGCTCACCGTGATGACATTGTCATGGATTTTGGTGCCGTTCATGTGCTGGATGCACTGCTGCACGGACTCCGGGTTGTCAAAGCAAATCATGACCATCAGCTCGAGGCGGTTCACATCGAGAATTCGGCCAAAGACAGAGAAGTGCTTCATGAGGTAGCTGTTCGTGGTGCCGAAGGGTACGTTGTCAATGAAGGCAACGTTCGCCTCAAACGGCGGTAGGCGCGGCGGTGGCGGCGGCGGCTGATACGGCTGCAGATGGAGCTGGTGATCCTGGTACTGCTGCGGCTGGTGAAAGTTCTGCGGCGACTGCAGATGAGCACCACTGCGACCGCGAATGCCACTGGCGCCGCAGCCGTTGCTGTTCTCAGTAGCACGGTTCCCACCACGCCCTCCACGACCACTGCCACCCCTACGCGCCGTCCCCTCACCCGCCTCCCCTCGCGCGCCGTTGCTCCTCTTTTTCGTCTGCGCGTCGCGCTTCTTCTGATCCCCGTACGACTCGAAGCTCAAGAATTCTGCCGCGAGGCTCTTCTTGTCGCTCCTGGCATTGCCCCTCGTCCTTCGCGAGAGTTTGCTTCGACTGCCGCTGGCAACAGCCTTTTCCGGCTCCGGAGAGACTGACAAGACAGTGGTCGCCTCGGCGATACCGGGAATGGCCTCGAGTTTTGCCTTTGCAGCCTTCGCTGCCGCCTCATCTCGGAAGGTGACAAACACTGTGGTAATGTCCCTCTTGTTGTTCTTCTTCTCACGGAAGGAGCCGACGGCCTCGACCTCGGGCCAATCCCGCAGCGTCGCCTCCACCGCTGAAAATTGGGTCGTGCGGCACGACGTCTGCACAAGTCGGCCGTCCATCACGGAGGGTCGCTCCCTCGCACTTCCGCAGCTTGAGGCGTGGATGGGCGTGCTTGTACTGGGAGTCTTTCCTCTTCCTCTTCCGACTGGGTGGCGGTTAGAGAGAGAGAGGCACACGTGAGTGACGCAGCACAAGGCACAGACAGCAGCAGACCAAGAAGCCTGACACACACACACATACACGCACACGCACACGCCTAATCAAATGATCGCTGGGCTCCCCTTACGAACCCTCGTATTTCAGAGGGGGGGGGACGGCGTGGGGGGGAAGACGGAGGATGAGAGGAGGCGGTTAATGTATGGCGTGTTTGAGTACCACAAAATGGGTTGCACTGCGCGGCACTCACGGCCAGAGAAAAACGAAATGCGGAGACGCAGAGAGGGGGGAGGATGGGGACTTTGAAGATGATGAAAGAGAACGAGAGCACTTCAATGCCTGAGGTATGTCGCCGCCCTGCAGTGAGCCCACAGACACCATCATCAAGGTGCAGCTGGGGCAGCCTCGCAGACACAACAGTGGCCGCATCACTGTGGGGACCCTTTTGCCCCCCCTCCTCCTCCCATCATTGTCCGTGTGCTGTGCTGTGCTGTCCTCTAGTTGGTGGGATTGATTGTGTTGATATTGATAGTGGCAGAGTATCGCCTCCGTCGTCGGGGAGGGGCGAGTTAACAAGACACCGTTACCAGACGAATACAATGCAGGTGCCGATTACTGCCGCACCCGAGAGGCGGAGGGGAAAGAGGGATGTTCAGCGCTTCTATTGAGAGAGTGCCTGTCACTCTTCAGCCTCCAGCACAGAGAAAGGGAGGCGCACTGCCTTCAACTTACCTCTCCAGTGTCATCGCGCGAGGATCACCGAGGTGCTGCCAAATAACTTGCAGCTCCTCAAGCTCCGGCAAAAAGTCAGCCCTCCAGCGATCTTCCGCGATGGCGCCATCCCGGTAGGCCGACATGATGCGCCCGTAGACGCTGAAAGCGGCGTCACGCTCCTCGAGAGAGGGGGCGCCCTCCTCAGTCTGCATCCGCATGGCGGCACTCATCGCGCAAAGGCCGTCGAAGAGGTGTGACACAACGCGCTCCATCTGCAGCGCAGCTTTCTCCTCCTGCGGAAGAGCTTCATAGGCCTCCTGCGCGCACTTAAACTCGGTTGCAGCGGCAGCCTCGGCCTCACTCCAATGCTTTACCCCAACCGCGTGCAGCGACTGCAATACCGCCTCGCCAGACGACTGTGCGCGACGCTGCGTGAGGGGTGTGGGTGCCGCTAGCTGAGCTCGAGCTGCAGTGATGCCGTCGGTCTCGACACGAATGGCAGCGCGTCGCAGGAAGGCGGCGGGTACGCCTGACATGGCAGGGCCCTCCGCGACGATGTGGGCAATACGAAGAATGTCAAACTGGTGAAGGGCAGCGAGATATGGATCACTGGGGTCATCCAGCAGCCTCTGTAGCGAGCTCTGTGCCCGGCGCGGCGCCGTGAGTGGTGCAGAGTGCATGGCAACAGCTGAGGCAGCCGGCGCAGGGAAGATGGTGAAGTAAGATGAGGAGACTCGCCGTGAGAGGCCAACACCACGTCCAGCTCTCGTGCGGCAGTGCACGACCCTCGGCACCATTAGCCCTAGCTTACGCACGCGTGCATCGGTGAACAGAAGAAACATGAATGTAGAGGGGGAGAGGACAACGAGACTGAACGCCGCTCCTCCCTGAGGGTGGAAAACACGCACACGCACGTGTATGAGGACGCGCTTTGGAGGCGTGTATGTGATGATGGAGAAAGCGACTTAGCTGTGCAGAGGCGAGAAAATGAGGAGATAGCAAGAATAACACCCCCTCTCGCATACCCACGTCTACAGCAGCAGGACTTCTACTGGCACGTGTAGTCTCCCTGTTTGCTGGCGTACACCACTCTCCTCCTCCTCCTCCTCCTCGAGTGGCATGAGTAGCGATTCCCCCCGGCTGATGGGTTGGCATTGTTGTTTGTTTCGCGGGCAACGAGGAGACGGCGATGAGCTCTATGGTGCAGGGAGGTGCATACAGGGGATGGGCGCATACAGATGGGCAAAGAGAGAATGGGAAAACAAACACCAAAACGGCATGGGAGGGGGTGGGAAGAGGGAATGAGCGGCAGCGGCGGCGGAGCGGGGGGAGAGGCCAGTCGTGTGCACGAGGACACACCGCAAGAGAGTGCTACGTGGGTGTGGCTTTGGAAGAGAGAGGGAGAGAGGCGTGAAGGCAATGAACAACGACGGTAGCAGAGGGCAACGAGGGTGCGATCACCGGTCACCTTTGCTGCAGCCCCAAACTGGCCCTTGCACTTCCCCCCCCCCTCATCTTCCCTCACTACTATCAGCGAATCTCTCACAGATCTCTCTCAGGCGCTCTATACTAGCCTCCCCCAGGCACCCCCACGGCCGATCCACTCATCACACCGTTGCACACTCACCCTTCTCTGCCATCCTCCGCTTGTGCTGGCCGCTTCGTCTCCCTTGAAGAGCCCCATAAACGATGAAACTCGAGTAGGCACAGAGAGACGCGCAAACAGGCGAGTGACGGAGTCTTCTCGCAGGAAAATACCCAACGCCTCTGCCGCTGCTGCTGCTGCTGAGCTCACAGCGCGGGAGAGGCCACGTTTAGGTTTGTGCACAACTCGCTCAAGGCCCCACGCACGTCGTCGCGCAGCGCAGAGAGTTTTGCCCGTACCTCCGCCACGTTCTGAGACCACACGTGCCGATTGCCCTCCACTGTGTGCTCAGCACGACGACAACGAGACTCAACCATCGCGTCAATCATCTCTTGATGCAGCACGAGCAGACGTCGCATGTGCTCCAGGGCCGGCTGCACAGTGGACAAGCGAAGCTCCTCTGCTGACGACGCCGCGGCCGCAGCGGCAGCGCTGGTCGTGGGTATCGCACTCCAGCGAGATGCACCGGGAGTGCCAAGCTCGGCCACAACGCTTCGCGACCCTGCCCCTGCGAGCCGCTGCTCCCGTAACGCATGGAATCGCACGCAGGCAGACTCAACCTCACGTGGTAGCAGTTGCCGCACACGCTGCTCAACACGCTCGGTGAGCTGCGTCTGTTCCTGCCCTCGCATTTCTCGCTCCTGCCGCAGGCTGGCCGAGAGACGTGCTGAGAGCGCTTCCTGCTGCTCCTGCAGGTGAGTCACGTCGTGTGTGAGGGCCTTTACAATGTCCTGAAGGAGATCGGCGTGCTTCTGCAGCGGTGCCCGGGCATGGTGGGTCCACACATTCGCCTCCTTCGCCAAAGTGGCCTTCCACTCTGCCTTCCACTCTGCCTGGGCAGTGCTTAGCGTCCCCTGCCAGTCCTGCTGCAGCTTCTGCACGAACTGCTCATGTCGACGCTCGTTCTCACTCGCCAGTCTATACCACCGGTTGTCCTCCTCGAGTAATACCGCGCGAGTGGTAGCGCGGAGGTGTGCGTCGAAAGCTTCCGCAGAAGAAAAAGATGCCCACACAGGGGCGGTGGCAGTGGCTGCACTGCCTACAGCCCCGTCTCCGTGCGCACAGTGCTGACGTGACACCGCCGCCTCCTCGACGTACGCCTGCAAACGGTGCTCAAGTGCGTGCTGTTCCTCTTTCTGCTCCCCCCTGTACTGACGGAGCTGACATTGCACTTCCTCCTGGACCATCTCCGCAAGTAGCGGACGGAAGTGAGGCAGGAGAAGCACTGCGAGACGGTGCTGGTCCGACGGTGTACACCGTGTCACCGCCGCGACGACCGAGCTCGGGTGGAAATCCATCTCCTGGCCTTGTGCGTTGGCTGCGCGCTTCGCCGGTGAGTTGGATCGAAACGCAGTCGCCAGCGCCTCATGCATTCGTTTTTGAGTGTCTTCCGCCGCGCCATTGGCCTCAGAACGCACCCTGCCAACCTCCTCCCGAACCTTCTGAAGGTCTTTGCGAACGGCCGCACACAACGCCGACAGACCCTCGCGTAGCCGTTCAATCCGGTGCTCCTGCGTGGTGCGCCACATCTCATGCTGCCGTCGTAACTCAGTCGCCATTTCAGTCACCGCCAAAGCATCACCTCTCTCCTGTCTCACTTCCCATGTTGCCCCCTCTGCGTCCCGATCAGGTGCATGCACCCGCTGGGGTGCACATTGGCTCGCCTTCGAGGATGCATCTATGGGAATGAAAAGAGAAGAAGATCGGCGGGATGGCACAGATGTTGCATGGGGTCGAGAGGGCAGAGGAGGAGCGGAGTGGCCGCGACGTGTACTACAGCTCTGTGGCCTTGTGCAGTTCTTTCCGCGGGCGGAAGTGTGCGCCAAGGTACTCGGACGACGACGGACGGTTGCTGCATCAACAGCAACGGCGTCATCAGCGAACGCGTCGCCCACGAATCCCCTCCTCCTCTCTGCCTCTGCAGAGAGAGATCGCGTGCAGCTGCCTCTACCGCCGCGCGGTCTGTCTTGCAGTCGGCACAGGATCGCCTCAGCTCTTCTTACAGCGCTGCAGAGATTCGCCGAAGAGGACGATGACCACTGTGTCGAACACGTTGATGAGGATGACGATGAAGTGCACCGAGGTCGGGACGGGCGACGGTGCTTTCCAGAGCTACCGTGCTGTCGTCGTGACCGCGCGCTGCGAACCCGTCCACTCGCCGCTGGAGGGGCAGCAGAAGACCTGTGAGCATTCGAGCCACAGTCGTCGCCAGCGCTGGTTGACCGTGGAGCTGCCAGCACAAGAGAGCTGGCAGCTCCCTCTGCTCCCGTTGACTTTGCGGACGAGCACAGCCTCAAAGACGCTGTAGCCTGGTTGGCCGAGGTCTGTTCCACATTCGATGTCACACCTAGAGCGTGGCCCTGTTTCTGCCGCTCCTCTGTGCGGTGCTGTCTCTTCCTCTTCCCCTCGGCAGTTGCCCGCGGCTTTGCAACGCCAGGGTCGAGCAGTGAACCTGTGCCGGGTGACCTTGCAACCCACAAAGTCGCATCTTTGCTGACCTCTGCTCGTATCTTGGCCACGAGGTTCGCCAGAGAGTCAGGAGCGCGAGACAGCAGTGGGTCAGCGGGGGTCAGGGGCTGTCGCACTGAGTCACTGTGTCTGCTGTTGTGCAGTGGTGCCTGAACACTGGCCGGCGTCTGAGCGCATGGCTCAGCATTGAAGGTGAGGCCCACAAAAGGCGATACCGGCGTGGTCGATGTTACCGACGGCAACAGCGGTGGTCGTTGCGACGAAGACGGTTCGCCAGCGCCTGTGGCGCTCTGCATCGAAGTCGTGCGAGTGCCATGACCACCGCCTCCATCAGCTGCCGGGGATATTCGTCGAGAAGAGTGATCAACGCTGGTGTTACGGCGCGATCGCGACCGTGCGGCGCATTCGGAGGCGTAGCGAGTAGCGTTGTCAGGGTCAGGTGCCAGCGTAGAGGGGGGGCCGCTTGGTTGTTGAGGCGGCAAGGACGTGCGCTGTGGTATGCTGCTACCAAACTCGCCACCGCGCCACACGTGCGGCGACCTTCCCACGCTGGCGCAGCGATAGTGCGGTGCGGCCGCCTCCCGCACATCCATCAGTGCGCATGGTGGGAAAGATGAAGACAGAAGGTCAGCGCCTCCGCCGTCGGTCGCCAGCCGACTCTTCTCTCTGCTGCCTTCGCAGTCGTCGTAAGGAGAAACATAGGTGCAGCCATGTCCCACCCCACGACGCAGGTAATCCAGCTGGGACGGATTGCCATCTGCGCGGCGCTGGCTACAGTAGGTGTCTTCTCGGTATCGCTCTATGAAGGGAGAGCCTCCTCGCCCAACGGCTGTGGAGGCAGAGAACGGAAGTGGAGGGGATGTTGTGCAGCGATAGTGACCGTCCTGTTCGTCGCCGCACCTCGCATCGCCATCCATGCCGGGTGACACGTGCCGTCCAAGATAAGGGGAGGCGTCGTAGGAGTCGGGCACCCCTGACATGGAGGCGCTTCGTTGCTGCTGGCAAGGGCACACGTAGGGGCCAACGCAGACGTGGCCGTTGTTCCGGCCCTCTAGGAAAGGCGAGCGCAACGCGCGTGGGGTGTCATGGTAGCGGTTGGCGACGCGAGGACGAGAAAAGCCTCGGTTACCTCGGCCTCCCCTGCTTTCCCCTTGCTGGGGTGGCGATGATGACGGCTGAACCGGGCTCCAGGCACCCCGCTTGCATGGGGACGACGACAATGGCGAGCGCTGTGGCCACAAGTGTGGGTGAGGCATGTCGTAGAGGCCTTGGCACACCTCACAGTACGAGGTCATACTACTTCTGCAAGAGTGGGATTGTGTGCCCCACGCAACGAATCAGCGAGAGCGCGTCTAGGGGCGGCAGAGAGTACATAAGGCGGAGAGGGCGCGTAGCGAGGAAAGAGTGGAAGAGAGAGGCATCCCCGAGGGCGAAGTAGCATAAGAAATGACGGGCAATAGGGTAGAGCACCGCAAGCAAATGTGCGTGTGTGTGGTGTGTGGGGGGGGGGGGGGGGGAGGGGGGCTCCTGCACAGGCATGCACACACGGGCACATGTGCACAAGTCGTCTTCAATCTGCAAGAAGGGCCCCTCCTTCCCACCCGCACGGATCCCCTCACCGTTTGAAAGAGGAGGTGCCTTGCGCTGCGGCAGTCCACGAGTACCACAAGAAACATCACACCCACATGCATGCGCACGATCGTGTTTTCTCTTCTCCCCCTCCTGCCTGCCTGCCTGCCCTCTCTCTGTGACCTCCTTTATGTCTTTGCTCTATACACTTCAGACCTTTGACTTGTGGTGCGGCGATGGGTTCGCCCACCCGGGCACGGACACCAGTGTGCTCGGCCACACCAGCCCTGTCAGCTCACCACCGTAGACGCAACCGGAATCGAGCCCGTAGGCGTACGGATGCACCTGCAACCGCCTCTTGGCATCGTGACCGAACACAATAGTGAAGCCGGCATAGTCCGGGTGAATGCGCTTCCGCCACTTAGCCCCACCACCGTCTACTTTCTTTGGTTTCTTCGCGCCACCGTCCTCTGCAACATCGCCGCTGATATTTGTGCTGCTTCGGTCACTGCCGCTATCGATTTCGCCACTGTCGCTCTCCTCCTTGCCGGTCGCAGCGCGACTGAGCTTGCAGGCCAACTTCGACCACGTCGCACTCCAACTCGTCCCAAATTTGACCCGCTCCATCGTCGCAAAGGCAGCGGAAAGAGAGAGGGCCACATGTGCTCGCTGCCCTGCTGCCTCGCTCATCGGCCCCCTCCCATACTGTTTGGCCTTTATCAAGTTACGCATGCGCGTCACAGCCTCCACGCCCTGGGCAGCGAGCGAGATCGATGGATCGATGCCCGCATGAACGACGACAAGCTGATACGCGCGGAAGCACAGGATGTGGGGGACGGACGCCATGAAGGTGAAGACGTCGTCGGGACAGCCCATCGCCAGTGGGTAGAGACTGCTGCTCGTCTCCTCCACCGTCAGCGGAACATCCGCCCTCAATTTCTCGGAGAGCCGCAGCAACACCGCGTCGTGGTTGCCCAGTACGCCAATCGCACCAATGTTGCGCAGACACCGTACAACGCCGTACGAATCAGGGCCCTTGTTAACAAGGTCTCCGACGAAAACGCAGACGTCATCCGCAGCGCCATCCTCGTCTGGTGGCGAGGCCGATTCTGTCAACGGATCCAGCTTCAGCGCAGCTGGGATGCACATGGTCGGGCCACCACCCCCAGAAGGCAAAGGGTCATTCGTGGAGAGCGATGATGCCGACGACGAAGATGTCAGCAAGGTGGGGCAGCGCCGAACAGCTGCGTTAGTGAAGTGAACCTTTACAAGGAGCTCCCGCAGTTGATCAGCGCAGCCGTGAATGTCGCCGACGAGGATCAGACGCCCTGTGGTACGACCGCGCACGTCCACAACGCGGAGAGACATAGAGCCTTCCGGGGGGAGGAAAGAAAGGCAAGAGAAAGAATGGCGCCGACGTGCCCTCGTGGACTTGTGTGTGCGCACGCCACGAAGAAAAGCGAGGAAGAGAGGAAAGGTCAAGACTGTCGCCAAGGCAGTCGGTACAGTGGGGGGAAGAGGTGTGAATGCTCCTGCAGTAGTGATGCGGATGCGTGTTTGCTGTCTCTATTGGTGTCATGTCGGCTTGTACGATAGTGTGTCGGTGCGCGAAGCCACTGCGGGTGCACTAATACGTCCCTTGACGAGAATGAAAGCCACGGCAGAGTCGAGAACGCAGCACGGGGCTGAGTAGAGAGACGCTGTGGTGTGTGTGTGTGTGTATGTGTGTGGGGGGAGGGGAGGGGGGCACTTATGTATGGCCTGTGCGTCAGGGCAGCATTCCGAGAGAGGCGCACACACACACAGGCACGGCGCGGTAGGCAAAAAATCTAACGCGAGGACTTGCGGCTTTCACTCATGACGCTGTGCGTGAGTAGCCGACACGATACAATGTGCTTGGGCGTAAAGCGGGTAGGCCCGCCATGCAGCCTGACTGCCTCCCTCAACCTCGACACACCGTCGCTCTGTTCGTCAGCGAGCGAATCGACTTTGCGTTTTGCTTCTGTAAGCCGACTTCTCCTCCTCCTCCTTCCCTCCCCCTCGCCCCCCATGGTTCACTGGCGGCAGTAGTGATGCTGCGCATCGCACCGTGCGTATCGTTGAAAAGGCGAAGGGTACACATAGGCACAAGTGTCGATCATCACTGCTGAGATACATCGCCTCCGCCATGGTTGGTCGCTATCACACCGTCTTGGCATCGCCCTTGCTCCAGCCTCCACCCCCTCCCCTCTACTCCGTGTAGATGTGGGGGTCACTCCGCACCAGCGTCGGTAGAGAAGAGTATCGTAGAGAGGTACGCCCTCTCACGTTCGGCAGCGTCCCGAACCTCGCGCTGCACGGCCTGCGTAGCAGATCGCAGTTGCTCCATCGACTGGTAGAGAGGAGAGAGCGAGTAGGGGTGCACTGCTCTGGTGTCGTCGCCTTTGCGAACAGTGACCTCATCTCCTCCACCAAGTTGTCTACACTCAGTTGCTGTTACGTGCAATTGACTACCTGGCGCGGAATCAGATGTGTTGTGAGAAGCGCTGTACAAGCGCACAGCCTCCGCCTCAAGCTGCGTGGCGGCCTGCTCCAGAGCCCCAGCGCAGCGCTGGGGTATACCTCAAGCTCGTCATCGCTGACAACATGGCACTGCAATAGCGGCGGTGCGACGCCGCACACAACAGTGCTCCGCCGCCGATTTTCTCCGTTCCCGCGCTGACGTGATGATGCAGTGCTCCAGCATCACGCGTGCCTTCGACGATTCTGTGTGCACTGCTTGCGTTCTCGAAGGCGGCGTTGCTGCCTGCTTTACACGACACGCATCCAGCCATCGCGATGGTGGCGGTTGACGTTGCCGGATTTCGCGGCTCTCTACGTTGCTGGCTGGACTACTGACACGCGCCGTTGCCTTCACAGCGCCACCTGCAAAGGAGAGAGGCATCGAAGAGAAGGGCCTGGCGCAGCACGGCGGGAGGGGGAATCAGCGCCTCCGCTCGAGACGGTACTCAACGCCCCAACATGAATGTCGAACAAAGGCGCTGGCGCCACCGCCGACAGTGATGGTGCCGCCGCAGTACCGATATGGCGATCAACTGTGGCAGACGGGTCAATAGTGTCCCTGCCAGCACGGCGCGGGACAGAAGTACCGCCAGCTGAGGCGAGACAACGCCACCGTAGCCGGCGCCGTGCAATCACCCGCACCCTTTGTTCCATGCGCCGCTAGTCGCTGTGCGCTTAGGCAATCCCACAGTGTGCGGTGCCGGCTACACTGTCACACCGGCGTTGTAAGCCGCGGGATACCGATGACGATGGAAACGAAGAGGCGGTGTCGCTGGCAATGGGGCTCACCGGCGCGGTATTCAGCGTACAATTGGGAAAGCGGGTATCTGACACAACGACGGGAGGAGGCGATGCAGGGAAGCGGCCAGGTGGCGAGTCGGTGGGTGGTAAAGATGCCGCATTCGTGTACACACCACTCGAGACCGGATTGCTCGACGGTGCAGAGGAGCGGTGAAAATGCGGCGAAGCGGCCGTACCGCTGCGCTGGTGGCGCAGCTCAGCCAGCTCGGCCTCCAGTTCCATCACACGGTCCTGTAACACGGCTTTGGTCGCCTGCTCCTGCACTAACTGTCTGTGCCAACGATCTCCTTGCTGCTGCGCTGCTGCATAGGCGCGAGTACATCTCTGGAGAAGGCGCTGAAGAATCGCCTTGGCTTTACGCACATGCGGGGCTGTCGGGTCGTCTCTTGACCCAGACAAGATCCCCCGACCGTCGCGGAGTCCTTTGTCGCCACTGCAGGGGGCGAGGAAGGAATCCCAGTGTCGATTCACAGTCCCCTTCGTTTCCAGTGAGGGGCTCGGCATCCGCGTTGGCGTTGCTCGTGTTGCGTACGAATGCCTCATTCGCGCGGCGGCGCCAATCCACCAACTGCCGCTCCAGCCATGCCACCTTCTCCTCTGACTTCACGAGCTGCTCAAAGATGAGGGTACTGGTAGACGCAACGGCAGCACTGCGAGACACGGCAAGGTCAGGGTGACCGTCAATGAGTGCATCACAGCGAAAAGCACCAACATCGTCTCCACCCCCTCGTGCACTGAGCCACGTCGAAGCTCCTTTAGGTCCTGGCCCAGCATGTAAGACACTAGAAGCAGCGGCTAGACGCCGCTGGAGTGCAGCCACCTCGCCTATATCGTCTGCGTGACGCTCTGCTAAAGTAGACAGCTGATCAAGCGTTGCGGCTTCATGTACGCGCCATGCGCGTACGTCAGCGCACATTTGGTCACACAGCCGAACAAACTCGTCACAGTAAGGCCCAAGAAAAGCAGCTAGGGCTGCGTCCGGAGACAGCAAGGGAGGTGCTGGCGTGTTTGTTGGTTTAGCACAGGCATCAAGTGCAACGTCACAGGCCGCAGCAGCGCCCATCTCCGCCCCAGACGACCTTTCCCCTTGAGGGGCAATAGTTACGTCGTAAATGAGTTCTTGGGGAGGGCACAGAGAGGAGGCGGTGGTGTCGACGTCTGCTACCGACTCGTGTAGCGCAGACTCGACGCTGATGCGTAGTGGTGCTGATAGCAGCGACGCTCGCAGTCCTTTGAGCGCGATTGGCGCACGCGTATGTGCCTCGAGATCTGGACGTCGGCCAGTTTGAAACACAGAAGGTGGCGAGTCAGACTTCTTCGCCCGTGGGTGTGTTGCGGTAGGGGCGTCTGTTCTCTGTGATGTCCATGAGGTACCACAACGCCTCCGGTGCCAAAGCTCGAGGCCTCTCCATGCTGCCTCACAGCCCCATGTGATCCGTTACGTCCGCTTCATCTCCCATGTCGAAAGACTCGGACTCAAAGAGAGCGTGAAAGCGCCGTAGCTGAGCCTCTTCGGCGTATGCCGCAGCCGTGGCGCACGTGGCAGCCACGCTGGCTGGCGAAGTCGCAGAGCAGGCTGTGGAAAGCGCTGCCCCGCCTGTATCCCCACTGCCCTCACAGCAAGCGTATCACCATGGCCCGGATTGAGAACGTTTTGTGGGACATCCACAAGCGTCGTAGATCGCACCCCCGCTTCCATTCCTGATCGAAGGCTAAAGCAGGTAAGCTCTTCCGCGTCCGCGGTGACATTGATGCTGAGCGGCACTGTCGCCGCTATATTGCCGCCGACAGCCACAGTGTTCGTAGCGACACGTCTCGCCGGAGCGGCATCGGCGCGCAGTGCGACGTCGTGTTCGCTGGCCTCTGGTGCAGGAGAGCTGACAATTGTTGGGCTGGTGGGCGGTGACGTTGCCTTGGAGGAACGCCTGAAGCGCGTGCAGCCTCCTGCCTCGCACTGCCCCCTTTCTGATCGTTCTTCATCGTCACCTGCGAACTATCAACGACGCCAACGGTGATTGAACTTTAGCAAAAGACAACGAAGCAGGGCCGCCGTCATCGACAGCGCCATAGCGTTCAGCCACAAAATCCCTCAACAGCATAGTGTACCCTTGAAGCACTCGCCTCGCTGCATCCGCGTTATCAAGGCCGCGCACGCGGTGCCGCCCCTGGTGACATTGCCGCTGCTTTTCGCCTGATGCTTGCGTCCGAGCGCGGCCCAACCAGCCGCAGCAGCTAGCACCTCGCTGTTGACGTCATCTACCGCTGCCTCCGCTACCACAGAGCAGATTGGCACGACCAGGGAACACGATGATACTGCACTCGACACAATCTGAAGGGCAGCGCTGGTGTCATGGCGCAGGACAGGAATCAATGCGTCAACAGTCCCTGTAGACAACGACAAAGTCGAGGTGCTCAGGGCAGAGCCCACCTCGGCGAGACAGGTGTGCGTGAGGGCAGCGAGGCTATATCGACTGCTCCACGGCAGTAGCGGCGTAGGCAGCTGGGCGGAGGGGCCAGGCCTTCCTGCTACCGGGACTGTCGTTGAGTGGTTCACGGTAGACTGTCTACCTCACCTTTGGAGGGAGGCCGGGAGTGGACGGTAGCCGCAGGACACGCTGGGACCGGCCACATCCCACAGTTTCCAGATTCCAACCGGCGCTAGTACTGCTGACGCCTCCGAAGGCAGTGCTACAGGATCAAATGAACCACGCCTGTGGCCAGCCTCGTCGTTAAAATTGTCCGCCGCAGGTGACATCGTCCACGCCTGGCTTTGTGGCACTTCCTGGCGCTGCAGTGACCCGAGAGGCTCACGGACACGATGAGGGTCACACACACGTGGCACATCCTCTCTTCTAGCGGCTCGCAGGCCGGCTGCAAGAATGCGAAGGAGGTTCGCGATGAGGGCGACGCATTCGCTTCTGGGCTCCCCGTCTCGCCTGCCAGCGGGCCAGTGTATCGCCAACCGACCGAGCACGAGAGAGCCGCGTAGAGCACCGCCATGGCGTCATGGGTAGACTCCACACGCACATAGCAAGCCGCGGGTATGTCGGACGGGTGATCGACAGAGTCACCTAGTCCCTCCACCTCGTCAAGCTCGGTCCGCAGCACGGCTCCAGAGAGCAGATCCACCGTCGATCGCGGTCGTTGTAGCACAGAGGGATGACGGAGTGGGGCCGCGTCGCGTACCTCCGTCACACTCATGGCTGCTACAACTCGCGTGTCAGCAGGCGTGTTGGTCGGCCTGAAGAGACGGTCCAACACGCCTGCGAACAGTCCGCTGAAAGTCTGGGATGACAACGGCACCGTCGCTGGCAGCGCTCGCTGCCTCAATGGCCACCCCAGTGTACCGCCAAAAAGAAAAGAGGAGTTGGCCGTGCCCTGCGGCCCCATTGTAAAGGTCAGCACCTCACTGTTCTCGGCGGCCGCCGCCGTGGTCCTCTTTGCCGAGGCGTTGTAAGTCCTGGGACCACCCACCACTCCGTGCCGCAGTAGAGCGTGCCCCTGTAAGAGCTCCTCGGCAATCACGTCAGCCAGCCTCGCTGCGAGGCATGCGTCTGTGTAAGCGAGACAAGGTGACTCAGGCCCGTCAGTGTGACGTTGTAGCCGTACCGGACATTGCCGCGCACCGTCGCTGGCGGCAGCGGCTACGTCGGCACCTAGCCCCTCGACGGCAATGAAGGGTGTCTGCACGACCACCCTCATTGTGGTTGGTCGCGGCGACGCAGAAGGCAAAGAGGGGGAAGCGGCAGAATAATCACAGTCCCGCATGCCTAAGCCAACGACCGTGCCCACCTCCCTAGCGCGCGCAACCTCGCCTCCGCGAGAGTTCCGGGGTTGACCGTGGTGCAGCGCGTTTGATGTCGACAGCAGTGAAGTAAATGGCGGGTAGCGGCGACGCAGAACGCATAGTCGTGATGTCACATCGCTTGGAGTCGAACCAGGAGCCCCTTTAGACGGGCCAACCTTTGTGTGTGCCCCACCAGTGGTCGAACGGCTTGTGCTGGCGCCAACACCGGACGCTTCTAGTCCAGTTCTTTCTTCGGATTCGCCGCTCCTCTGCTCATCTACTCTCCGCCATGACCGAACCTCTCGCCAGCGCAAGGCCACGCACACACGCGGCAGGGGGGCCGTAGGGGCGTGGTCACATCGGCCACGCTCCATCAATGTGAGTTCTGTACGGGGAGGCTGGGTGGGTGAGTGTGACCCAGCACAGCAGTGTTATCTACGTCTGCGTCTATCACAGTGATCAGTATGCCTCCACATCAGCGTGAGTGTGCGTGCGTGTGTGCGTGGGTGTGAAGGGGGGCAAACAACTGCGTAAGTCACCACCTCAGCGACCGGTTCTTCTCTTCGCTACACACATCACCCCCGCTACGCCCCTTCCCTCGCCCCTCTCGCGGTGTGAGGGAGAGTGTGTGTTGTTTGCCGGAGAAACGGTGCGTTGCAGGGCGTCCCGCTGAAAAATATCGGAGTCGCTACTGGTAGGAGCGCATGTCGCCCTTCCCACAAACACAAACAACCCCCCTTTCCGAAATGAAAGGGTGGAATAGCCAAGATGTCAGAGAAGCCTCCAGAAAGAGACGAGAGAGGACGCTCGACGTAGCAGCGCCCCGCGGCAGCTATGGAGAAGGCAACAAGTCACGAGAGTGGGGAAAGGAGGGACAACGACAACCGCCTGGAGCAATGCGTCGTCCACCTCTGCGCCTCTTGCCCTCAATTCAGTCTCGCTGTGCTTCTACGAAATGATTTCGCTCGTTCTCAGAAGAAGTGGCGCACGCCTGCGCCTCTGCGGCGCACGCACACGGCAATTGCCAACAAGGGGAGGGGAGATCGGAGACACGATAGAGAGGAAGCAAAGAGGCTCGAGGAGGAGCGACGGGGAGGCAGTGGGAGAGGGAAAAAAGGCTCAGCACAGCACACAACGCAGATCTCCTCCACACCTCACAAGTTCGCGTGCCTCTGATTATGATGGCGAAGCAACTGCTCGGAGTAACGCACACCCTGTTCTGCACAGGTAAGCCACCACTCACGACCACACCAACCGCACAGCGAGAGAGGAGGAGGGCAGATCACACGAACATTTTGTTTTCTCCAGCGCGTCCATTCCACCACGAACAAGGCAGCAAACGTGCGCCTGCAACCTTAACACTCCTACTCCTCCTGTTACACTAGAACCAAATCCCGGCCATCTAGCACGAGCCATCTTCTGCTGAATCGAGCCATGCGTCTAACAGGCTCTTCTCGTCCCTTCTTCGGGAACGTGCTGCGCGATCGGCGCCAGACAGAGCTGGGTGGACTGCACGCATCGATCCACGCGGGGCGCGTCCAGGGTCTTGCTCGCGGACGGTAGTGGTGAGGTCTGTTATGCAAGTAACAGGGGGTGGTCCAGGGGCATGAGGAATGATGTCAAGCAGGAGGTTGGCCAACATCTGGTCAGGGTCCTGTGAGACCTCGCACCCTGCCTGGGCGCCATGCTTGTCCATCAGCCGCTTCAAGCCGCTGCATTCGATAGTATGGCCTGGAAGCTTTCCACACTGAAGTCTGGAGGACTCTGCGGTGTGAATTCGAGATGCCCTCGTCATGCAGGCCCCATCCCCTGTACCGCATCAGTCAACTCGGCTGAGTGTAGAGGAGATGCCGCCTGTGTCGCACGCCTGCACTATGGAACTGGAGGGCAGGCATCTCCTGCACGTCTTTTCGGGCCACCACTTTTGCGCTTCTGACCGCCACACAGCGTGCCAGGCGTGCATGACAGCACCAACGCACAGTGCTTGCCATGGCTGAGCCCTGGGACCCTCCTTCACGGCGACGTTATTGCCTGGAAGGGCGTGTCTCGATGACTTGATCGCATGGGCCGTCACAAGTGGAACGCTGCGATACGTCAGTGGCGGTAGGGCCATTCCGCCCTCTCCTGAGTCCACTCACCTTCAACAGAGGCCGGTGCATCAGGCGGATGTGACCCGTAGATAGGCACATGCCTGCGCGACGATAACTCATCGCCTCTTCCCCTGAGGGGGCACAGGGGGGGGGGGCAGCGACAGAGGCAGTGATGAGGGCACCACACCGCTAGCACAGCAGCCGGCAGTACACCATCTGCACACCATACCGTCACTGTCAGCCACCTGCCGCTGCAGGAATGCAAAGCGCGGACACTTGTCCGTGCAGAACTGAGCGAGGATGTCCTGCTGTCGTCTCGTAAGGTCAGTATCCTTGCTTATTGGTGCGGGATGACTGCTGCCCGGTGGCTCTTGTCTCAGCGTGCCGCACCCCGTAGCGAGGTTTTAGGGGATGTGAGCCTGTCATCTGAGGCCGGTGATTAGGTCCGTAATCCATGCGGCTGGTGTTGGCACCTCTGGCACTACCGATTACGCGAGCGTGTCCACCTTGCCGTTGTGGTGGGTCAACTCCTAGTGACCACAGACAAGCTGAACTGAGAGGCGCACACGGCGGGTCAGTAACGCCAGCACATGTGCCCCAAAATGCGTCCTAAAGTGCCTTCCTCATCTTTCGCAGGGGACAAGAGCCACACACGGTGGGTAGAAGGGGGGAAAATACAGCCCCCCCCCCTTGCCCCCGCGCCCGCCCTCTCGCAGAACAGCCGCGAGACACGAGTAGAACCGTCGAACGCGCAACAGCAAACGAAAAGGAGAAAACACAGAACAAGACGCAAGGAGAGACACAACACACAGGTAAGAGCCTAACTTGTCCGTGAGACTGCGCCTCCCCCCCTCCCCGCCACCGCTTCAGCGAGTGAGCTGCTGTGTGACTCCCTCACCATTTCTGCCGGTGTTTGTGGGACAAATACGCACGGTGCTAGGAGCCGGTGAGAGGGACGCAGAGCAGTGGCCTGTGGCTCGTGAACCGGTGAGAGGGGAGTGCCCATCATGTCATGGATGACAGGACTTCCGCATCGACGGAAGGAAGCAACAAGACATACATAACCTTCTTCTCACGCAGATGTGTGCTTGTGTCTGTCTGTATCTAGTCTCCCTCTCATCCACTTCGAGTCCTCGCTGCCTTCTGCTCCTGTGCATTCTCGCGGAAAGCCTTCAGCACTTGCAGTTGCATCCGTACCTTTCCGGCAGCGATGCGAAGCGTGGGGTGGACTCGCTGCTTCAACGCCAGCTGCAGTGCCGCCTCCTCCTTCGCATCCACCACTGGCGGCGGAGGTGGAATAGCCTTCTCAGCAACGCGAATCCTGCGCAGCGCAAAGCCAATGAAGAGCGGCACAACACCGAGCGCGAAGGACGTCATCCACGAGGCTAGTGAAAGAGGCACGCACTGCATGAGGGTGCCACCGTACTGCACGCTGACGATTTGAATGACAAGTGTCGTTCCGACGACAGCGATGAACATCGGGGCATGGCTCAGGTTGTGCCAGAAGGTCACGGTGTTGTCGAGGATGCGTGCATTGAACTCGTTACTCAGCTGCATTAAAACAAAGACGTTGAAGACGAGGGTGTGCAATTCCTCAGTGTTCCGCATAGCGAGCCCCAGCGCGCTGACGCCGCCCAAGAGGAGATACTGTTGGATAAGAATCTGGTAGAGGGACTGGCCGATAATATTCAGCCACATGCGGCGGGTAATGAGCGGGGCTGCCTTCGGCTTCGGCGGCCGCAGGAGCACCTCATCCGACGGCGTCTCCGTCGCCAGCGCCAAGGCGGCGAGCGTGTCCATGATTAGGTTCACCCACAGCAGCTGCACCGGCTTCAGCGGCGACTCGCCGTTGCGGTCCAGCAGCGCGCCAAGGAACGAGACCACCACGGCGGCTAAGTTCACAGTCATCTGGAACTGTAGAAACTTGGAGATGTTGTCATTCACATTACGGCCCCACTTCATTGCGGTCACGATCGTGCTGAAGTTGTCGTCGAGGATGACAACGTCAGAGGCGAGCTTTGCGACCGCGGTGCCGGAGTTCATCGAGAACCCGACATTGGCTCCCTTTAGCGCCGGTGCATCGTTGGTGCCGTCGCCCGTGACCGCCACCACCTCTCCACGCTCCATCAAGGCCGAGACGAGGATGCGTTTGTCAAGCGGAGATGCACGGGAGATGACCTGCAGACGGGGCAGAATGGCATTCAGCTTGCGTGCGCTCTTCGCGAGCTCGCGGAACTGCGATCCTTCCAGCGCCAATCCCTGCTCGCCCTTCGCGGCTCCGGACCAGACCTCACCGTAGATGCCCACCTCCTTGGCAATGCTCACAGCTGTGGCTTTGTTGTCTCCAGTGATCATGCGCACAATCACACCGGCCCGACGGCACTGCTCCACAGCCCCTGGCACCTCAAGGCGCACCGGATCACGAATTCCTACGATACCCACCAATGTCAACCCCGACAACTGTGTATCGTCCTCCAGGAATGGTAACGAAGACGCGGCGCCGCCCTCATCGCTGTCGCTGGAGCCCCGTGGTGTGCCGCTTCCAGGCGGTGACAACGGATGATCCGTGTAGGCGATGGCAAGGGTGCGTAACTGGCGGCGCGCCATAGCCATGATCGCCTCCTCCAGCCGCACGCGCACTTCGTGGGAGAGACCCACACGCTTGCCCTGCTCATCGTACGTGTGTGTGCACTCGGCTAGTATCAGTTCACTCGCCCCTTTTACGTAGTAGCGTACCACCTTCTCCGGCCGCAGCACCAGCGCCGTCGCCATCCGCTTGCGCACCGAGGTGAAGGGGTAGATGCGTAGGTCTTTAGTAAAAGTTGCTGCAGCGGCCATGACGTTGCTGCGAGCCCCTGCGTTCCCCGTAGGCCACGGCACCAGCGCGAACGGAGACGACGGTGTGTATACTGCCTCCTCATTGAGCCTCGACAACCGCTCGCTGCGCAGCTGCATCGGGTCCTCACCCAGCGCAACCACAAAGTTCAGCAGCGCCTGTTCTGTTTTGCTGCCAGTGAGCCGCACCGCTGCATGCGTCGCGTTGGGCGACTCGACCAGGACCCGGGTAGACTTGGTGTTCATCGCGATGCACTCCATGAGCAACCGACGCACACCAGCAGCCTGCGCGCCGCCGAGTACCGCTGATACGTCCATAGACGTGGGCATCTGCAGCAGCGGTGACAGTGGAGCCGGCGTCCCGCTGCACATCCTCTCACCCTCTCCGACAAAGGTGGACCACTTGCGGGGTACAACATACGCGACGCCGTACGCCGTCACGCCGTCAGTCACGGACATATCATTCTGGGTTATGGTGCCGGTCTTGTCAGTGCAAATTGTGGTCGCGCTGCCCATGGTCTCACAGGCCGCCAGGTGTCGGACGAGGTTATTCTCCTTGAACATCTGCTTCATGCTGTAGGCGAGAGCAATCGTGACGGAGAGCGGCAGCCCCTCCGGCACCGCTACGACCACAATCGTCACCGCCGTCGTCAAGTTGTCGAGGTACTTCTTGTAGCCGAACGGGTGTTTGCGGTAGACAAGCGTGTCCAGAAGCTCCTTGCCACTGAGCAGCACAAACATGAGCCCAGCGGCAGCCATGCCCATGTAGCCGATGAGGTTTGCAAGCTCCTCCAGCTTCTGCTGCAGCGGTGTCTCTTCCTTTGGCTCCCGAACCTGCATCGCGATGTGTCCGGCAAATGAGTGCACGCCAACCCCCATGACGAGGATTGTGCCCTCACCCTCCGTAACGTTCGACCCTGAGCGGAGCACAAAGTCGCCGTGTGCCGACTTGGCCACGTCGTCGTTCTCTCCCGTCGCCGCAGACTCGTCGACTTTCAGCGAGGTACTCCGCAGGACGAGGCCGTCTACCGTCAGCACGTCACCTGCGGCGATGTTAAGCAGGTCGCCGGAGAGCAGCTCTTTGTCCGTGATGTCCAGCGTGGTGCCGGAGCGAACCACCTGCACCTTCACCGGCGGTGTAGCCTTGCTCAGCTCCTTGAACTTCTGCTCTTTCTGGTAGTTATTGATGCTGCTGACTAGAGTGATTATGGTGACGGAAAGCAGAATGGCGGTGCCCTCGATCCAGCCGTGGGCGTAGTTCACGAGCCCGGTGTCCTGATCCGGCACCGTTAGCCCCAGCACAAGCGAGACCACCGCACTAGCGATTAGAATCTGAACCATGCGGTCCTCCAGCGACTCCCAAACCATGTCCAGGAATGACATCTCCTCCGCTTCTGGAAGCTCATTTGCGGAGAACCACTCCCGACGCTGAGCCAGTGCCTCCTTGTCGGCGTTGTCGATGCCACGCGCAAGGTCTGTCTCAAGCTGTGATGCGAGTCCCCTGAGCCCACCAATGTTGGCGAGCCTCTTTGAAGCTGCATGTCCGCCATCGCTGATGAGCTCACGCAGTGCCTCGGGGCTGATCGAAAACCTGCTCTCCAATGCTTCCTTGTTCGAGGTCATTAAAGAAGATGGTGAGGACTGACAAGTATTCCTCTCCGCTTCGAACGGCTTCGCTGCACTGCCCATGCGGCTATCGTTACCCCTGTAAGCTAGGCGTGCTTGGGTGTGTGCTTCTGAGGGGGAGGCAGCACTCGTGTTAGCAACAACCAACAGCTTGGCAGGTTGTAAGAATCCGAAAAAGGGGGAGAGAGAAGGGCAAGTAGTAGACGAGAGCAGAGAAACGCCGACCAGGCGTGGGAACAACTCGAGTAAAAGGTGAGGATGATGCGTGTTTAGGAGGGCGTACACCTGTATGCGTGTGTGTGTATGCGCGTGTGTATGTGTGTGTGTGTGTGTATCGGTTACGTAGGCGCGTGTGTAGAAGCTCAAAGGGCTGAAAAGCACAGGAAGGCGCAAAAATAAAAAAATTTAACAGCAGAAATCAGAAACGAACCACAGAGAGAGAGGTGAGAGACGCGCCAGCACCGGGTGTCCACCTGTGTCTGCGCAGGTGTGCGGGCGTGCTTGTCAAGGGTGAAAAGCTACAACGAGCAAGAGGAAGCCCCGAAGAACATGAGGAAGAAAAGTGCGCCGGGAAACACAGCGCACCCTCAGCGCTTCCCTGTCGCCACCACAGTGAACAGGGCTCCTTCACTGCACCGCCACAGCAATGTCACGCCCTCGCGTGCGCTTTAGGGGCAACTCAAAGGGGGAAGCAACGAAGGCCCAATGCCGGTGGAATCAGTCACAGTGCAACTTGTGTTCTAAACCTCACTCCGTCCGCCCTTGTGCGCGCCTATGCACCTGTTTGGTTTCGTTCCTTCCGCATGGGTTTTACCGCTAAGCTTAACGTCATTGTCGGGGTATTTTGCCATCTCATTACTCCTCCACTATCCTCTCTTCCTCTGTCTCCTCTCAAAACGCCCACAACGCCGTGGAACCTTCGTCCTGTTCACGGGAAGCGGAGGAGGAAGACGGTAAAGGGGGTGGGAGCGATTCAGAAGGAAAGAGCAAACCTGCAGTACCGATGTGGAGTCGCACGCGCACAGACACACAAACGGTGCGCCTGTGAAGAGGGAAGAAACAAAAGAGAGTCCACACAAGCGAGGAAGGCGGTGCAGAAGTAAAAGGAAAAAAAAGGGGGGGAACGGGAGAGAAGGAGAGTAAAAATGACCCCGGGGCACGGGAAGACGTAGACGGTCGATGGCAACGGTGTGTGTGTGTGTGTATGACGAAAGAATCTTGCGGAACAACAGAAGGTTGGAAAGAAGTAAACAGCAAAAGAAAAAAAATGGAGGAGGCGAGAATAGGAAGTGCGCAGCAGCGACGGTGGTTGTGCACATGAGGAGGAGAGTAAGAAGAACAATCGTAGCACAACAAGACGAAGGAAA
The DNA here is from genome assembly GCA_003664395.1 of Leishmania lainsoni. Classification (NCBI taxonomy): domain Eukaryota; phylum Euglenozoa; class Kinetoplastea; order Trypanosomatida; family Trypanosomatidae; genus Leishmania; species Leishmania lainsoni. The sequence continues at coordinate 311,640 of RAIA01000002.1, forward strand.
GAGAAACGAGTAGTAGAGATGTATATACACATAGATAGAGAGAGAGAGAGATCTACAACAGAAGCGAGGGACGTATGCGACAGGAGTCAAGGAGGCAAAGAAGTAACGAGTGCGGCGGGGCAGAATAGCAGAAAGTGTCAAATCCAGGGAGGGAAGGGTGCAGGAGTACGCAGCAGCGCGTGGCGCAGCGACGAGAGTGATTCGAGTGACGAAAGAGAAGCTACAAAGAGAGACACACACACACATATGTAGAAGCACCCGCTACACGCCAGAACACAAAGAAAAGAAAAAAAAGATCCCCTCTATGTGCATCGATACACGGGCACACTGTGGGTCGGGTGGGTATCCGTGCATGAGCCTTGGCATGACTCATGACCAGCGCGGATTTCTCATCATTCCTTTCGCTATTGTACCTCGTGCCCCCACCCCTCCGCATAGAATCTCTAGGCATCCTCGTTCACCGTGCGGTGCTTCTGTGGGTAGGTGTGTGGATGGGCGTTGGTGGCCCCCACCCCAACCCCTTCACCGCGTTCGCTCGCACCGACGGCATAGCGAACAGGAGAGAGCAAACGCAGCGAGACAAAGAGAGTACAAAAAAGAGGGGATGAAAAGGAGGAGCACCAAACGCCCATCCACACACACACACTCACACCCACACACACACACACACACACACAACAGCAGCGGCAGCAATAGCCGAGAGGGAGAGAAAGGGGAAGAGGTAAGGGAGCGCGAGGAAAAGAGGCGAGAGCGCGCAACAGAAGACAGTTGAAACAAAGGTGAAAACAAGCGGAAGAAGGAAGAACCACGAGAATGGCGCGTGAGAAGGTGGGGGTGAGGGGAGGAAATGGGGATGTAAGCGACAGACAGACACAGAACAGCACGTGAATAGAAAGGAGCGAAAAGTGAAAGAAGGTAGAGGACCGGGAAGATGGGCAAACTTCTTGTGCACGCGCAGTTGACCACTCTTGCATGTGAGTGAGGGGTCAGAGGCAATCCTACGCATACCACACACTAACGCACGTGTACGCCAGAGATTAGTTAGCCTTCATTTTCTTTTGCAGCATCCCTCTTGGCTCTGTTCTTCGCCTGGAAACTTGATGCGGCGCCCTTCGTCACCGATCTCTCCTTTGCCGTAGGCTGTCTCTCCAATAGAGGGAGCTTCGGTGTTCCTTTCGCCTCAGCGGGGGCTTCCAGCCTCACCACCGGTGCCCGAGATGTCGAGACGCCGGACCCAGACTTCGTTACGACAGCGGGGGGCCGCTCATTTTCTCACCCTCCGGCGCCGCCGCATCGGTGGGGACATCCTTCTCGATGCCCCCACAGAGGCTGCACACGCTCTGGAAGTCACTACCCGTGCCCTGTTACTTCAGTTTCTCCTCGCCTTCCGCTTTGACGTCCGCCTCCGTCGCCTCTGTAGCGATCTCCTCCGATGACCCCTCCACATTTGGCCTCGCGCTGGCCACGCCCGTGTTCGGATCCGCGTGAGAACCCGCGGCGCCTCGGTGCTTCCGCTCCGACTCCTCCTGCCTCTTCCGCCTTGCTGCCGAGGAGGCAGCTTTGGCAGCGGCGGCCTGCTTCTCCTCCTTCAAGAAGGAGTGCATCGTCAGCCGCTCTATCATCGACAGCTGCATGCCGGCGGCATTAATTGTTTCCTCTATGCTAAGATGTGCTGCCGCTGCGATCCTCTCGGCATCCTTATCGGCATCGGCGCGCTTCTTGAGAGTCTTGGCGGAGGTCTGATCGCCAATCACCTCGAGGTGGTCCTCTGTTCCAGGCGGCGCCCACACATAGCCGCACATTGCGGCATTCTTAAATATGTCCTTGCAGTACATGCGTTTTGCCTTCTCAGGGCTCATCCCCTTTAGCGCCGCCCACTCGTCGTATCGCATCTGGTCAAACCCCGCCTTGAGTGGGCGAGAGCGCAGCCACTTGTACTTGCCTGAGAGTGCACCGGGAGTCTTCTGGAAGTCGCTGAGATCCCCCACATGTGCCTGCTTGTAGAGAGCGTAGAAGTGCGCGCGCAGAGATTCGGGGAGTCGGTATCCGCCCTTTGGAAGATTCCGGATAATCCTAACACCGTCGTGGAAGGCGGCCCATCGATCCTCGCTGGCCGGAGCACCCCAAACAAATGAGCAGTGCTTGCGAATCTGCAAGTCTAACAGGTCAATGTACCTGTCACGCGCCTTCTCACGGGTCATCCCCCGACACTTGCGCCAGCCGTACACCTTCCAGTACCTTTCCCAGTCCCGCAGCATGCTCGGTTGCTTCACGTCCTTCTCACTGATGTCGCCCTCCGTCGCCTGCTTAAAGAGGGAGTAGAACTGCAGCCTCACTACGTCAGAGATGGGAATAACGCCCTGTAAGGGCAGCTTTCGGACGTATGCATCTGCCTCCTTGAAGGCCTGTTCATAAGGATAATCTGGGGCATCGAAGTCAACTGGGTACACAATGGACTCAGCTTCGCACACCACCTTCAACTCCGGCTTCGCCCGCCGTCCAAAGAACCTCGCGAACATATTGTGCGCAACCAGCGATAGCAGTTGGTGTCTGTGCAGGGGAAAGTACGGTTTTTAAGCAGCCGACAACAGAAGGTCATCAGTGCGCGAGCTGCGCGCGTTAGTTCGCCTTTTTCCCCCTCGCTGTCTTCTTTTGATTCAGCTCACCTTCGCGCCCCTCGCCTCGGCACTCGCTGCTCTTACGACTTTCCTGTGGTGGGAACTGAGCGTAGCGCAAAACTAAAATGAATCTGCGTGAGAGAGTGAGAGTAAGAGCGAGAGAGTCCGCGAAAAACAGACAGCAAAATGCTGTGACGTGCGGAGGGAGGAGGGAAAAGGAGAGTAGAACCAATGGGCAGGAAAGAATGCAGTGGTGTGTGTGTGGGTGGGTGGGGGGGGGGAGTCGGTGAGTGAGTGTAGTTAATGATATTTAGGTACGTAAGGCAAGAAGTGAATCAGAGGAAAAGAGGGGAAAGACGGTGGAAGATCGCGTGGGTCCATGAAGGTGTGCTGGCGGCCTGCAAGTGAGTTACACAAACCGGAACACCGTGTACGCAGAAACATTTGCATGCACTGGCGCAAAGTCTAGCGCCGAGCATACACAGCGCCACCACAGGCTGTGATGGTGAGCTACTAGGAAGGAAATGCATGAAAGAGTGTGCCAGCCCTCCCTTGCTCGCTTGCTGCGTGATATATAAACTGTGGTGTGATAGTCACGATACCCGTGCGCGCCAAGAAGAACACACACACACACACACACACACACAATTGTATGTGTGCATCCACCGCCTTGTGACACCAGTAGAGCTACCACATACACAGAGAGTACGTAAGCGGCCATACCGCCCCTTCATCATCGGTAACGAGAGAGAGAGAAAAGGGGGTAGCAGAAACACTCGCCACTTGCCAGTGATAAAGTGATGCAGAGGGGGAGAGAGGAATGGGGGTGTGCAGAGCAAAAGAGCTGAGGATCGGAGGCGGAAACTGCCGATAACTCGCGAAAGGTACAAGAGAGCAACGAGAGTCAATTATGGAGTCGTCACTCTCGTTGGCAGTTCTCCGTCGCTTTCCCCGATCAGCCAAATAAGTGCTCAGAGCTTGCTTTGCACCTTCGTACCGGACCTCCACTGAACTCCCCGGGATCTGAGCGCTGTGGCAAGAAGCTTCACGTACGCCGCCTTGGCATCCTGCGAGCTCATGCCCTTGCAACTGTTCCACGCATCCCACTTGGCGCGCGCCTCGACCTGCACGGCCCACGGCTGGGCGCCCTTCACGTCACCCTCCGTCCCCTGCTTGTATAGGGAGTAGAACTTGAGCTTGGAGCTGTTGTCCAGCTGCACCGGACCGTCCTTGGGCAGGGAGCGCACGTACACCACAGCAGCCTCGAAGTCAGACTCAGACATTGTGCATCACACAGCTTTGGTTCTACTTTCCTCTCTTGGCGCTCTGAATGCCGGAGAAAGACACACACACACACACACACACACGCCACTGAAATATTGCGTCACGAAGAAGTTGGTAAGACAGAGAGGGGGGGGGATATGCGAAGTGGAAGGGGAAAAAGATGGTTTACAGTGCAGCGATATCACATGGTGGGCAAGGCTGCAATACAAGAAGGCTGTGCTTCGGCTGTGAAGGAGTGCGTAATGAGGCAATCGAGAGAGGAGAGAGAGAGAGAGAGAGAGAAAGGATGCGAAGAGAAGACGATGATGGAGTGCAGGGGAAACGGGTCAAGGCAAATATTGACGGCACCGTGGCGGTTCCTCACTCGAGTGCATCGTGGATCTCGCGAAGAGCCACCACGAGAAAGGGCATGGGCAAAAAAGCGGCAGGTAAAACAAACAAATAAGGGGGAAAAAGTGAGAGAGGGGAAAGAGCAGTACGAGTGCTGTCTCGCTTCTCTTCTGCGTTTTTCGTCTTCTCCCCTTATACCTCACCGTCGTATCCTCTCAGGACGATTCCTCTCTCTCTCTCTCTCGGATTATTCTAAATAGCGTTACGCGCTCACACGGTAAATGAAAAGGCCTACAAGGGCCTTTTGCAGTTAACTCGTTCGCGCATGTGGCATTCACACGAAGAGTGAAAGTCACATGCGGCGTCTTTGTCCACAGTGTTTGTCTCACCAGTGAATCACATATCCTGCCCCTGTTTTCCCTTCCAGCAACACAGTTGACTAGGAAGAAGCATAGAAACTTTAAGTAGGCAAGGCATTTTTCTGAGCGAGCACACATGTTTCGTTCTGGTTTGTTTCTTTCCCCTCTTCTCACCGTTAATCGCATAATAGATGGTCAAGCCACCCGCAGTGAGGCGCTTGTATGGATGTAGGCGTGTATGACAATATGGGAGGGAGAGGAGATAGGTACCTAGCGCGCACCTCGCAAAGCCGTAAGTAGGAAAGTGAGAAACGGTTTGGCGCAGACACAGGTGAGAAGATCTACCACCCCCTCGTTGATGCTTTGAGAACACACATGCAAGCCTACCCCGCCGCCATCTGTTTCCTTACCCTCACCTACCCCAACGCTTGCGCTGCACAGACGTCTTAGGAAAACCACAGACATGCAGGTGAAGTGGTACACATACTGGTTGAGAGAGGAAGAAAGGCGGACAGACAGGCACGCAGTGTCAACGCAAAGGGTGGGGTGGGAAGAGCTGAAATAGCATGAAAAGAACGAAAGCAACGGAGGCTTCACGTAGGAAGAAGCGCTGATGAGGAGAACGAAGAAGAAAAAAAAAAACGCTGAACATGAAGGCAATAGAGGCGCTCGTGCAGCCCACACGGAGGTGGGAAAAGAGAGGGGACTCAACGATAATAATAATAAAAAAGAACACACACAAGAGGATGGGAGAAAATCGAGGCAAAACGGCACCAGGTGGAATAGTGGGGGAGGAGGGCAGGCGAGAGTGTGCAGCAGGGCAGCACAAGAAGCAGTACACGCACACATACACGCCTGCATAGGGCACTCATTGAATAAAAACGTGCACGGCGTCACGGCAAGCGGGGGTGTGGAAGGTCACAAATTAGTGGTGGCTGGACTCTCTGGACAACGACACTGGCGATAGCGCCACTGTCGGCATGGAGAGAGGAAAGGGGTAGACGAAAGGCGTCCGTGGAAATATGAAGAAACAGATGGGGACTTCTCATACGGCTTCAAGAAACCCCACGAGACCTCGACGGAGGCACATCAACCCTACCTAGGGAAGCCTCAACAGGCAAATGTCCGGGTCACTGGAGAGGCATCTTGCTAACAGCGACACGGAGAGGGGGTCTTTTCAGTGTATTCCTGTCCCGCACACCCGTTCTCAGACTTCTCCTCTGTTTTCTCCTCCTCTGGTCTTATGCGCAGCACCGCAAGGCCGGTCAGCACATTTTTGGAGCCGCACTCGTAAATTACCTCCTTCGTCCGCTCCTCCACATTGCAGCGCCAGAGGTGGCCATGGTCCGTGACGTACATATACTGACGCAGTGTGCCCTTAAAGCTCTCCGGCAGCTCCATGCACTTCTCGAGGCTTGCTGCCCACGCGAGCCCGATTGGCTCATTGAAACCGCCCAAAAACTGCTCCATCTCCCCAAGGTGCGGCTTCCAGGAACGGGGATCGTAGGTGACGGGAGCACGGTTCAGTGAGCTGCCACCCTCTGCAGCATCACCGCGGCTCGTCCAGTACAGGTAATTCTCCTTCGAGTCCAGCAGCAGGTCGACAGGCTCCGTCAGGTGGTCGAGGAGCGTCACAACCGTCTTCGGGTCTATCACACCCTCAGAGGCGGACGTTTTCGCGGCTATGATGGAGGGCAGGTGGCGGCGATTGTAGTAGTACCGGGCCGCGAGAATGCGGCCTTTGCTTCCCTTGGACGGCCCCTTTACGGTAAAAAAGATCAGGTTGTGCACTTCATCCAGCGCAATACCGACGCAAAAGCGGGACTTGTCCTCGTCGCTGTTCGGCTCCACCGGCGAAGCGTACGCTTCCTCCTCGCTGATCCCGCTCTCGAGGGCCGCCAGCGCGTCTAAAGACAAGAGCGGCACCACCTCTTTCGTCTTCACGTTGTACTTCTTCACACAGTGCCCCTCTCGGTCGCAGAAGAAGACGGCGCATCCGTTGTTGGAGACCGCCACCTGCTTTATGGTGGTGATGAGCGGAAGGTGTCCCGGGGCATGGAATGTCGACATGCCACGAATGAGGTGTCGCGGCGCCATTACCTCCACCAGCTCCACCGCTGAATCATTGCCAAAGAGCGAGGCTCGCGCGAGGAAGCCATCGGCATCGTGCCAGTCTGCGCCATCTTTTTCCTCAGGGCACGGCTTCATTCCTCCCATATTACCCCACCACACAACGATGTCATCAGGGTTATTCGACGTGTTGTACGCGCTGAGGTCAAGTCCAATACCGTCAGGGCACACGCAGCCGGTGGTGAAGAGCGTCTTCTTCGCCGACCCGTCTCCGTGCATCATGTTGACGGTGTTCTCGGCAATGTCAACGAATAAGATAATGTCCTCGCTGGCCATTTCTTGGTCTTACACGTGAGAATGGTGTGTGCGTATGTGTGTGGGGGTGTCTAAGAGTCCACAGCTCGGTGCTTAGACAGTAAGCGGAGACGAATCTGGAGGAATGTCGCGGAGGGGGAGCCCAACGGAGAGGGAACAGAGAGCTAAAACCTGCACTTGATGCGTTGCAGCTTCTTGATTGATTACTCTAGTGAGCCTACAGACGATCAGATGATAAATCTGCCCGTTTAGGTTGTGAAGCACAGACACGATACATGTGTAATGATGCACATTAGCATCATCCGGACAACACGAAAGGGGGTGAGACAAACAAACAAACAAAAGAGAGAAAGAGAGAGAGAGAGAACGGGGGGGAGACATTGTGCGATCTTTCAAAAGGGAAGGGCACGCTGAATGACACACAGAGAGGCCGTAGAAGAGAAATTGTGCGCGCTATTTCGCTGCTGACACAAATGGCGGACAGCGCTGTGGCAACGACAGGGACACCACCGCAACGCAAGAGAAATGGCTACCCATAGCACTTCCTCTTTTCCTCTCTCACGCTCCTTGGAGACTGGGGACACCTCAGCGTGGCATCACGGCACAGTACCCCACCCTGTGTGGGAAAGCCAAGCAGTCCCTATCCCTACCAGCGCCGAACAACCGCCGGTTTCCACAGGGCCCACGACGCAGCGAGGCCAGGGTGTTGCATCGCTGCTGATGCCGGCGGCGTGGGGCCGGTGCGCCCTGCGACAACGCGCACGTCTGCACCACCCACATGGTGGGCAGAGCGCCATCACGAGCCTGGCGCGTCTCGCCCGGTCCTCACCGCCTGGCGGCGTGATGGGGGCGTCTGCGAGGTGACCCGCGTGCGGGAGACGATCAGGGGTCGGTGCATTGCCACAACGCGCACCCAGCGCCGCTTCGCACACCACGCGATGGACCTTGAGAGGCCGAGTAGAGCGGAGTTCGACCTATGCGGAATGGGAGCGTATGGAGACGTTGAAGGAAGAAAAGCAAAGAAAAAGAGTGTCTTCCGTGTGCTGATGCGGACTCCTCGGAGAGTTTTCCATCTCTCTCTCTCTTTTTCTCTCTTCACTCTCAGTGCCGATGGTGAATGTGGAAGTGGGCGTGGGCGTGGGTATCTGTTTTGGCTTCTGTGAGCGTGTGGATGTGCGTTTTGCTGTTCAGGGAGAGCAACAAGCCGGAAAGAAAGAAGAGACGCGTAAGCTCATTCTATTCGACGCGATATCCATCGCTGCAGCAGTGCTGCGCACCAGAAAGGGAGGACGAAGAATCCGTAAATAGACGGGAGAAGTTAGACAACGCAAAGAACAAGAGAAAGAGGCGGAGGAGGGCACAACGAGGCCGCACACACGAACACACACTACAACACAAAGAGGAGAGAAAACGTTGCAAGGGATGGCTTTCGATGTGTATATATACGAAAGAAGAGAGGAACGAAGACAGACAGTGAAGAAGGGGAGGGTGGAGAGGATGGAGAAGCACTGCAGCGCTTTACGAGAGAAAGAAAAGAGGCAGAGAAACCGGCCAATGGCCACGCCTTGAGTAAGCACAGGCATCTCTCTGTGAGCCTCCCTCTCTCCCCGTCCTCCTTTCCACTCATGCACCAACATAGGCCAAGACTGAGGCATCCCAAACATCGTCCTGGGATCCCAGTTTCCCCAGGTAGTGTGGAGAGGGGCTTCTACAGAAAGCTTCCGCCAAACCTCATGTCCCCCTTCCTCACCTAGTGCTCCGCACCGCAGCTCATGCTGCTCTCCTCCTTTAATGCCTGGTATGCGCTGCCGCACAGTCTAACACCACCGAAAAGCACACGCAGGCAGTGCTGTATGCGGCACTGTTCGGATGGAGGCCTTGGGCAAAGGCATGGTGACATGTGCGGTTTCCTGCGCATGCATACAGTGGCTGGTGCAAACCGCTCGCGCGCATGCCCGCGTTGCCTCCTTGCCTCAAAAAGCTACGCAGGGTTCCACGGGTGGCCCTTCGCGGAGGTAACGTCGATCAGAAGCTTCACGTACGCCGCCTTGGCGTCCTGCGAGCTCATGCCCTTGCAACTGTTCCACGCATCCCACTTGGCGCGCGCCTCGACCTGCACGGCCCACGGCTGGGCGCCCTTCACGTCACCTTCCGTCCCCTGCTTGTATAGGGAGTAGAACTTGAGCTTGGAGCTGTTGTCCAGCTGCACCGGACCGTCCTTGGGCAGGGAGCGCACGTACACCACAGCAGCCTCGAAGTCAGAGTCAGACATTGTGCAGGCGCTGTGTGGCGGGGGGAGAAGAAGTGGGTTCGGGTATTATTTTCGAGTAAGTTGTTAAGGGGGCTAATGAGGTTGGTAGCAGAAAAGTGGAGGTTCTTCGTGAAGGGGTATACGCACACACATACACAGGTTGATGAATGCATATAGCAGCAGGGGTAGGAACCGCAAATGCACGCGCCAAAGCGAAGGGATAACGAGAAGGAAAAGAAATGCAGATGAAGAAAGCGAAAGCAGCAGAATGGCAATGCACATGCATCGAGAGAGTGTGTTTGCGTGTGAGAGTGAGAGTCATTGAGTACAGTTTAGGTGCGTATGCACACCAGGCACGCGTACAGCAGAGAGAAGGAGGGAAGAAGGAAGCAAGACGAGGAAGGATCAAGGAGTACAAAGCCAAGAAGCACATGCACATTTTCTGTTTCGTGTACTGCTTACCTCTGTGTGTATGTGGTCTGTCGCATGCGCCTTCACCACCACCACCACCACCACCGCCGCCGAAGTACTGCATACGTATTCCTCCTGCCCTTGCCTGTCGCCTTCTGTGTTTGCCTTTTTGTGTGTTTTCTCCGTTTCTGCTAGCCGCTGAGCACCATCTCACAGCACGGAAGTATATCACACGTGCACGTGCGCGTGTGATGTACACAGAGAGAGAGAGAGGCCCCCTCTTCCTCACAGAACCATGGAACAGACATCCACTTCAACTCCGAGACGCAAAGCAAGTAAAAGAAAAAAAGCAGAAGGAAAGGCAAGAGGGAGGGAGAGAAAGGGAGACGCGGCGTCTCACAGAACGATCATCGACAAGGGGAGATCGACACACGTGAAATGGGGAAAAAAAGATTGCGTCGCACCGTCAAATACAGACGTCCGCGATAGGCTGCGCATTCACTTCTTCTCCCCCTTCGCTGCCACGCACCCTCACTCTCCAAATCAATCGGCCCTTCGGGGTATTGTGGAGCGGCTCTTGGGTTTTTCTTCATGCACTGTATTCCCTCTCACGCACCCTTGCTTGCGTGTTCCCACACACTTCGCCGATGAAGGGCGAGTAGCGACGAGGACAAGAAAGTAGGGGGAATGTGCAAAGAGGCGAGTAAGGCAGTCATGCCTCAACTCAGTCGATCCTCACCTCACTACGATAGAAAGTCGCACAGTCTTGGGGAAGGCGCCCGCTCCAGCTCTAGAGGGATCTCCAGCACGAGACAGCCGGCGGATAGCAGCACCATCAGAGGTGGCGGCGAGGGGCTTTCTCTGGTGATTCTGATGCAACCGGACGAGACTCTGCAGCCGTCGCGGCAGATTAGCTGGAAGCCGCGTAATCCACCGAAACGCAGTCGGAAGAATCAGACATCGGTGACAATTTTGGAAAACAGGAATCTCATGTCGGTGCTGCGAGTGTGCACATCGGACGACTAGGGGGTATGGTGGGTGGACATTTGAGCTCTCGTGCTCCTCTGCGGAGCCCCAAGAGATGAAAAATCCTCAGACGCCAACGCACAGAAATGAGCAAAGAGAGAGAAAAGGCAAAGACAAAGGCGAGGGAGGAGAATGACAAGAGAGAGTGCAGGAGAACGAGCCACGTACGATATGCTCTTGGGGAACGAGCAACGTGAAGCCAAGACACATGGTATTCAGTATTGCCGGAGAGGAGGTAGAGAGCACCGCGCGTCACAGAAATGCCTGTGACGGCACACACAAGATATACTCGTTCTCATGCCACCTCAGAAATGAGTACAGTGCGCAAGGGAAACGCATGAACCAGGGTGAATTGGCGACTCCAAAACTCTGATCCAACGGGTGGGTAGCTGTGCACTCTTTCCCTCCCCCGCTGCCACGATCGCGATGGCGCCAGTGACCTTGCGCACACACATTGTCTCCCTCTTCCGAAAAACTCTCACTTTCTCCGTGGGTAGTGCCACACCACGTCGATGGTCATATCAGTAACGATCTGGAGGTGTGAAAAGGGGAAGGAGGACAGAGGAAAGAAAAGAGAAGGGGGAAAAAGAGTCACCTGGATCACTACAGCGAATCCCTGTCTCATTCGTTTGATGGCAGTACTGGAGACTCGGCTCTGACAGCACTGCCTTGCTGTCTCCTCTTCTTTCCTCTCCTTCGTTCGGATGCCACACGCCAGTCCATCTTATTTCTGGTCTTCACAGCCTGTGACGAAATCATCGATCCGGCGCCTCATCCCCAATCACAACGAATACACCAACAACAGCGCATCACGCTGGCAACGGTGCCACATAGCAACCACGACATCACCACTAACAGACCTACACGGAAGACGCAAAACACGCAGCAAGAAAAAGAGCAAATTAACAGAGTGAGCGGGAGAGAGGCACCCCCTGCCAACGGCACGTCACTTGATGCGTACTCACATCCGATCCCGCGTGTGTGTGTGCGTGTGCGTCTCAAGTGAAAGACAAGCTTGGAAAGTCATCAAGTTGCATACGTGAGCGCACGCCTACTGCCTGAGCTTCTTCTTTTCCTTCTTCTCTGACCCCTTCGCGATGCGTCCATTGCTCTTCTCGCCAAGCGACGCGCAGTCCCCCATGAGCTCCTCCATCTCCTTTGCAGCCTTCTCAAAGCGCCGCTTTATGACAACGTCCGGCTCAAACCGCTGCATCCACGCCTGCACCACACCTGCTACCTCGTCTGCGCACTTCGCGGAGAATATGTCCTCATGACTCTCCGCTGTCTTGATGGCAGCCACCCTTCGTAGACCAAAGAACTCCTTGTGAATTTCAACCTCCGCAATGGATTGCTTTATCGGAACAATAAGCTGAAGAGGGTGGTGCACTTGAGCGAGGTGTCGCACGGGCACATAGCGGTGCTCATCTCGCACGAGGCCTTTTTCCCGGAAGAGAGAGGCAGAGGAAAAGAGGTGATCCTCGTAGAGAGACTTGTCCGCGGCTGCCGGGTACGGCAGCGTCGTCTCCAAGGCATTCCTCAATGTTTCAATGGCGAAGGAGAGCTCGGCATGTGGCACGTTGACGTCATTCCTTGCCTTCGCAATCTCCTCCCGCTGCTTTGTGTTGCGCACGAGCTGCTCCGTCACCAGTGGGGTGTCTAGCAACAGCAAGGACCCAATGCGGTGTGGATACGCAGTCGACGCAGCCATGCGAGCCGCCACCAAGGCGCCGTAAGAGTGCGCCAGTACATGACTCCATTGCACATCCATCGCATCCAGCACGGCACACACGTGGCGGCACGACTGCTCCATCACGTTGACTTCGCCAATGGACACCAGCAGCGGGATGTAGACGGCGCCGTAGTCCCACGCAAGCGAGGAGAGCATTGCTTCGTACTTCTTTGAGGCCTCCTGACACGCATCTAGCACGGCTGTAGCAGACTGCTCCAATCGAGCGATACTGTGGTCGAGAATAACGAGAGGGCGTGGGCCGAGTTGATCGCCATAGTAGAGCACCGTTGTGGGCATGCTCGACCGACCCTCAGCGTCGTTCACAGCGTGCAGCTGCCAAGGTTTGAAGGTCAGCATGCGCCACCCCTTTGTTGAACCTATCTTCCGCCCTGCACCATCTGCTGGTGATGCCGGTGGGGGTGGTGGCGGCGTTACTCCATCCATGCTTCCTTTCTCAGTCGAATCACTTCCCGATATGGATACAGTTGCTGGTGACTTGGAATCTTTGGCGGCTGATGCCGTCGCCGCACCACTGGAAGCAACCCCGGCGACCGCGCACCTTCTCCACCTTACTGAACGCATTACTAGCAGGTGCTGCTATTTTCGAAAAATAAAGCAGTATGGCAGCGCTCACAAGCGTTTCCTTTAGTCTTGTGAAACGGTTGATTCTGTGGAAACTTGCTACATAGCAAAGAAGCGACCGAATCGCACACGTGTCAGTGTCCTCCTCGTGCCAGTGTCGATGGGCGTCGAAAGGTCGTAGAAGCCGATACGGGGTACTGAAGTAGTGCGTCAGTCGGTCGAAAGGGGAAAAAGAATGGGGACATAGAGGAAGAGAGAAAGAAGCAGAATGTCACTGAGTGCACGAAGCTGTAAAGAGGAGAACACTGCAGTGTGTTTGCTACACATTCAACAACGTAGGGAGGGGGAAGCCCACGTGCTGAATTTATGGAATTTAGCCTCTATTGTCATAGACACACACACAAGCACACGAATTTGTGTGCATGGAGCTTGTCAGCGTGATTCGAGAACCAACTGTGGTACAGAAGCTCAGTCCTTTGTTGCCCGTGCTCTCTCGCATGCTAGCCGCTGCTGACCCCCTCACGGAGATAAGGTGAAAACAAATGCTGTACGATGGCGGTTGCTGCTCCATGTGGTGGCCGTTGTTTTCCTCGCTTCTGCTTTGTTGTGCGCATCGTCTTCGCAAGCTGCCCCTTACTGCACTTGTCACTCTTGTCCTCCTCATTCTCTTCCTCTTCATTTCCTATTCCTTTCATGATGCAACGAAGATGAGGTGCAAGACAGGGAAGATGAGAAGAAGAAAAAAAAACGGCAGGCAACAGAAAAAAGACGCCCTGTTGACCTCGCGCTCCTCTCCCTTTTCATAAATCACGACAATCCTGAACTCCCCCCCTATCAGCCTCCTCTATTCCCTTCGCACCCGCACACGCAGTGAAAGTGAGAAAGAAACACATGGGCACCACGTGTAAATTGAAACACTTATGCGTGTGCAAAGAATGGACGCAGGATTTCCTTCGTTTTTACGTCTCCATACGCTGCCATCCCGCATAGGTCGAACTCCGCTCCACTCGGCCTCTCAATGTCCATCACGTGGTGCGAAGCGGCGCTGGGTGCGCGTTGTGGCAATGCACCGACCCCTTCTCATCTCCCGCCCGCGTCGCCAGGCGGCGAGGGCAGGCAAGACACGTTCGGTTCACGATGGCACTCTGCCCACCGCGTTGGTGGTGCAGACGTGCGCGTTGTCGCAAGGCGTCCCGGCCCATGCTGAGGTGTTCCTCGTTATCAGGGAATAACCTAAGAGAATAAACCAAAGGTGGAGACAAGTCCAGCAATGAATCAGCAACACCAAGAACACTAAGAAGAGAGGCAGGAGAGGTGGTGGAAGAAGCAAACAAGTCTCTGTCTATATCTAGTGCTGATTGTGACGGTGCCGTCATTCCCTGTTCGCGCGTGGTGGTTTGTTATTCGAGGAAACCACACAAAGGAAGTAGAAAAAGAGAATGATGTGTGTCTTTTTCTTCGTGTATGTGTGGGCTACATAAATCCAAAAAAAAAAGCGGCACAATAGCTTCCGAGCTCATCCTCACAGATGGTTTGTGGGACATGCATAAGCAGATGCAGGTATGTCGGTGTCTGCATGTGTGTGTGTGTGTGTCCAGGCATCTATAAGTCCTCTCTTTTCTTTTTCGCTCTTCGTTGGCCACCTCGTCGCATATAGGCGAAAGGCGCACACCCCCATACGCAGCAACCCGTGCGGCGATGTGGGTACAGAAGCGAGGAGAAAAAAAAAAAAACGATGAATCAATCAATAAATCAGAAAAGGGAGGACAGCCTCCAAACGGGAAGGAAAGAGAAGGGGGGCGGGTTGGGGGTGAAAGCACCAATATAAACACGGAGAGGCAAATGCAAAGGTGATGCGGGAAGGGGTGAGGGAATCAAACGTTCACGAACACAAAGAGCACACACAGAGAGAGAGACACACAGGAAGAGCCGAAATGTACAAAAAGGGAGGTGGTGGTGGTGATGATGGGTTTTGAGAAACGCCAAACTCGTATACCTCTGACCCACACCCGCTCACCGTGGAGGACGACAGTAAGGGGACAACGAGAAGGAAAAAAAAAAAACAAGAGGGAAGCAAAGCGGTGCGTGGCATCCTATTCGACTGCCTCTGAACGACATGAGAAAGGCGACATACAGTTGCAAAGGACAAAACGACAACAAAAGTGGGTCATCGCCACCCCCAATGACCTCCTAGGCAAATAGCCTCCAACCTATGCAGGAAGGGAGAGAGAGTGGTCAACCCTCTCCATCTGTCTCCAACACCATGCGGTCGTATTCTAGACGGGCAAAACGGTCCCATGTGGACTGCTCTGGGCCACCTAACAAGCGCTCTTCGTGTGATACGAACGGATCTCGCTGTTCAAACTGCAAGAACTTCACCACGTTGGTCAGCAGGTTCAGAGCCACCGCAGCTGCTTCTGGCTCTCGCATGAGGTCTGAGAGAAAGAGGCCTCGATATTCAGAGCACCGCATCATGTCAAACACCTGGCACACAACGTCCTCGAAAGTGACAACCCCTTCCTGGACGTACTGGAGAATCTTGTCACGCGTGGCGTTGTAAAACTCGCGTAGCTCATACACAGAAAGTACCCCATCCCCGTCCAGGTCAAGAACACGAAACCAGTAGCGGATAGCTTGCGGTGTGGATTTATCCTCCTCCGAGAGGCAGAACCAAACAAAGTCTTCATAGCCGATTCGATGCAGCACATTGCACCGGCGCCGCCGCCCAACCCCGGCAAAGATGCGCTGTACGATGCACGGGTTCATAACATCCTCCGGGGCGTACCGCATGAGGTCCTCTGGCGCCAGTAGCATGTCGCGGTCCTCATCTAGCTCCCAGAAGCGGCAGTACAACACGTAAAAGTGCTCGTAGGAGAAGAAGAGGAGCACCATGTTGATGTCTTCGGCAGAATCGACCTGGCGAAAGGCGTCGATCAGCCGCGATGTAGCCAGCTCCGAATAACGAATACAGCCTCGGTCAAAGCGGTCGAGCTCGTAGAAGATGCGGTAGATGACGGTGTCGAGGTACTTGTCTGGAAGTCAGGTGTCTGCCGTAAAAAGGCAAGACCTGGGTGATAGGTGAGAAGAACGCTGATGTAGGCGACGAAGTCCTGGGGTAGCAAGTAGGGTCGGAGGGGCAACGCGCTAAGGGAAGCTCTTGAGGTCGAGACAGACTGGTCTTTTGCCTCTGTTCCTCCGTTCATAGCCGCTAGAGAGGCCGCTGCCGCTGGCGAGGTGGGCAAGCAGGAAGAGAGAATCAGCAAGTCGAAAATGCGCCGCACAGTGTCTTTGTTCTTGAGGTGGGCCTCGTAGAAATCCTTCATGTGCTGTGCCGTAATGAGGAAAACGGAGGGCAGCCCAGTCGCACCACCGCTGCCCTTGGTGGTGTGACTCAGTAACGACGACGAGGACCCCAGGCAGCCGTTGGCGTGGCGTGTCTGAGACGAGCTATGATTCCCTGGCGCACCAACGTTGCCATCGTGCACCTCCCACTGTATAAGCCGCATTATGAGAAAGGCAAAATACCGCGGTACACCAAAGCACTGGGAGCACAGGCGTTGCACGCACTGGGTAAACTGCTGCTTGTACAGTAGTTCCTGCTTGGCGAAGGGTAAACTGTTGTTACTGTGGCCACCGCTGCGCAGACGTCCGCCCAGCAGCCGAACTCGCTGAGAATGTCGAGGAAAGGGTGGAAGACGGCTAAACTCGCGCTGAATGTAATGCGCCACCTGCCGGTCATCGAGCGCGTGCAGCTGTGACATAGGTGCCACCCTCTGCGGCCGTCGCAATTCAGAGAGGTGCAAGCTACCATCATTGGTTCCGACGAGCGCCCCCGCCTTCGTGCCCAAGCATCCGCTCTCCCCACCGTCGTACATGGGGGACGAGATGGAGACCCCGTCGGCAACCTTCAAATGAGGGTTCTCGTGTTTGGTGGAGAGCGGTCCACTGATCATCATCTCTCCCGTAGTCGGACGACCGAGGGGAAAGTAGAAGCGAGGTATCTCCTCGTATGTGGCCTCCCGCCGCGATGGCGCTGCTCTCAAACTGTTGCTGCTGGGGCTTCTGTGGTGCGTAGAGGCAATGGTCCGGGAGGAGTTGGGAAGGGTCACCTCTGATGCCGAACGATACAAGGATAGAGATTCAGTGTATCGGCGAGGTGAAACTCTTGCGTCGTTCGCAGGATCGGTCCACTCACACGACGCCGCCGTACCAGGCGAGGCGTCACCACTTCTCGGTGTCAGGGATATTACATGCTTCTCTGGCGTCAGTGACGGCACAGGTGACGCAGTGGATGTGTCAGGGTCCCTTTTTACGTCTCGTGATGACAACAAAAGCGATCCGTCCGCAGGTGACACCCGCCCCTCCTCTGCAGAAGCGGCACCCTTGCTCCTTTTCCGTCGGTGCCGACGGGCACTG
This sequence comes from Leishmania lainsoni, assembly GCA_003664395.1. Taxonomy (NCBI): domain Eukaryota; phylum Euglenozoa; class Kinetoplastea; order Trypanosomatida; family Trypanosomatidae; genus Leishmania; species Leishmania lainsoni. Next base: position 329,031 of record RAIA01000002.1, read on the forward strand.
GCTGAGCGCACTCCAGCAGTAGCGGTCGTAGAGGCCGCCTCACCTGGTGGCGACGTAGACCTTCGCTCCGCGAGTGCAGGAGAAAAGAGCCCAGTCACAGTGGAGGCGGAGGCAGAAGGAAGCCAGGAGTGGCCAGATCTCCTGATGGAGCTAGGGCTACGTCAGCCACAGGGCTTAATCCTTTCTTGGTGCACTGCAGCTTTCTCTTGTCTCCTCGCCGTGAGTGGTGGATGTGGAGAGCTCACTGCCCGACTCGAGTGCTACGCTCTTAGTAATCAGCTTGTTCTTGGGGGACAGCTCCTTCGGCGGCGCCTCTACCGAAGGTGGGCTGGCGCATGTTGCGACAGGCTGACTAGCGCCCTCAGCTTCCTGTGGCTGAACGGAGGCTGCACTAGCGCGTGACACTGCAATGCAGGCATTGCCACCACCCCACGCCTCTTTCGCCTTTGCAATTCCAGCGTCCACGAGCACGTCTCGAATGACTGCATCGAGGCTGGCTCGAGTGTTTGGCATGCTCATCCAGTGCCGCATCAGTTCTAACATTTTCCACCGCGCGAGTTCGTGTCCTGGTGGGCCAAATTCTTGACTCTCAAAACGCTGCTGCTGCACCGTTGTAAACCCCGCAAACCGGTCCGACGATGTTACTAACGAGGACGACGCGGAGGTTCGGGGTAGTGGCTCGACAGCCACAGAGGTCGTGACTCCGGCATGGCGAGAGTAGTGTCGGTGCCCCCTTGCCTCCTCAGCATTGCCTTTTCCATCGCTGTGGGTGACCAGCTCTGGTGAGCGGGACCCCCCGATTTCCGCAGCGGAAGATGACACCGGCAGCGAGGAGTGAAGATGCAAACGCGGCGACAGCTGCTGGTGATGGTGGCGTGATGAGCTGCTTTGATTCGTGATGAATGAAGCGGGAGGGCTGCTACCTGCCCGCCAATGCAGAGGATAGCGATACCCGATCCGTCCATCAAACTCTGTGACGGGGCGGTTCTTTTCTCCCAGCAAAGTTGCCGCAGCTTCATCATCGTCCACTTGAAAGACACGGTCACTGTTGTACCCGTGCAATGTCGTGTAGCACTCACCTGCCGTGCTTGGCCCCGTCACTGCACCAGACGCCACTGTGTTTTGATCAAAATGTCCGTGGGTACCGGGGAAAGTCCCAGGAGTCGTGGTGCTCGCCACCGCACCACCCCCAGCCTTGTTGGCGCTGTGTCGCGCACTGCGAGACGAGCGAGTAAGATCGCCGCAGTAGCCGCTCCGGCTGTCCACTCTGTCTGTCCATGCATTCGCCGTAGCGCCGCCTACGTGTTTGCTGCTACGAGGGTTAGGTAGCACCGCCTCTACATTCCCAGACGACGCTACCTGTGAGGTACCCCAATCACCAGCGGCAGCAGACGGTGCAGACGAGCTCCGATGAGACACACGGCGACCAGCTGCCATTACGTTGGCAGTGTTCCTACGGAAGCCGTAATGCGGCGATGGAGTGGAGGGAGGCGCAAAGACGGCCGACGGAGAGCCAGGTGCGGATACTCGGTGTATCGCTGACGCGGACTCTCTGCAGCGACCGTTGGTGGTAATACTGCTGCTCGCTGTGGTCGGAGACACCAAGCCTCCATGACTGCTACCGCCGTTTCTCTGTGCTCTTCCCGTCTCTCTAGACAGCGACAGATGCGCGCGCGGCAACGCCTGCCTCGACGGCTTCTCATTCACCCCGTCGCATGAGCACTCTAGCTGGCTGCTCATCCGGCCATCCTCACCCATTTACACTACGTGGCATAAACAAAAAAGGGAGAAGACCAAGCAGCGTTGCGGCAGCGGTGCGCTGTCTTGAAAAGACAGGAGAAAGCCGATGTTCTCGTGTGTATTTTTTCCTTTGCAGGCTGGGTTCTTTACCACTTTGCCGCGGAGAAGAGAAAAAGCGGCGTGGCGAGAAGGACAAAGGGTCAGCTGATGAAACAGTTCTGCGTCGCAGCGGTAGACAGATCAGTGTACTCTAAGCACAGAAGGAAGAAAACGGGAGAATTGAGAAACAGTAGTGATAGACTGACCCGTGCGTTGAGTGTGCTCGCACAAGGGTACAACAGTGACGACGGTGGAAGTGTGTGCGGTACAAAAATCGCAGTCTGATACGGTTGTGCTTATACATCCGATTAGAGAGAAATGACGAAGAAAACAAGAGTAGCTAAAGGGGAGGGGCGAGGACGGGGGCGAAAAGAGGGGCAAGCGGGACTCTTTCAGTCCGTTAACGTTGTGCGCGTGTGAAAAAGGGTAGGAAGAGATACACTCTGCGCGTGCACACAGAAAAGTGCAGATCCTTGCGCAGTACGTGAAGTCAGATGCCAAAGCTGGACAAACGAGACCGCTGGTTAGTGATACAAGAAGATGTGGAGAAAAGTGGGGAAAAGAAGGGGGAGAATAGCCGGGGCAGGCAAGACAGGGAAAGAACTCGGTCAGTAGTTGTACCAGTCTCCCTCAACCCTATGGTATGACGAAAAGAAAACAGGAGAAGATCGGGGTGTTGCCCGAGTGCATTCTGCGGCATTGTTGGGAGAGTGTCAAAAGACCAAGGAGCAAAATGCAGGAGGTAGCAAGTGAAAGGGCAAGTAAAACGAAAAAAAAGAGCGGTCATTGAGAGAGACCAATGGGCATGGGGCGTCTGTTTTATCGTGGTTGGATGTGGCTTGGTAGTCACGTGCGCAAAAAGGGAAACGATCAAGTTTAAAGAACTCCTCACGCCTGGCACAGTCACTTTGCCGCCTTCGAGGTGGACCGTGGGCGTGAGTTGAGGTACTCGATCTCCCCAGCGCTCAACGAGGTCGCAGCCTCTGCAGCGGAAAAGAAAATTGCCTTTCACTTTCATTGATGTTTTGCTTCTTCTTCCCAGTTGTTGATACCCTTTTTGTTGGGTGTCGAACTCTGTCGATCTCTCTGCAGCATTGGTATCCTAGCAGAGAGATCGACACATAGGTACAGAGAGAGGTGCGCAGTGTCAGTAAGACTAAACGAGGAGCAAACGCAATAGGTGAAAAAAAAAATGTGAAATGAGCTAGCGGCTTGTGCGTGTACATAGGTGTCCATGTCTTTGTGTGCGTGAAACGTCCAGACAAGAGTTTGATATCGCGAGGGCGTGTTAGAGAGTTTTTACCCTCTTTCCCTTTTGGCGAAGTGCATTAAAGAAAGCAGTACAAAGTGAGATAAGCGCGGTGCTCTTGGTGCTGCTGGGAGCCATGAACCAGGCTCGAGCGGTGAAAAACAGGGAAGCACTGACGAGCAATCACCTAGAGGAGGTCCGCCTCCTCTCTCCATATGCCTCTGAAAGAGCGATGCCCTTGAACATAACTCCACAGAAGATTAACATGAGGAGGAAGTAGACAGCTACCAGCGCCGGCCGTGCCGCTGACAACACCCCGTTCCACTCGGCAATCATCATTTGGCACACACCGTCAAGATGATCCGACTCACCTACACGGGCTGCGACGCAAAGCTTCGACACCGACATCCTGGCAATAAAAAAAGTCTGCCAAGCACTTCTCAAACACACAACGACAACTAAGGCAGCCAGAGCTGTGGTTCCATGAGCCATGACGCTGCGCTGCAGAGCTGTCTGGGGCTTTAGAGATGGGTTGGGTGACGATACTTCTGGTCTGATTGCTTGCTCACCAGCCGCAGGCGCCGCGGCAACTGCAGGAGCAGCAGTGGATTGACCAGCCATTTTGGCAACAACCATCGCAGCCATCTTTTTGTACCCCTCGGGCAGCTCTGTGTCCATCGTGGTCGACAAGATGCGACCCTTCACCCACACATTCTTCAGGAACTGCACGTACCCGAATACACGCATCGTCACCTCGGCCGACGCACCGCTGCCGACCTGTGTGAACGTAACAAGTGCCTCCACCCGGAACGCGTCGCCAAACATCACACCGGGCACCTGGCTTGAGAACTGCACTGCGAGTGTCGGCGTACCGCTCACCTTGAATAGGGCGTAGCGCTGGTACTCGACGTACGCGTACGGCTTCCCCATCATCGCCTTCACCAGCGTCGTGCATGTAAACTGGCGCTGGCCGCGGAACACGCCGCCGTCCTTCGTCGGCCGCCACGACTCCCACTTCTGGCCCGTGTCCTTCCGCTCTGCGTGATAGTCCTCCAGCAGCGCGGTGTCATCATCGAAGCACATGCCGAACACGTCGAGCACTCCCTTCCCCGTGCACAGCTTCACAGGTGTTATCACCTCCTTCTCGAAGCACGAGAAGTCGCTAAGTGCGCTGCCATACTCTGTCTCCACCTGCGAGAACGCATCCATCGACGCCACGGCGGGTATCTTGCATTCGTCATTTTCGCACGTCGTTGTCTTGAATTCCATTCTTAATTCTAGAAGTCGGTGTACACAAGAATTGATGTGGGCTGTATCGCTGGGCCCATCACCGAGACGGGTATCGGAGAGTCAACTATTTGCAAACAAATTTGTATCGGCACTAGGATTTGCAAACACCCCCTCGCGAAACACAACTAGGATATCAAAAGCAGCAAACGGAGAATAATGGAGTGCGTAGAGACCATAATCACCATCAAATGAGTATGAAAATGCTATGGCAAGAGAAAGTTGATAGAAGGATAACCTTCCTGCGAGGCTTATCCACAGGGTCTCCTTTTCGCACTCGCTACCCCCGTGTGTAGTAAAGCACCTCTTGCATACGGCACCTCTAGCCACTAACCATTACTTGCGCTTGAAAACTGTACCACATACCATGAGTTCAATAATGCATATAAGCAAGGATAGAAGCAGCAAACTCGGGTCAGTGAAGCATGGGGGTAAAAAAAAATAAGCCCTAGAAGAATGAATTGTGCAGCTCATGGCTCGTAACAGCAGCTGGCAGAATAGAGACTCCTTTGCGCACAGGGACTGCAGGTTAAACAATGACGTTTTGATTCCAAAATGCTGCCGCCATTTTCGCACTGAGACACGTGGTAATCAGCAGGGGGTCCCACTGATCTTGGCAACAGAAAGTCCCCCAGTTTCTTCTCGGCGTACGCGTTAAAGGGACACAAACGCAGTTATGCCAATCTGAAAGCTCACAAAGCACACCACCGCAGTGACCACAGCAGTCAGCGGTGACGTGAGAGACTGCAGCACGCCTCGCTCGCTGAAACTCCTTATGGGGGAGAAACTCATGATAAGGCAGCAAAAAAGCGAAACAAAAAAGCACAACGCAGAAAGCGCGAGAACGGTAACATTGGCGGTGAACCCTTCCAATGGCCACACCTTGAAGAGCAGAGGAACATATGGCATACACTCAGACATCGACGAAGCACCCTGGATCTCACCCTCTTTCCTTGCCTCCCTGTCAGCCTCTGCACTGCCTTCCGTCTCACCTCCGCTTTGATGACTTTTAACCCGCCCGCAAATCATTTTTGCAAGAGTCTTGTACCCCTCGGGCAGCTCTGTGTCCATCGTGGTCGACAAGATGCGACCCTTCACCCACACATTCTTCAGGAACTGCACGTACCCGAATACACGCATCGTCACCTCGGCCGACGCACCGCTGCCGACCTGTGTGAACGTAACAAGTGCCTCCACCCGGAACGCGTCGCCAAACATCACACCGGGCACCTGGCTTGAGAACTGCACTGCGAGTGTCGGCGTACCGCTCACTTGAATAGGGCGTAGCGCTGGTACTCGACGTACGCGTACGGCTTCCCCATCATCGCCTTCACCAGCGTCGTGCATGTAAACTGGCGCTGGCCGCGGAACACGCCGCCGTCCTTCGTCGGCCGCCACGACTCCCACTTCTGGCCCGTGTCCTTCCGCTCTGCGTGATAGTCCTCCAGCAGCGCGGTGTCATCATCGAAGCACATGCCGAACACGTCGAGCACTCCCTTCCCCGTGCACAGCTTCACAGGTGTTATCACCTCCTTCTCGAAGCACGAGAAGTCGCTAAGTGCGCTGCCATACTCTGTCTCCACCTGCGAGAACGCATCCATCGACGCCACGGCGGGTATCTTGCATTCGTCATTTTCGCACGTCGTTGTCTTGAAGACGAGTGGGCCTGAGACCCCAGTGTCCTTTTTTGTGTCATTCTGCTGAGCCTTTGAGGCTTGAAATGTGGACTCGATCACATTCAAGGCAGCATCGCGGCTCGTAAAGTTTGAAAAGCTCAGCGAGGAGCCAGATTTGAGTTGCACGTAAAAGCCGTCGAGCAGGACAAGTTTCTGCTCCTTTTCGATTTTCGCCACATCGGAGAACTTGATCTCTATTCGTGATTCCATCATCGGCGAAACAAAGAGAATAAAGTTCTGAGTAACCCACATTTTTCCCAGCCGGCTGGCCCCAAATTGGTAACAGCATGTGAACGAGTCCTTGATTGTTTCTGTCTGAGGAATCGACGGGAAAAAGCGCCGAAATTCTGGGTTTGTCCCAGACTGAACGTCATTGCTACTTTCCTGAGGTCACTTTTTCGATTTTGTAACGAACTTCTCTCCAGCAACAATCCACTGGTACTCTGCTTTTCTACCACGGCCGGTGCACCCACAGACGAAGCACGTAGGGAAACGGCAGCTCGGTCGCACTCGGTACAGACCTCGGCGTCTTGCCTACCCTTTGTGCACACCCAATCGCTGACTGGCAGGGTGTGTGTGTCTTGGGACTGACTGTCTCGTGGCTCAGCACCACTGCCGTAAGTAGCTGAGCTACCTCCACTTGTAAGACGACTACTTAGAGAACTAGTCACGGACGAAGAGTCAGATTTATCGTCAGGGCAAAGGGACCTAGCCCTGTCCGCAGTGTACTTCTCGCGAACAGACCACAGAGTTTTCAACAAGCTGTACATTTGAGTCACCCCCGTCGAGATAAAAGCTGTAAAATCATGCTCCACTTGTGTCTTCGTGACTACAACAATGGTGTCGCAGACAAAGCTTGCTTTCCTCTCCAATGAAAGCACGTTCTCCAAGAGAATAAAGAGAGGCTCTTCAATAAACGACGATGTGAAGCAAATTCGTAGAGGTGTCACATACATCCTCCCCATTCGCACAAGTTTCCGTCTTACTAGACCACAATTGCATGACTGAACCAGTTTTTCGTTTTGACGTAGCTGTGGAAATAGCTGGTGGAAAAGTTGATCCTCGGCGCTGCTTGTCGTGACTACCTGCACCTTCGCATCGGCAGTCGAAGAGTTTGAGATTCTTTTTGTCATTTGTAGGGACGCTTTGAAAAGAATACCTGTGGTCTACAAAAAAAGGTTCTTGAATATATTTGCTGTTTGTTACGTGGAAGGAAGCCAGAAAAAGAGGAAGTGGTGAAAATCAAAGAGATATAATGTAGGGTATCTCCATGGCAATCAGAGAGTCTCATCCGCGCGCATCGAGCCCAGTAAGCGTCCAGACGCCAAACCTCAAACACAGCTTTTCGCTGGAAAGCAGGTACTCCTACCACTAATCAACTCATCGAACATACAAAACGATTTGCACATCAAGCACATGGCAAGAATATCGGCACAGAAGATTTTTTCTTAGCTTGACAACTCTGTCACTCCGCATAGGTCGAACTCCGCTCCACTCGGCCTCTCAATCTCCATCGTGTGGTGCGAAGCGGCGCTGGGTGCGCGTTGCTGCAAGGCGCCGGCACCTGCCCGTCTCCCGCCCGCGGGCCTCCCCGCGGACACCCCCATCACGCCGGCCGCCGTCCGCGTCGCCAGGCGGTGAGGGACGGGCGAGACGTGCCCGGCTCGCGATGGCACTCTGCCCACCATGTGGGTGGTGCAAACGTGTGCGTTGTCACAGGGCGCCACAACGCCACTCCGCTGGCATCAGCAGTGATGCATCGCCCTGGCCTCGTTGCGTCGTTGGCGCTGGGCCCTGTGGAAACCGGCGGCTGTTCGGCGCTGGTAGAGTTAGAAAGGCAAGAGAAAAAAAATAGAGCCGCTAAACAACCTTATTAACAAGCAATTTAATGCTCCTTCACTTCCACTAACGCAGCATCGTACACATTTGATCCTGCCGGCTTTGAGTCCCTCAGCCTTTCAACATAGCTTCGAAGATAGCGCTTACCCTCTTCATTTTTCCCCATCACAGCATACCCATGATGCATCGGTGTTGCCCATAGATTTCCAGATATGAGTTCCACAAGTTGCGTTGACATATTTGGCTTATCAAGCCAAATGTCGTAATGTGCTCCCTCTGACTCGTTTAAGTGCAAAGCTGTCACCTTCACCTTGGTGATCTGTTCGATGAGGTGCGCTACACAGAGCGGTGGAACGTCTACGCTGACGTTTCGCATTGTCACATCCGGTTGGCGTGACGAAAGTCGACCGTACAACGTCCTCACAGTGCACCTTGCACAGGAGTAGTTGAACAGCTCGAGCTCAACAGTCTTGAGACCTTTAGGGTGGATGAAGAATGAGTGTGCAAATAAATTGGTGCTCGATTTCCTCAGCACCATAGGAGAAGGAGCTATCACTTCCTTTCCATCCACAAGCGTAGCTGACCAGGAGCCTGGATGGATGATAACTTCGCTCTCAGGAATCACGATTGGAGTTATCGTAACCTCGGGATGTGGGCTCCATGGTTTCGCAAAAGCTGACAGGGAATCCTTCCCCGTCGTTATCTCTTTTTTTATCACTGGAGCTGGTGCATGGACAGGAACAGTATACGGTACATGAGCAACATTAACGGGGACTGCTGGCGATATGTGTGAAATAGGAACAAATGGTTGTGGGTTCCATTGGCCAACTTTAATCGAGACCCCGTTGGTTTCGCCAACCAAAGTTGCCTGTAGTGTCGGATCACTAAGGGATACAGGGGAAAACGGCTTTGCGTCAACGTTGAAGGCTGCCTTTTGTGGCTTTCGGGGTGTGTTGGGTGAGGTAGTGTCCGTTTGGGGGCTTTCACCAGTCAACACAGCGCCGCTCATACTCTCTTCCATAGCAGATAGCTCACCGGGAACTCTTACGGGAGCCACACTGGGAGTTTCTGTAGAGTCCTCAGCAGGAATATTGGCAAGCTTCGGAGTCACTAGGAATGAGTGCTCCTCTTTCACCTCACTTGCAGTGGTGGTGCCCACCTCCTCAGAAACTAAGCTATCTCTTTGAGGCCACTTCTTACCAGCACTTTCTATGAGAGGAGTCTTCACAGGGAGAGTTTCTGTGTTGGCATTGTCTTCCTGTATTTCCATCGAGGTGTTGTCTTCAGTAGCAGCAGTTTCAGCATTGGCACTTGTCAGAATTGCCTCAACTTTTTCGGCAGCTGCTGCATAGTCCGACATCTTTTCTTTTTTCGTGTACACTTCCTTCCGGAAGTTCGCAATTATGTTAGCGATCGAAATTGTGCACTTATACGTGTGCATTGGTAATTAAGTAACAATTGATGGGAAGAAAAGTGAACAGTTTTTAAAAGCATCGGCAACACCGCAATAACTTTACCACAATCAGTGTGAAATGTACAACCTACAAGTGCACAGTAGTGTTCATCTGTCGCAGAGTTCTCAAACCGCTAAGCAGCTCTCATGTGACACAAGAACCAAAGTCATTTGAAGCGCTCTAGATATGGTAAAGGGATAAGAACCCCATTCTACAATATGGAAATTTTTATGCCTGGCAAAATCAGTTCCTGAAGCACAATCAGTAATATTTATCGCGGACGTCACCTATTGCAAAATAAGCGCTTCACGAAAAAAAACGATACACCCACTGACTACAACGCAGCGCTGCCTCTGACTATTCTTCAGTTCCTTGTTTAATGGAAACCAGTAATCTTCCTGATAAAGACACTAGCTGTCTTTACTTCTCCACACGCTAAAGGCCCTTAGTGAAGAGTAAAAATAACAGGCTTCAACAGATACGGGCACCCACGAGGCAACGAGGCCACGGCAACGCATCGCTGCTGATGTCGGCGGCGTGGCATCGGGGCGCCCTGTGACAACACGCACGTTTGCCCCACCAAAACGGCGGGCGCCGCGCCGCCACGCGTCACTCGATGGACCCCGGGAGGCCCCGCGGACCGAACCCACCCGAAACAAAGCTGCGTTGAAAAAAAAGCCAAAGACATCCGATTAGCCTCAAAAACCACAACCGCCAAGAACCACTTTTCCCACCAATCCATGCCACGAGCCAAACGCAACCCCGTCCTTCGCCGAAGGAAGGCCATCAGCACCCCAGAAAAGCATTCCACAAATAAGATGGTGAGACACGCTTTCGAACTAACTCACGCACCCTGGCGCGGCAGAGCGCACCGCCAATTGCAGCCAAACAAGGCAGCGCGGAGCCGCTCAACAAAAACGCCGGCCGACCTAGGGAATCCCGCAAAACCGAGCCCAATCACAACACACCAAACACCCACCGGGCCACGAAGACACCGAAACCCAACACAAGCTCATTAACAGCACCGCGACACCCGCAACATGCACCCACTTTTCACGCGGCCACGACCAACGATGCCGGCAGGAAAATAGGAACTGGCGGCAAACGCCGCCCGCCGCCAGCCGGAAGTGCGGCCCACCCCCTGGCCACGACGCAGCGAGGCGGCGGAGACCCCCCGCTGCTGTTGCCGGCGGCGTGGCGCAGGTGCGCACTGCGAAAACACGCGCGTTTTCCCACCCCGCGGCCGGCCCCGGGTGGCGCGGGCCTGGCCCACACGGAATGGAGGAGCGGGCACGGAAGGAAAGAAAACGCCTGTCATTTCCATTGGCGTTTGGGGGGCCGCGAGGCCTTTGCGCTCTATCAAAGCACCCTTTTGGCCGAAGGGGGGCGGGGGAAGGCCAGAAGCCCCGCCATATTTTTCTTGTAGAAAACCAAACCGGATGTTGTTGGCCTGCTGCTTCGTTAATGTGATGTCAAAAAAAATGCCTTTGGGACTCGCGTAATTGGCCCAGCCGCACCGACCAAAGGGCAACCCCGGGGCCCGGGCCCCGCCGAAAAAGAAAAGAGTGTAGGCCACCCCCCGCAGCCGGAAGAGGGACGGGGCGCCGCGAACCTTGCAGGCACAGGCACCATTCTTTTTTTTTCGCTGGCAGACGGGATTCATCGGTTAACCAAAACCTTTTGCCGCGATGCAGATTCGCTTTTGGGAGGCGGTGGTTTATTTGGCCCCGGCGTCCTTGCGGGGCTGGGGCCGGGAACAAACAGGAACGCGGGACCGGCCTTTGCAGAAAACCATGGGAGCAAGAACGCACCCTGCTCGTTCCAAACATTCTCCTGAATATTTGGTGTTGCTTTGGGGGGCCAAAAGAGTTTTAGTTATTCTGCAGGCCTTTTAATATTTAACGCAAGCACTCCTGAAGCTTGGGGGATGCGTGGGCAAAGGATGAAGGCGTGTTTTTGCACCGCACACCATTCCCCCGCGCCTGGGCAAACAACGGCCGGTAGGCTTCACCTTGGAGGTCCAGGAAAATGAAATGCGGAACCGTTCCAATGTTTGATAATTTTTTCGTTCCCTTGCGGCCTCATTCCTAACCATGTTGGGCTTTTGCGCTTACCAATGGCATTTCCACACTCTATTTGCTTAGGGCGGCCTTGCGGCAGATGGGGGCGCATATGGTAAGGAATGAATGCACGACCCCAGTGTTTGTTGCACAAATGACGTTGCAAACGTGTTTTCTGCATGGCTTCCCTTTTTTGTGTGGTAAGTGGATTGCTCTGAGGTCCTTTTTTTTTTTACAATGGCCAAAGAATTTTTTGGGACATTATGCAGCGGGCGTCTTTGCACACGCAGGGCGTTTTTTACGTGGTTTCTTGGCGCTAGCTGCGCGGCTGGCCCGAGACCGTGAGGCGTAACCTTTCCGCACGGTGGCGGTGGTTTTGGCAGGCTTAAAAAAAAAAACCGAGGCTGTGCGGCGCGCTGTTTGAAAAGGGCCGGTCGGGTTCCGGGATCCGCTCGGTTTCGGTCGATAGCTCGGGCTTGTGCGCTGGCTGGCGGGTGTGTGCTTTTCTGCGGGTTGGTGCCCCCTCGCGGCGGGGGCCCCCGGCACCAGGGGGCGCCGCCCCAGCGCGGAAACAAGGCCCTAATTGAATTATATGGTGTCGCGCGGTGTCGCCAAGCAAAGGGAAAGACAGTGAAAATGAGCCGCAGCATTTTTTACTGCCAGTCAAGTTTTAGTGCAGAGACGTAGTCCTCTTTTGACACACACGACGAGACTGCATGTTGTGTTTTGTCTGTGACGTTGATATCGGGCCACCGCTGGTTGCGACCTGGCCGGCGACCGGCGCAGCGGGTGGCCAGGATCAAAATGGCAGGGGCGGGCGCCGCCGAAAGGACGGCGCGGGCTCCCCCTCGTATCGCGCGATGCCACCACGCAGGGAATTCGTGAATATTTTCCTTTGCGCGTTTGAATTTTTGTAGCACATGCAGCGCGAGATGTGAATACGTTGTTCTTGATGGATTCTACGTTTCCGTCTCCACACGATAGCAGCACTGCTTCGTGCCAATGTACCCCATCTCCTTCGGCGGGGAAAGTGGAGACGCGCAGGCTTCCGATCGGAGAGCGGGGCGCAGGGGGGGGGTATCCAAGGAGGGCGGAAGTTCCTCCTGTTGTCACGGATAACAGAAGCATTCAATTGGGAGCGTGTAAAAACACAAGATGGTCGGATGGCGCTTGGCTTGCGGCGGCGGGGTTAATTTTGTCCGGGCGCAGGAACTGGAAGGGGGCGGGGTGGTTGGAAGGATATGTGGTCGGATCTAGTAAATTGACCGATAGCTGAAACGGTGTTCTGTTTTCCTTGGAAAAGCAATTCTGGTGGGTGTGTGTTTCTCCGAAACCCGCTCCTCGCTTCCGCTTGTGTCGTGTTGGGTCGGGTGCGGCCCGCGGCGAAAGATAACAATAAACAGACCGTATTTCTTATGGATTCTTACTTTATGTTGTCCCCTATCTCTTCTCCAGATGCCGCGAGCGAATTAATCATTTCTATTATCACCTTTGAACACTAGGTAGGGTTGATGCACCCGCGACGCAAAAACGCCCACCCACCCAACCCCAGACACGAATCCCCCGATGTCCGGGGCGGCGGGGGGGTCGCGGGGCGGGTATCCGGTTTCCTTCGGCGGGGCTGTGTGTGTTCCGGGGGCCGTGGGGGGGGGCGGGCGCCGGCCCTGGCGTGGACGAACCGCGCACCGAGGCACCAACGCAGGGGATGAGTTGTAATTTTTCTTAACTTTCCTGATGGAGGGCGCCCGGCGCTGGCTGTTTTCTCCCTTCCCTGAAGGAACTTAGCGGTCTTCACCTGGGCTCGTCCGAACCCCGGAAGGCGCACGAGAGGCACCGTTTTCAAACGGGTCCGGCCCGGTTTCCGTGTTTTCGGACCCGGCGTCGCCCCGGACTCGGCGCTAATATGGCAGAAATTTGACCCGCAACGGTCAGGTGCGGGAACGGGTGGACGGCACAGGCCCTCGCGGACAACATGATTGAAACGAGTGGGCCCCCCATCATCCACCAGTTCCCCTTATTTGTTCAGCCCACCCTGTTTCCTTCCTCCCTGATTCCTTTCCTGTATTGTGCGTTGGTGGCTTCCTCTGCGGCATGGGTTCCGTTGTTCCCGCCAATCCCTTCGGGTTCTATAGCTTCCGTGTTTTGTAGATTTGCCGACCGCAGCGCCGCCGGATTGTGTACGTGCGTCCCTGCGCCCGCCGGGCTGCTAGCGCTTGTAGATTGAGTGTCTTTCGGTGGCTGGCCTAATAGTTTCCTTGCTTCTGTTGACTCCCCGCATGCCCGTTTGGCATGCAGCCCTCGGCCGTAATGAGAAGGCGCCCGGTGGGGGAGGCTTCCCCGGTACCGGTGCCACGCCATAAGAAAAAGCACACAAAGAAGTCCAAGACGATTGGATGTGCCCTCACGCGACTGACCGCGATAGGGGAGGCCGCGGCATAACATGACGCGGCGCCGCGGTCGTGGTTGCGTGCCTGCCTTGCCGCTTCCCAATGGGGTTGCGAAGACTCTCCCATACCCATCTGCCTTCCACAAATCATCCTCACTTCTCGCCCTTTATTTGTTATCTTTGCGAGCACCCTATCATAGAGGACGGTGGCATTGTGAAAAACTCATGCCTCTGATATGCCGGCGGTGCGGTGGTCGCCGCTGCTGTTTGGTCGGGGGATTCCTGTGGGGGGGGGGGGCCGGGCTTGTGTTCACGTCGCCCCCCCGTTGCGTGCGGGAAAGGGTAGTTGCAAATACATCTTGGGTCGCTGCATTCTCTGCGCCTCAGCATGCTTATATGATCTGAGGACAAAAAGAGTGACCGGAAAGTAAGGGTCTCAAGGCAGGCAGCCTGATCCCGCTGATTGTTCATGAGGGAAAACGGGAAAAAAAAATGCTTCGCGTCGATGTGCGTAGAAGCCCTTTCGCTTGCCTTGGCAAAAAGCTTCCCGGCCGGGAATTGAACCCGGGTCACCCGCGTGACAGGCGGGTATACTAACCACTATACTACCGAGAACTCGTTGGTACTTTGCCGTACGAGAAGTTGCTTGGGTAATATCTTGTCTTGCTCTTCACTCTTTTCAAAACGCGTGCAAATGTGGCCGAGTGGTTAAGGCGCCTGCCTGCTAAGCAGGTGTGATCTCACGCGAAGGTTCGAACCCTTCCGTTTGCGACCTTTTGCACGCTCGTTCCTACCACTCGTAGGTTCTGCTGGTGCTCGTGTTGCGCTGTGGGGATGTAGCTCAGATGGTAGAGCGACCGCTTAGCATGCGGTAGGTATTGGGATCGATACCCAACTTCTCCAGCTTTTGTAGGAAGCCGGTAGTTAAAGCGAAAAAAAGGATCCAGCAAAGTAGGCGAGTATGGTGTGAGGCGAAGTGTTCCATTTTTGTACCTGTCATCCAGATTTCAGTTCTGCGTTTCCCCTAACCGGCATATTCACTCATGCCAACTTGCACGCATTTGGTTTCATTGCCCTTCAGGTGCACATTGGCGTCAAAGTGTAGGTCAATGCAGTGGCTTTTGCTCAGCGCATCAAAATCAAACCAGCTTCTAATGCAATCTTTTTGTGTCCACTCTGCCATTCTGCATAGGTCGAACACCGCTCCACTCGGCCTCTCAAGGTCTATCGCGTGGTATGCGAAGTGGTGCTGGGTGCGCGTTGTCGCAGGGCGCCCCGGCGCCACGCCGCCGACATCAGCAGCGATGCGTCACCCTGGCCTCGCTGCGTCGCGGGCGCCGGGGCCCATCACCACGCTGAGGTGTCCCCCGTCAGCAGACTTCTAATGTGATCTATCAAAAACAATGAGGGGTGTACGGGAGACCCGGCCAGCCGTGCGGCAAACACGCGAGTGACTGGTCTTCTACAGGCAATGATCGCGGATGACCTGATACAATACGCTCTTGGTGCTACGCAGCCGTTCCGCCGCCTCCTCCCACTCCGTCGCCACCACGCTCAGCGGCAGCGTGCGGCGACGACCCGACGGTGTCGTGTAGGTCACCACGCGCCACTCCGAGCTCAGGATGATCTCGGCGCCGTCCTCGAAGCACACCTGCACCGTCTTGTTTGACAGCCGGAACACGAGCGCACTGTCCACGCGCAGCCAGCGCTTGACGTACACAAAGTCGCTGGACGTGTGTGGGTCGGTGCAGCGTGGCGGTGCCACCGGCAGGAAGGGTGAGCACGCCACCACCGCTACCCTGTCCGGCGAGCTCTGCACGCGGCTGAGGTAGGTCTTGAAGTACTTGGTTAGTGTCACCTTCTTCTCCAGCTCTGGCGGGTAGCTGTGCATGCTGAATACCTGCAGCTCGTCCTTCGCGAAGAGTCCGGTGCCGCCGTCGCGTGCCGGCATCTCGATCTTGACGCGCGCATAATATTCCACGCGGTCCGTGATGGGCTCCCAGACGATCTTGGTGGAGTCGTTGAAGTGCGCGCCGGTCTGGCCGGTGCTGAGGCGGTACGCCATGCCGTACTTAGACGAGAAATCGGCACATTGGGTGACCCACACCGGCGGCGGCGGCGCCTCGCTGTCGGCAGCATCGGCGGCGGTGGCGTCGCCGCACAAGGTCTGGTGGAGGTGGTCGTGCAGCTCTGTCAGCTGCTGCTTCTCCTCCTCGTCTGCGTTGGCGTCGTCGCGGCGTTGCTGCTGCGGCGACGCGGGGCAGCGGCCCGAGAGCGGCACCACTGCTGTCGCAGGTGCACTACGTGGAATCTCGCGGCGCGCGTGCGCGTCGATGCCAGGGAGCGTCGGGGTCGGCGTCACCTGCTGCTGCTTGAGGTTTGCGAGGTGGCGTGGCGACGTCGGCGCGCCGTGTGGCGGTGGCACGTTGGCGTTGATGGGCCGCAGCACCTCGCGCTGTGCGGGAGCACCCAACAGGTCCTTGCCATATGGCGCTGACAGCGGGTGATGCATGTCCGCTACCGGCCCGCGGCGCGCGCCGCGCGTGGTGGTGACTGCTGCGGTCGTCGTCACCGGTGCGGACGCGGTGGCGCCGGGAACCGGCAGGCCAAAGGACGCCAACGACGCAGGCGGTGTCAGCGGCGGCGGTGGCGACGACAAGAAGGAGTGCTGGCGGATATCCATCAGGGTGGGGCGGTGGGCCGGGCTGCTCTGCAGGATCTGGGTGATGAGATCACGCGCGTTGTCCGGCACGCTGGCGGGGAAGTCGTAGCGGCACTGGCGGATGCGCTTGTATGTCGACTCCACATCCTCCATCTGGAACGGCGGCTGACCCACCAGCAGCGTGTACAGAATGACGCCGAGCGACCACGTGTCCACTTCGTAGCTGTGGCCGTGGCTCTTGTGGTCGATGATCTCAGGGGCGATGTAGTTTGGCGTGCCGCAGATAGTGCGCTTGCGCTCGCCGTCGTATTGCAATTCTGCGGCGAGGCCGAAGTCGCCAATTTTGATGTTGAGCTCTCTGTCCAGCATGATGTTGCCGGGCTTCAGGTCGCGGTGGATGACGCACTCGCTGTGCATGTACTGCAGTGCTGACAGGCACTGCAGCATCACGTACTGCGTTTCCGCCACGGTGAAGCGACGCACCTTGAGCAGGTCCATCAGCGTGCCGTGGTCGCACTTCTCCAACAGCATGTACACGTAGTAGCGGTCGCGGAATGTGCGTAGAAACTCGACGACGTGCTTGTGCTTCATGCGGCGGTGGATGCTGATTTCACTGTGCAGCTTCTGCAGTGTCTTGGGTTTCTCCAGCGACGCGCGGTTGACGGCCTTGAGCGCGTAGGTGCCGGTCTCGTCTGACACCTCGTAGCACTTGGCGAAGCCGCCGCGGCCGAGCACACGGCCGCACTGGAAGCGGTGCAGCCGGCCGCTGGAATCCATCTCGTAGATGCTGCTGCCGGGCTGGAATGTTGGCTTTGGTAGCTCCGACGTGGACATGGGTGCATCGGGGGCGAGGTTGGGGCCGGGGCGGGCACCGACACGCTGCAGGCGCTCCATGGCGGCGGCGGCGCGCTGGTGCTGGCGAAGAGGCACAGAATGCAGGGGAGAAGTGGAGGAGCCTAGAGGCCGGAGGCGGTGTGCGTGTCTGCGTGCGTCGATCTATAAGTGGTAGCTGGGGTGTACAAGTCCGCTTCTCTGCAGGGGTAGGTGAGTGGCAGTGGGGCTGCGTACTGGCGTGCGGGAATCTAGTCGGAGCACAAGCTGAAGATTGTCTTTGCTGGGAAATAGAGAAAGAGGGGAGGGGGCTGGAGGAGAAAAGCCACAGAGAGAGCAAAGTTTAGGGATGTATGTATCTGCCTCGCGCACAGAGAATAGAGAGGTGGGGAGGGGATACGTAGCGGTGGTGGTGAGAGAGTGGATGAGGCCAGGCAGTGAGGTGGAGATGGAGGTAAAGGAGAGCAAAGGAAAAAACAGCTCCACCCTAAATAGGCGAAGTTGAGATGTGGAGTTTCTAGGGAGAGAAGAGAGGGAACATGCAGGGGAGGGGGGGGGAGGTGCCAAAGGGTTTGGACTGGGGAAGAGGAACGAAGGGTGGTGGTGGTGATTGGGACAGGGAACCTGATGTAATAGGCACACACACACACACACATATGGGCCTGCTTCTCTCTTCCCCCTCGTATGTTTCTGAATCTAGGTGGTCTGTGGCTTGTGAGTTTGGAGGAGGGGAGGGGTTGTGCGCGATCTATAATGCGAGAAAAAACAGCAGTGATAGAGAAGCTATAGATGGAGTAACAGGGGTTACAGGGAGAAAACAAAGGAAAGGCCAACGAACACTACATGCGACTTGGCGTCGGTGCGCATGCCCGCGTGTTGGTGTACGTGCAGGCGTGTTCACGTGAACGGCGCAAAGGGAGGCGGAGAGGGGGATTGGGGTGGGGTGGGGGAGAGAGCAGGAAAAAAAGGAAGAGGACACAATGCGAGAGCGGAGAAACACACACAGAAAGAGGCACGTGTGTGTGTGGATGCGGAGGATGCAGAAACGTTGAGGGGCCGGCGCAACGACACCCTTCCCCCTCCCGGAAGGCCCAAGAGAGGAACACATGACATCCTCGATGACTTCTCTTTTGTGTTTTTCCACCTTCCCATGAGCGGGGCTTTAACCCACAAGGTGTTTCGGGGTGCACCTGTGCGTATATACGCATGCTTGTGTATGTGCGATACAGGCGCATGGCAACGGGGGTGAGGGAGGGGCGCAGAGGACGCATTCCTGCTGCAATTGGACCACACACACACACACACACACACACACACCACCCTTTTTCTACCACCACCACCACCAAACCATCCCTCCGACTTGCTTTTCTCCACCTATACACACAGACGCGCCGTTGCGTAAGGGATCACTCAACACGAATTCCTTCGCACACCTACTCATGGAAGCAGGAGTGCCACGCAAGGGGGTGAGACAATCCGCTTGCTGGCATCTGCTACCACCCTCCTCTACACCCCCCTTTCGCATCACAAGCCGCTTCCTCCTTCGATTTTCTACAGGAGAAGTGCATGTACACATGAAACAATGATGACAACACCTCCACTCCACCAGCGTGTGCGTGCGTGCGTGCGTGTGTGAGGAGGCAGAGGTGGAGGAAGGGAGAGAAAACCGCAGTGAGGCCACATGGGCGCGTCGGTGCGTTCGCTTCGACCGATCTGGCTTCTGGGCTCTGTGCGTGCGGCCACGCCGCTCACACCGAGGCCATACCGGCAGGGATAAAGCGCGTCGTTTATACAGGAGCATCGATACGCGCATGTGCCGCGATTGTGCAGCGACAAGAGTGCGGGGCCACCCATCCGCCGCGCTTACCGCCTCATCGGGTGGGGAGATGACGGAGGTCGGGTGGACGAGACTTGCTCTGAAGCCACGTCCAGTGGAGGCAGCGAGCGTGTAGGGACCACAAGGTCCCTGGGGCCCATTCGCAGCGATAACGGAAACTAGAAGCGCACTGGCAGGTAGAAGAAAGGTCGCGCTTTCGCTGGACAGGGAGAACCAGATTGTCCGCTGGTCTTGTCGCAGCGCTGCGTCACGAGAACAGCGTGCGAGCATAAGCGGGTAGAACAAGGGAAAGGAAGCGCATTCTTTCTACCGGCGCTGGTGCACTCGCTTGCTGGCTTAGGGAGGCGCGTAAAGCGGTGAGGAGGAAAAGGGGGGGGAGAGCGAGAGTCACTCCTCGACGTTCTGCTGCCCCAAGAGGGACTCCTTCGTAGAGTATGCGTGCCGTTTTGTGTGCGTTTGTGTGGAGGGTAGCAGGCGCAGGTCTGGGGGGGGGGGCAGGTCGCGCAACGGGAGGGAGACGAGTCTTTCCACACCCATGCGAGGAAGTGTAGTACAACAGTCGCCTCCAACTTAGTTGGCTCCCCATGTCCACGCCCTACTCATCATCTTCGCTTCATGCACGGGTACGACGCCGACGCCGTTGCCGGTAAGGAAGCCGACATGCGAAGCACGGTTCGCAGAGGTCGACAGGACAGTCTGTCCCACCGCCACGGCGGAGTTCACAACGGCGCGTCCGCTCTGCTGCGACGACTCAATCGCGCGCAGCGACCACGTCAGTAGGTAGTCCCCGCAGCTGGCAGTGACGCACAGCTCTTTGGTGCCAGGAAAACGGTCGAACTTCGCACTTTGGAAGCGCACCATGCTAGCTCCACCCATGCGCAGTGTTTGCTCCGGTGAAGGCTGAAGGATGATCGGCTGCGGCTTTTGCACTCCCATACGAGTTTGAAACCCTGTTGACTCTTTGTCGTTGCTGTCCACGTACTTGGTCTCGATGAACAGCAGAAACGAGGTGGAGGTCGCGACGATGTACTGGCCATCGGCTGTGACGTCAATGTCAACGATTGGCATCTTGGTGTCCAAAAGCGTCTTGGCAGCTTTCGGGAAGTACCCGCCGTCTGGCTTGCGTGCACCAGGCGGGCCGGTATAGAGCCGGATGTTCCCACACCCATCGCCGATGACGAGGTAGCCGTTCTGCGAGGTAGCGTGGCAGGTGAAGTCCTTCCGGAGTGACAGCAAGGCGTAGTCTGTCGGCTGCTTCCCGTCCTCCATGATAACACAGTTGCGGGGGTCCATGCGGACGTCGATGTTGAAGGCAACGTTGCGGCCAAGACACGTGTAGACAGAGCCGGAGCTCGCCGCTGTGTGGTTTGCGTAGGCTACACTCTGCAGTGGCAGATCCGCTGGCTTGTACTCCTGCACCACGGTGCCGCGCGTGAGATCCAGCTGCTGCACCACCGCCTTGCGACCGCCGAAGAGCAGCATAGTGGCGTCGCCGTTCTCCAGAAGAGTGCCGGTGGAGGAGTCGTCGACGCCGCGCACTACGAGTTTCTCCATGGCGGCCCTGTCAAAGCCTGCTCCGTCTGCGGCAGCGCCTGCATCTCCAGACTGGCCTCCTCGTTGCTCTTCTTGACAACGAGCATGCGGTTAAACTGTAGCGACTCCGCGGCGCAAATATTGCCAGAGCCTGTGCTCGCCTTCGTCAACTGGGCAGCGTCGAACTCGAACACGGCTTCGGTGGCGTCTTCGTTGCGGACCTCGCGGGTGGTGGCGCCGCCGAGGTATTGGTACCACTCATCCTGCGGGTCAACCTCGTCGTAACCGGTGAGGAGGCTGTAGGCGCAGCGGTTGTACAGCTCCACAAACTCCTGCATGCGCATCTGCGCTGTCACCTGCCCGGTACGCGAAGCCGGCGCGGCGAAGCGGAATGCTACGGTCTCTAGCTGTTCATCGATGATCGCTGGCCAGTGGATGGACGCAGCTGGGGCGGAGTAGGATAGCTGAAGGTCCACGCCGATGGGCTGCTCAAAGACATTTTCCCCATCCTCCGCCACGGCGATGATGTACTCCACACTGCTCTTGTCACTGCCGACAGTGCCTGGAGCCTTCTTGTGCTTCACCAGGGAGATGGTGAAGGTATCCACATCACCGAGAGGATTGTAGTAGGGGTGGTCGCCCTCCTCCCCAGCGTACTGATAGAGGGTGCCCTCATTGGTGAACAGCTCCGTGGTGGACGCCGACATTGCAACTCACAGAGAGAGAGAGAGACCGACGGGAGGAGGAGGAGGAGGATCACCGGCAGGGAGAATTTCTAAAGAGTGCAATTAAGCGGAAAACAGGAAGTAATGCGGAGGAAAGTCAAGGCCAATGTTAAGGAAGTCGAAAAGGGGGAATCAAAGAGAGGTAAACCAAATAAGGTGCCACTGCAGGGCGGGGTGGTACTTGACAGAGAGGGATGGTGGTGGGTAGTGGTGGTAGGGGATGCCGTCACCGTTGCCGCCATAAGCCCACCCGCACGTAGAGGGGAAACGGAGGTGTAGTGAGCGAGTGAAGGAGAGGGAGGAAGGGAGGATGTGCTGGTACGGTGAGCGTCAAGTCAAAGTGCAAGAGGAAAGAAGGGCAGCAGAGACGCAGAGGGGAGAGGGGTTGGGGGAGTGGGAAGGAAGCAGTAAGCAGAGAAGGCGATGGCTGCACCCGGCCACGCACACGTGTATCTTTCATCGTTATTTTTCTGCTGTCCTTCAGTTGCCCTCCCACTCCCCGATTGCTTTGGTCGTTCTCGGAAGGGGTCGGGGAGGAGCCCAGCCACATGTGAGACATCTACGCACAATAACACACACTTACGTGTCATCACTATTCTCAGTACTTGCCAGCATGCAATCCTAACAGAGAACACTTCCACCGAAGCAAACTACTGCGTGCGCCCACTTACATGTTTGCAGCCCAATACGGAGAGGAGGCACGAAAGACACAAGTGATTCCACCGCCGTTTTCAAACGGTCGGCGACCTGGCGCACCGCTCTCGCCCTGGCGGCTCACACGTTGTCCCCACTGCTACGTATGAGTGTCACGTCGGTCATGCGGACTGGCGTTGCCGTGACGCAACTCAGCGCCATCTCTTTCACAACTGCCTGCAGCACGGCCCACGGTCCTTCATTATTGAGCTCGGATGGTGACACACAACTTTGGGGTTGCCTACCACTCATGGTGGCTTCTGCGGTCTGGAGGTGGCGCCAGAGAACTACGGCTTGCCGCAGAGTTCTGGGTAGTACTTCTGCTTGGTGAAGTCGGCGGCCAGCCGCACCGGCGCAGCGCAGTGTCTCGCCTTGTTGTTGGTCTTGCTCCAGTGGTGGTGACGGACGTGCAGGCACGTCGACTCTCCCATCTGAGCTTACAGTAGCAACGAGGAGCCTCCACATTTCCTCCAGCTCGGCGCGCGATGTCTCCTCGTTAGACATTGCCGGCCACTTACCGTACCGCATGAGCCCATCTGCTGAAGTTGACGTGTGGGCAGACTCGTGGGTTTCTCTAGTGCAGGTCGGTGAGGCAAGAGTGATGGGGAGCCACAGGTGGGTGAGCTGGTCTGCCGGTGCCACCACCTCTGCTCTGAGATGATGGCGAACAGCACCGGACCAGTGGCAGCACCTTTGCCACAGTCCCCGCTGCTGACCTTTGTCGCACTATTCGCTGCTACCCACGCCGCCGCCGCTTTGCCACAGCGATCACCACGTCCGCCTCGTCCTGCAAGGCGCCAAGTTGTGTGGTGGGCTCGTCGCAGAAAAGAAGAAGAAGGCCGCCGCGCTGGTGCCACAGGATGGGCGCCGCGCAGCTGACGGCCACAGAAGGGCCCGGGGAGGTGATCTCGTGCACCGCCCAGGGCGAAAAGAAGGCGCGGAGGGTGCGCAGATACTGCTTTGTGCTGAGGTTGGGGTGATGAGTGGGGTTGCCGCGCGGGAGCACTAGGGCGACACGGGGTAGAGCGCCAAAAAGCGTACCGAGGCATCTGCGAGGGAGTTTATTGGGAAGGGGTGGTGGCAATAGGCGCCTCTGCGCCACCGCCGAGGTGTGCGTCTCTGCAGCCTGCTCAAGTGATGGGTCAGACCCCAGTGACTCGGTGGAGAGCCGCCGCGGCTCATCGTTTCCGATGCCGGGGTCCGACCCACTGCCGCTACGTGGTCTGCTGGATCGGAAGCGACTCACGCTAGCGAAGACATCCGCCACCAGTGCGTACACCGCAGCGAACACCGGGAATGCTTCGCCAAACCGGATGGGTCAACGTACCACTTCTCGTAAAGTTCCTCGATGCTACCTAGTACTTCCGCGGGGCCTCTTCCAGCACCGCAGCCGCAGTGCTTATCGCCGGCGGCCGCGGACACATTCGTGGAGGAGGGGACAGGCCCCTTCTCCACGACCGCTGTGGCGTCTGCAAAGACATCGAAAAGGGTCGCTGCCGCGGTGTCTGTGAAGCTGCCGAGGGCAATCCGCTCTAGCAGAGCTGGGGTCAGTGCCTGCGCTCTTGTGGCAGCCGCTGCGGACGAGGGGTCTGCCATCTCCACCACTCGCGGACGTTTCCGAGTAGCCTTCGTGGTAGGGGAGCCTTTGCGCTGCGCTGCGGTTTCACCGACTCTTTCAGTAATGCCGCCATTACCCCCTTTCTCACACCCCGGTACCGGGGCGCTCGCCAACACGGTAGAGAGCAGGGTCAATTGGTCCGGGCTGCACGGGACGAGGACCTTGTTGTCGCCGAAGACGGCACCGGACACCTTGACAACGGTCGTGGTGGCTCCCGTGGATGGCGGTGGCTGCATTATCTCTGTAGAGGAAGCAGCTGCGTTGTTGCCAGCTAAAGTTGACTGCGGTGGTGGTGCCGGGACGTCCTGCAGAGCAAACACCAGGCGGTCCGTCTCAAGGTGCGGCATAAGTCGCTGCAGCACTGCCTCTGCTGTGACGTGCTGATGCAGAGTAGCCGACTGATTGCGCTCCGTGATGTTTTCCTGCTGCTGCATGATGTGCTCCTTGAAGCTAACAAGCGCGTCGACAGGTGGGGCACCTGCGAGCAGGCGGCGAATCTGTGTTTCCATGACGGCCACTGCCTGCACTGCCTTTGCTCTACTTTCTCCAGCATCGGGCCTCGTGATCAAGGAACCATCTACCTGCTTCGTCATCTCCTCAACACTCTCTTCGCCGGTGTCATCGCGCAACATGCAAAGCCAGATCTTACACTGCGCCCCGAACGCGTGCGACGTTTGCGGCGACGGGAGGGCTCTGCTCACGTGGGTGCCGTCGAGTAGCTGCACGACGTGGCCGCGCACCGTCATGAAGACGTGAAAGCGACGCAGCGTGGCGTAGTTGTCGAAGATGACAAGAACAAGGGGCGCAGTAACGCCGCGAGAAAGCCGCCGAGTTTGAGAGGAGAGGAGCTCCGTCGCGGGATCCGCGAGAGAGCGGCGGCGGTGCGACTGCAGTGCAGCTCCATATACGTGTTCACCTGCTGGAAGATGCCAGAGAAAAAGACGTGCACGCTAGTCGGGACGATGTAGCGGGCGAACATGGTGGCAGGCGACGTAGTAAGAGTCACGATCCCCGTGCTGTTGGGCGTCAAAGCCCCGTTGTCAGTAGCTGCACAGGAGTGGAGTCGCCGGGCTGCCGGGGAGGGGGTGGGTTCGAGTGCGACAGGCCTCGTAGCCATGTCTTGCGTTAACATGCCCTGTGCCATGCCACTGGAGTAGCGTGTCACCGTGGAGGGCGACTGCTGGTCATCGTCGTCATCGCTGAGGCAGTAGAGTTGACTGAGCCGCGCAACGCAACGTTCCTGTTGCCGCTGCTGCTGCACCAACAACGGCGATGAGCTCGATGCAGAGGCGAGCGTGGAGGACCCCGCACGGAGGGCCCGGTATACGTAATTCACCGGGAGCGGCCCCTCCTGCGGGGTGACCTCCAACATGCGCTCCAGCAGAGAGCAGCGTGATGGAGCAGGGCTGTTTTCCTCGAGAAGCCACCGTGAGAGACACACTGGCGGGCACGGCACGCATTCGTACATCGACACGGTTTCGTCGTCGATGCCCGGATCCGTGAAGAGGAACGACACAGTGACAGTACCGGACATCATCTGAATGCCCGTCACCTCGGCGAGGGCGTAATGCAAGTGATAGGGAGGGGGAGGAGGCACCAGCTGGTGTGTTGCCGCTGGGGTGTCCGAGGATCCACTGGCAGTGCCGCCGCTCACACACACCGACGAGCCGCCGCGCACCAGGCGTTCACTTCGAACACGATAGGGCGCAAACACAACCGAGCCGATGGACAGAGTGCCGAGGCGGGGGTCGCTGACATGCGTCGGTACAGCCTTGGCGGAAGGAGGTGTAGGAGACGAAGGCGACTGTACTCCTTTCACCACATCAGACTGCTTCGCGCCGGCGAGCGCGGAAGCGTGTCGAGGCGATGGTACTGTGAACGGTCGCCACAGCGCGAGAAAGTTCAACGCAGATGGTGAAGAGGCGACGTCTTGGTGACGAGGCAGCTGCTGCCCACGTTCGTCTTCCGTGCGCGGCTCCGCTTTGATAGCATCACGGAGCTGTGGGGGCGGGGTTGGTTCAGCGCTGGTGGTGGTGGTGCCCATCGGTGCACGCGCATGTGCGTATGGGGCGAGGGGGGAGTGGAGACCGCTCAGCTGCTCAGCAGGCAGTCCTGATTTTAGCTGTGTATGTGTGTTGAAGAGATGAATAGCACGATTCAGGTCAGGTGAAGGGGATGAGTGGGCCTCTGTATACGTGCGCATTCTATGAAGAAGAGAGGAGCACTGATAGAAGGGCCTCTGCAGCGGAGGACCTGATTTGTGTAGGTCTATGCGTGGGTGCATGCATGCGCGGATGTGTTTTACTTCTCTGCCTTGTCGCCCCCTTTCGTTCTCTTGTTCTTGCACGTTTACGGTCGTATATGCGTGCGTGTGGGCGTGTCATCCAGTGAAATGAGCCTTTTGAAGGAGGCAGGCATCGAGAAATGGGGAAAAGGGCGAGGTAAGTGACTGGGGGGGGGGAAAGAGAGAGAGAGAGGGAGGGAGGGTGGGTGTGAGAGGAGGGCGGCGCCAAATAGCCGTTGATTGGCAATGCAGCGGATCAGATATGTGTAGGTGTATTGGGTAGAGTGCAAACCACAGACGTCACCCAACTTCCCCCCTTCTCTTTGTCCTTCTCGTCTTCGCACCCCCCTTCTCCCCCCCCCCAAAAGGGGGCGGCGCTGAGGCAGTGCTCGGGTGAGGACTTCATTTCCTCCATTTTACCGCATATAGGCTGTTTGGCTAACGTAGCAGAGATGAGTAGAGCAGAGGTAACCATTCAACAGAGAGAAAGACACCAGTGAGGCTCTAGGGTCTGCTCTCCACTACTGTGCAGGAGTGAGATGGGTGAAGGAGGGACGGCCGTGTGAGCACACGTAGTACTGTTCGACACAGTCCAGTGCAGCCACCATAGAGCGGGCCGCGTTGGGGCGAAGAACGTCCCCGAACATGATGGCCCCGCGACAGGAGCGCGAGATGAAGAAGTTGAGAAACACCGAGGGAATGAGCAGCGGGCACGGCGATGAGCAGCGCGGTACGTGTAACGACTCGGGAGAGCGGGCGCATGAAGAGACGGGGTCAGTGGCAGCAGGTTGCGAGGGCATGAAGGGACAGTCGAATTCTGCCTTCGCTGCGGCTCCCACCACTTCCAGCTCCACCACCGTTTCCTGCAGGGCCTGCGTGGAGGTGACATGGCGAACGACCCCTTCCACCTTCAAGCACGGCCACGCCACAACAGCTGTTGCCAGTGAGGGACGAGTGCGTGAGTACGTAGACTGGTCAACACGCGCGTCGCTGGCCCAAGCAACGTCTCTGTTGCACTGCGTCATTCCTCGGTGCGCGACGGCCACACTTTCGTGATGGAAACGCCACCCCCACTGGCGCAGATGTGCCTCCACCGCGGTCACACGTAGACGCCACTCGGCTGGCAGGGACACAGCGAATGACACCGCCGCCATCGATGCACTCGACGAACATGCGGGGTCAGTGACCTCGAGCCACCGCAGCAGCTGCGCAACGCGGTGGCGACGCTCTAGCGCTCTTCGTGCGTGGGGGCTAAGCGACAAGGAGGTACGAGCTATGTGTTCTGAGACAGCGCCTGATCCAAGGATCACGGACTCACTCCCGGTGCACTCCATGCCGTCCTGCAGCTCGGGATGGCACACATAGGTGTCGGCGAAACAGAGAAAGAACTCCAGTCGCACTCGCTCGTGTACCGCGTGCTGATCCGCAACCCACCACTCCAGCACGTGTGGCTGATGACGGCATACAGAACCTTGAGGAGCCACTTCTGTAGGGCTGCAGGTAGGCTTGAACGCACATCGCGGAGTGTTGGGAGAGGCAATGACCAGGAACTTGCGTGCCCACTGGAGCACTGACACGCGCGCTGAGAAGGCGGTTGTGATTGGTGGCATGACATCTTCCGAGAGCACTGTTGTGGCGCCTCTGGATGTATTAGAGTCACTGCTCTCGACACCTCTGTTGGCTCCTTTCTCTGGTATCCATGGACACGGTGCCGCACAGGCGCGAGGCAATCGACGTAGCACATTCCCACGTCCTGTGTCCAGGAGATGCCGCATTCGCTTTAACTTTTCCTCCGTGTTAGAGACTTGTACAGGCGATGGGTGATGCACAGGGCCAGGGGGCTCACGAGAGGATAGCGATCTTTCCACAGGAGGGCGAGTGTGCAGTGCTGCCTGCTCCTCCTTTTCCTCCCTGGTGATACGGTGCAGGTTGGGGTCAAGAGTGACAGGAGTACGACGCGGCGCTGCTGCCGAGGAGTTTACGCTGCGTGCAGTGGCGCTTAGCCCCAGCAGCGAGGCGGGGCTGAGTTGCACGTGATGCAGAGTGCCTGTGCGACCAGACACACTCTCCGAGGATGCAGTCAAAGAGCTTGCTTTGTGGAGGGTAGTGCCGACATGTACGACTGCATCCCAGGAACAGCAGCGGCTTCCAGTAC
Source organism: Leishmania lainsoni (assembly GCA_003664395.1). Classification (NCBI taxonomy): domain Eukaryota; phylum Euglenozoa; class Kinetoplastea; order Trypanosomatida; family Trypanosomatidae; genus Leishmania; species Leishmania lainsoni. Next base: position 357,159 of record RAIA01000002.1, read on the forward strand.
CTGTTGACAGAGGTACCGCACGCGTAACTGCACCTCCGCAGCTTCCTGTTTCACAAGCACATTGTTTGGGACGAGAGAGAGCGGCAGCAGCAGCTGCTGCTGCTGATCTGGTATGGTTTCATGTGAAGTTGCTGTTTGGGCAGGCAGAGCCTTCTCGTAATCCTAAGGGGAGCCTCGTCACTCTCGCACCCCCGCCAGGCGCTGGTGAGGCGCTGCAGTGCTTCGTCGTAGAGCTGCGCAAAGGTCTGCTGTACGGAGTCTCCGTTTCGGGTCCGCTGCGGGCCTCAAAGATGCGGGCAGGGACGTACGTGCTGTCAACGAATACAAAGGCTGGAAGAGCTGCCGTTACTGCCGCTGCTGTGCTTGACCCGCCTGACAGCGGATGTGCGCTGTGGCGACGTCGATGTGTGTTGGTAGCGACAAGGTCGTAGGCCCAGTGCGTAGGCTCCAGCACACGGCAATGCGTCGGGCACAACGCTGAAGACAGAGGGGCTGATCGACCTCGACAGTCCTCGTCTTCTAGAGGATGTGCTTGACAATCTCGCACGAGTATCATAAAGAGGGTCCCGTGATGCTCAGGAAAAGGCGCAAAGGGGTGGCGCTCTACTCCATACGGTGCCTCACGGGCAGGGACGGCGGTGGCACTCAGCGGAGGAGGGGTGAGGAAGAGAACCACGAAGTGACCAGGCCGCACAACCACTTCTGTCAATACACCCTCTGCCAGCGTCCCCTCTGGGGTCTTTCCACTACCTTTCCAACTCGCGGCGGCCGAAGAAAACGAACGTGATCGCCCTGCGCGTTGCTGTGCACGAGTGGCTGACGATGATGGGACAGATGAGGGGTCTGGCAGTGGGGCGCCGAATGCGCGACACAGACGACGCGCCGTCGCCTCGCCGCGTGTGCGACGGTGTCCCGCCTTTCCACCAATGCTCACCTCTTGTGGTTCCTGATGCACCCAGAGAGCACCACTGTACAAGCCGTGACGATCCACGCGAAGCCCCGCCGCCGTCCACACGGAGTCGGGGTGCATGCCACCTCGATCACTGCCCATGCGCGGAGCAGAGACGCAGCGAAGCGGTGTAGAGAGCGAAAGAGGGTGCAATGGGAGTGTTTCAGCTGGCATACCTCGGGCATTACTCGCGTCCCCCCAGAAGTCATACTCAGCAATCAACTTTGCAGAGAACTCGGAGACACTCTGCGCCGGCAAAGAGCGCCGGGCGATCGATCGCCTTTGTCACCGCTTGCGTTGAGAGGTGTGCCGGTGAGATACAGCGGCGCTAGCAACGTACACACCGCGGTCTGGAATACAACCGCTAGGAGGTGCTGCTGCTCCTCCCGCCGTGCACGCATGGCGGACGCCGACTTGCAGGCCCACGAGGTTCGACGGTGAAGGAGCTCCTCTCGATCACGGTCACTGAGAGTTTTGCAGGGACCGCCACAACCACTGCTGCTGCCGGTGAGAATGCTGTATCTACAGGTGCCGATGAGTGCTACATAAGGGATCTGGCGCACTGGCAGGTTGTAGAATAGTCCGCGTACTCGGCACACGGTGATCAGGTGCACACTGTTGCATCTCTCCCTTGCTCCATCACTAATATCTGAAAAACTGTCGCGAGAGGAAGACCCACCGCTACCATCATGACAAGAAGGGTAGCGGCTCGCGTGCCGACGTCTGTGCGCGTGCTTCTCAACGAGGGGCATTTGCTGGCCACAGCGCCATCGCGTCTCCGGTACAAGGTCCCGGACAAGGAGACAGGAGGGTGACTCGTACGATGGGCGCGCAGCTGCGCCACCACCAGCCTCCCGGCCACTGGCAAACACCTCAGCAGGACAGACGTTGCCTTCCATCGCAGCGCTTTCCGCCATCTCCATCCTGACACTCACGGAACATCAGCGCAAATGGCTGCCAGGCGACCAAACAGTTCAAGTCCATCAGGCTGTAGTGCGGCGTAACTCCGCTTTCCTGTGCCTGCTGCTGCGCTAGGGAGTGTGCCATTACCCTCTACCGCTACCTCTGCTCTTCTTCGCACCTCGTCCGTGACAGGCAGAACACATGTTCGCGTAATGTCCCATGCGAGCGCTGGGAGACAGAGCGACACCGCCATGTTGTGTGAGGCTTCTTTACCATAGTGGGAAAAAGGAATCCTGCCAGCTTCGGCTTCCAGCATTGGCAAGCCAACCTGTGCCACGCGGGCAAAAGCGTTGGTGAAGGTCGGAAACTCATAGCTGGCACGCAGCACAGCAGCATCATGTGAGGCAAGCCGCTGGATGTGCTCTTGGTGCATCGTGCGGGTGTGTGATGCGACGTTGAGGTGGAGCGGAAATGGGGTCGGGAACAAGGAGAGAGGGAGGCAGAGGTCAGAGCATGTGTCTTATGGGGGGGGAGGTGTAGGTGGCCGGTTGAGTGCGTAGCACGCGGAGGAAAGAAAGAAGAGAGAGAGCAGAAAAGACAGTCAAGAGGAAATGGCTCGGCGCGCAACGGCACAGAACACGTGACGGCGGAAGTACCCAATGAGAGAGAGTGGAGCTCAGAGGCCATATAGGAGAGCCCTCGCGCACTTGTCGTCTCTTTCTCTCTTTCACACCTTCTCATAGTACTTTGTATGGAAGAAACGATGGGCACTCGAGGACGGAGGCACAGCCCCCCCTCCCCTCCCCCCTCCCCCTCCCGCCCACACATACACAACGTAAGAGACATCACAGCCAAAGGTGGAGAGAGCAAACTAAAACGTATATACAGAGAGAGAGAGAGAGGAGACATAAATCTACATGTACATAACGCACGCACGATATCACCATCACACACACACACACACACACACAAGGCAGAAACAAAGAAGAGGAGGAGGGGGGGGGGAGGGGGAGGGGGGCAAAAGGGAGATGGGCGGTGCCAGAGAGGGAAGGGAGGAGAACATCAGTGGTGCACTGTGATAGCCTAAAATGTACTTCTTTTTTTTTCTGATTGGCTCGTTTGTCCCCCCTCCTCCTCCTCCTCTCTCTCTCTCTCCCCGTGCCTGTGCTGCACAGGTGAGTAGACGAGGCATTCAGAGAGGAAGGGGAGGGGAGGGAGGTGGCGGTTTCCCTCTTCTTTCCGTTCGCTTCGAGTTGTTGTGGCTTGGCGGCGAGGAGGCGCCTGTGTCAGTTGAGAGGCAGCACCATCACCTCCGACGTCGAACCATCTCTGCGTGGCTTTTGCGTGCTCGCGAGGTTGCCGTGTATAGATGACTCGGCGGAGACCTCAACAGGACTCTCTATACCTTGGTCGCTTTCGGAGAAGGCGCGGAACGGGTGCTTCTCCGTGCTGCCGAAGGGGTTGCGGCGGTGATCGTTACTGTGGTAAGACGACAGAGCAAGTCGCTCGGTCGGGATCTGTGGCGTGGAATGAATGTCAAGGGCCGAGTCATAGCAGTGGGGCAGCAGCTGCCGATGCTCTTCCCACAGACGCGCTGACGGAGCCGTGCAGTTGCTAGAGGGGAGCTCGAACGGCACAATGGCGGAGGGTTTCATCAGGAGCGGTGTCAAGAGCGATGCTGCGTTGTTGCTCGTGGTGGAGCAGTCGGTGTGGGGGCTTCTGGGCTGACTGACTGTCCCTGGTGCTGACTGGAAGAGGCGACACGTCAGAGGGTGGTGCCGGAGGTAGTAGAGCCCCGAGCACTGCTCCGGGCGTATGATCGCGGTCACTGGCGCTTCTGGAGCTCCGTCACTAGAGCCAGCAGAGAGCCCGAGGGCGCTCATTGCCGGGTCACCTGCAACGTCTTTTTTGTCCATCACCAAAGATGCGGTGTTGTTGTTCGCGGTCACGGCCGTCGCAGGTGTCACCTCAGGCGCGAAGTGGGACGCGAGATACGGATGAACTTGCGCCTCCGTCGCCGTGAGCCGCTTCCCGGCGTCCCAGTAGAGGCACCCCAGAACGAAGTCCACCCACGCATACTGACCCCAGTCACACTTGCTTGGCAGCGAGAAACACTGATCGGGTTCGTGCACTTGACCACCAGGGAACATTACCTGCAATAGTGCCAGCTGCTCTGCCGTCTCCCACGTAGTCGTGCCACCGGTCCCTTTTGCGAGAGGCGAGTCTGCTTTCCTCGGACTGCGCTGGGAGCTCTCCACGTCGGATGGCGTGCTCCACTGCTGTTGGGCCTTGAGGCGTTGGTCGTGTTCTCGCTGGTGTCCCGCGGTGTCGTTCAGCACCTGGATGAACTGGAGCCAGCACCGCTCGACAATGATGACTTCCTCATCCTGCTTCATGTCCTCGCCATCTACGGCTAGCTGTGGCTCTTGCGGGTGTAATTGAGGCAAGAGCCGCTGCAGCTTCTGTGGGCTGGTGCTCGGTGAAGCTACATCACCGTGCACGTTGGCGACCGCCGTGGTCGTGCTTAGCTTGTGCTGCTTGTACCTCCTCCAGCAGGACTTCACAGTAGCGAGAAAGGCTGGATCTGGCATCCCAAGTGTCCGCACCGCTGACTGCAGCAGCATTACATCGTCGCAAGCGTCAGGGAACAGGGTGTGGCCAGTGTGGAGCTCGTAGAGGACGCACCCAACCGACCACATGTCTATGGCGGTGGTGTACGGCAGCCGCAGAGCCATCTCGGGGCAGCGGTAGGACGGTGACTGAAGAGGGAAGGAGGTGCCAGTGGCACCAGGGGGGATGAGATGGGCGTGGCCAAAGTCGATGAGAGCAATCCGTGACGAGGCCATTGTAGCGGTTGATGCAGTCATTGCATAAGGTAACGCGTAAGTCAGCCGAGCGCGTGCCGAGGATGTGACAGTGCTGCTTGATTCATCGCCACCGCCGCCTACGCCGCCGCGGCTGTCGTGGCCTGGGTGACTTGTGGGGCTGGCGCTGGCGCCCCGTGGGCTGCTGTTGCTGCTGCGCGGCACCTCGCTAAGGGCTGTGTCCCCCGTCCCACCCCCCATCAACCCCCCGACGACCCCGGCGCACGTTAATGTGGAGAGCAGGGAGGAGGTTAAGACGCCAGTGCGGCTACCTGTCATACAAAGCGAGTGACCCGTAAGGGAAACCAAAGCTCCGCCCGTGATACACTGGTTGAGGAGATCTCCGCTGGAGGGATGGCGCTGGGCGCTGCTCGTCACTTCGCATCCAAGGTGCTGCAAACTGTGACTACGGCTCATCATCGTGATACCTCTGTCAGGGCCGTCAGCGACTACAGTATCCCTCTGTGGCGGGTACGGGGCTGTCAGCGGCGGCAGAGACGAGGAGCACGTTGACATGCTGCTGTTGGCACTTCCGCAGTCGCCGACTTCCGGGCTGGAGTGCCTTTCCACGTATTCAGTCGCATGGGGGCGACGGGGAGCAGTTCCGCTGTACGAGGGGGAAGGCGAGGGAGCAGCCGCGCTCGAGAGCAACGACGGCGGGGGGCCAAAGCTCAGTCGTCGGAAGGGGTACAGGCTGAGCGGGGTGGAGAGGGGACCTGCATCGCCAGTGCACGGAAGGGGGGCCTGGAGGTCCTGCGGCTGCGATGGTAGGCGGGGTGGGGGCTGTTGACTCGCAGCACCGCCCGATTCGGCAAAATGGCCGCTGATGCTGCTGCTGCTCCCGCTCATAGAGCGATCCACAAATACGATGTTCTCTGGCTTGATGTCGCCGTGGAGGATATGTGCGCAGTGGTGCATAAAGTGAAGGGCCCGTACGAGCTGCGCAAGAACGCTGTTGACCACCTCGGTCGGTAGTGTCACTCTCGCTTGGTCGCCAGGATGCACAAGTAGCACATCAGCAGGAAGCGGGAACGGGGAAGGGCTTACGGCGTGGTCGGCCTTCGCTTCTCGCGACTCGCGCCGCAGTTCCACCGCGTCGCGTACGCTGAAGCCGAGGAGCGGAAAAACAATGATGTGGTAGCCGCGGTACTCAAAACAGCTGCGTGGGGTGAGCACCGAGGCAAAGTGCAGTGTGCGCTGGTCCGCCATGGAGAGCCGCGGTGTCATTGATGCCAACGACGATGCAGAGGGCCTGCAGTGATGTACAAACGGCTTGGCCCGATAGTCGGCGGTGGCCCCGCTTGTACCCTCTCCAAAGCAGCCTCCACTGCACCGGCGCATCCCTGCGCAGCACTTCTTCAGTTGCTCGCAGATGCCCCACTCCGCCTGTGCCGCATTCTGGTAGAGTAATTCGCGCCGAATCAGCTTCAACGCACAGTGCCGCTCAGGGGAGAGAGGCGAGGCTGCGTGGTCGACGGCGCGCACGACGACGCTGAATGTGCCGAATCCGAGCACCTCCAACACTTCGTAGCGAAAAGAAATGTGCATGCCGAGGGTGATTGGGAAGTACGAAGAGAGGAAAGCGGTGGAGGGTACAACTTCCCCCTTGTTTTTCCGAAGACTGGTGGCGCTTGGAATCTTCTCCACGGTGTGATGGACTAGGGGCAACGGTGTCGCACAGTCCGTTACTCCGCACACCGTGCGCGGATGCACGGGAGGCCCACAGTAGTACACCACATCCCACGCCAGCATCTCCTCCTGCTCCTGCAGCGTCAGTCGATTTCGCATCCAGTGCAGGGCCTCGCCAGGCGACCACGGTGGCGGTGGTGGTAGTGCGGGTAACTTCAGTGGCGTCGATGATTCCTCATTTGAATGCGCGGGGGCTGGTGGCACAGAGTTGCAGCTGAACTTCCTTCTTGTATTGCTGCTACTGTTGCCACCAGCGGTGAAGACGGAGGCGTTGGTTACCGGCCTGCGATGCTGATTGCGGAGGCTGACGCGGCGACCCAAAGAGGCCCACTCTTGTGTATTGGCAGTGCTATACTCCGCCGAGTGGTCCATCACTGGAGTCGATAGAAGCGGTCGATGCTGTTGCTGCACCGCAGCGAAGAGCGACGGGGCGCAGGAGCAAGAGTCGATAGGCCTTTCCGCACTTCCGTGCCACTCTGGTGATCGTACCAACGCTGCCGTGGTTGGCTCCGTCGGCGTGGTAGAAGAACACGGCGAGTGGCCGTGCATGATGCCCGCGATTAGAGTTCTGGACTGCGATGACAGAGTGGTGGGGAGAGGAGCGGGGGGCTGCTGCGGCTGCTGGTGATGTGACTGCGAAAGGGGGGAGAGGTTTTGCATACTCTCGCCACCAAAGCGGCGAACGAAGTTTTCACATGAGTTCACCCCCATCACAGCCGGGGGAGGGGTGGAGGAGGCTGACCAGCCGCTTCGGTCTGCCGTGTGGCTGCTGCTGCTACGGTTCACACTCCAGTGGGCTGTGCTAACAAGGGAGGTACCACCGAAACGACCACTAATGCTGCTAGAAGAGTACAGGTGTGACTGCCTCTTAAGAATTGGCAGGGGCATCCGCTGATCTGCCGACGCTGTCGAGAAGTCACATGTGTAGTCCTCATCGTGCACGGGGCTCCTGCTGGGACTGTAGCGGTGACCGCTGCACTGCCGCGACGACTGCGCGCGGTGCGCTGACGACGTGGAGGTTTCGCTGGTGGCACGAACGACGTCGTGGTTGAGAGCCAACAGCTCCTTGCTCACTGATGCGCTTTCTATAGACCTGAAAAGCTGGTGCGCTCCACCTAATGCGTGGAAGAATGGACTGCGGCAGGTGCTGTGGGACTTGCTCCTTCTCATTGGCGACAGCGGCTTTGTAGGGAAGATGGTGTGCCGTTGGGGCCAGGGCTCACTCGAGCTGGTGGGGAGCATTGCGGACTTAGATGGAAAGAGCTGGTTGAGGTCGCGAAAAGGTGTAGCAGCGGCTAACGCGGATGGGGAGAGCGCCACGGTGCTTGTGCCTCTGTTGTATTTAGGATCCATTGTCCGGCTGGTGGTGTGGCCTGAGGTGTCGCCAGTGGGCTTGTGTGAAGAAGCATTGGCCTGCTGCTGCACTGGCGTCGTTGCAAGGGATGCTCCGGGGATCGAGTCGAGGCCCGCAGAATGCACCCGCGGGTGAGTGAGGATGGGACAGTCCGCCGTGGATGACTTCATCCAATCATTCTGGTGCCTGCATACATGCCACATTCGTTTGTTGCTGTCCGCATTCTCTGGGCTCTCCGCGGTGAAGGCGAGCGACGGTGGTGAGGTGTGCGGGGTAAACGGCGTCCGGTAATCGGGGGACTCCTTCGGGGTGCATCCCTCCAGATGACGCGTCATGGGCGTGGCAAACAGAGACGACGGGGGTGAGCCGACCAGGGCAACTGCAGGAGAGTTCTCGCTGCACCGTGTCGACAAGCCGAGAAGCATCGAACGCTGCGGATTGGTCGCGTTTCCACTGCTACTCTCGCATGACATCGAAAACTGCGCAGGGGCTCGTATCTTGGTTTCGGCAGCGCTAGAGCCCTTGTCTCGCTGCGCGGGATAGGGGAGTTCCCGTGCTGGGAACTGGTTCCAGAGCCGTCGTGACAGTGAGGTCATAGGTGGGTTCAAGTCCTGCCGCTGCAACGGTGACGGAGGAGCGCCTTGATGTGGCAGCCGCTGCGTTGTTGGGGTACTCGGGGTGAGCTGCGGGGAAAGGGCCTTTGACGACAGTGGGAGCTGCGAATGCGACGCGTCTGGGTCATCTAGGTGCATCCCACTGCTACAACCGCTGCAGCTGAGAGTGGTCGGTGACGACGCCACATTGTACATCGGGGTTATGGCGCAAGAAAGGGCGAGCTGCGGGATACGACTCTCACGGGGCGTCGGAGACGCGGTATCGGGTACGATGGAGTCGTTCTGCGCAGCGTGGCTCGGCGTCAGCGACGTGTATGACCGCGGCGCGTCGTCCGGAGACGGCATTCAAGTGACTACGCACAAGAGAAAGAAGGCAAACCAATTCACGCTAGAGAAGCAGAGCTCATCGAGGGCTGTAATGAGGAGAGGGAGGGATAGAGGGAGAGGAGGAGGAGAGAAAGATAAGAGCAACAGACACGCAGCAAGAACCAAGATGAGAAGGTGACTCTGTGTATAGATAGACGTATGCTTTAACGCGAGTAGTAGTACTTCCAATAGCAAAGGAGAAAAACACAGGGAGAGAGGTAGGAAGGAGGGGGGAGGTGAGAGAAGGGAGGGAGGGAGGGAGGGCTACACACAGGCGCTCACTCGCTTACCCACGCACGCTTACACAACTTTTAAAGAGAACAAAGTCAGTCAACCGAGAAGACGCGAAAAGGAGCAACGAGGATTTGTTGTCTGTTTTTCCAGACCACAGGGAGTGTCACTCCTCTCTCACTGCTTGTGTGTACGTGCGTGTGTGTGTGTGTGTGTGTGTAAGCGAGTGAGCGCGAAAATCTCAGCTCACTAGAAAGACGCTGTCTCACGGATGTCGCACCCAGCAAGAGATGAAGGGGGAGGGAAGGAGGAAAATGAGGGAAGAAGGGAGGGTGAACGGGGGTGAGAAGTAATTGCTTCTTGAGTAGCGGGGGGGGGGAAATGACGACGGTATATGCAAAGAACAACGCTGGGAGACGAAAAGCACAAGAGAAGAAGACGTTGTGAATAAATACGAGAGAGGGTGAGATGCAGGCAGAGGAACGGTGGCCCATGCACACGTACACGAGAGATGCAATGCGGTGTCGAGCAGTTAAGGAAATGGGCAACCACCACCACTACATACACACGCACACGTGCACACGGACGCTCAAAAAAGAAAGACGCGGCAGCCCTTCGGATGAATTGTTTGTAGGCCTGCCCCCCTCACATAGGCACGCTCGGAGGTTAGGGACGTGTGTGTGTGTCTACCCCCTTCCCAAGACAGGCCGAAGAGAAAAAGGGGGGAGAAGTGTGTGGGCAGTACGCAAGAGGAACACGGGGAGCTCGCAAGTGGTCAAGGGGATCGTGTGTATTCGCTTGGCTGGGGGGGATCAACGCGAAGAAATCGGGCAGGGACGTGAGGCGAGCAAGAAAATGCGTGAGTGGGAGGGCGTCAGTGCTGACTGCTGTCCTTTCGCAGGCTTTCAGTATCGCGCGCTCGCTCTTTTAGCCCACACTGCCTTTTGAGCGACTTGTGAACGATGGGAGAGGAGTTTCTGCGATCCCACTACTCAGTTCAGCACATACAGAAACAGACGCGCACTGTGTCAGAGCCTGCTGCGGTATGTTGTAGTAACCGACATGCAAGCCTGATGGTACGGCCCACCAACGAACAAGCCCCGAAAGCCGTTGGAAAAAAATCCACGAAGTGTGTGCGAGACGGCGACGGTTGTCGAGAGGATGAGAGAATAAGGACGTCATGTAGGTTCACGAAGTTGTTAGCCATGATGCGCGACGCACCGCTCCTCCTAAACCTCAGCAGTTTTTGAAGGAGGAAAAGGGGGTGGGTGGGCTAGCATGACTCGCACTGTCTGACCGCTGCTTGCCTTTTCACAATGAATGTGGCAAGACGCGTGGGCGGATGGGGAGGGGGACTCGGCATCATTAGGATGTGCTAGCCTTCGCTGCTCTTCCATACTTGGCAGATGCTGTGGATCAAGCCACAACTGCCACGCCACCTTCTACTCATCCAAGAGCAAAGAAAGACGCAGGCCGCCCCAGTTAAAGTACAGCCCCGCTTCCATCTTTGCGTGTGTGCGTGTGTGGTGTGTGTGTGTGGGTCTCCTTTTCTCTGTGATTGGTTAGCCAAAAGAGAAGACGGACTCGCGCCTGAGCGGGGGATAAACGCAACTGCGAAAACAGCAGACAGAGCGTAAAGGGTAGGGGCCACTCCCTCGATTCCTTCTTCGTGCTTTCACTTTCCCCACTTCCCTAACAACAGCCACCACACGACCGACACGTCTGTCTCCCCCACACAGATATGCGCATGTCGAGTTCCGCTCTTGCCTCACCATTTCATCGAAAGAGTCAGCCCCAAACAACTACTGCTCCGCGTTCCAGCGCTAGTGACGCTGCTTCCACGCAGCCTCACGTGCGGCTTGTCGGGCTTGTCGACCCCGCTGCTCCTCTAACTGCGCTCGCTCCAACTGCGCTGCAACCATACCGCTAGAGGAGGCGCTGTTGCACTCATCCGCCCTTGGGATGTCTCCCCGCGGTTACCACGCATAGCACAACGGCGCCTGTGGGCTTGGGTTATCGTAGAGACATCCTCGTCCGCCACGGTGTAAGCGAGACGCCGCGCACGTGCCACTGCACGCTTGCGCTTGAGCTTGTCAGCTTCATACTCGAGCTCATCTACATCATTGAAAAGCCCAAGCTTCTTCAGAAGTCGATGTAGACGGACATCGCACTCGTAGTCGAGGATGCGCTTCTGTGTCTGCCAGATGCTGCGCGTTTCCTCCACGTCCACACCTGTGAAGGCGAGCCGGTACTCATGCCCCGCTGCTGTGCTCTCTCCGCCATATGTGCCGTGCATTGGCGGGTACGAGGGTAGCCGGAACATGGCCTGGCCAGGTGCCGTGCCGTTGACGAAGATCGTTTTCAGTGCCGTAGTGGCGCTCATGCCAAGCCACACAGGCGCAAGGTACGGAGGAAAGAAGTGGAGGGGTGGCAGCGCCAGCACGTACGCGAGCGGCCCAGCTAGCAGCGAGCTTGCCGCGACGAGTCCTAGGCTAACACCCACCGCCAGCTTCGTGTTCTTAATCCATCTATCAAGCCGGTCGTTGAAGCCGACTCGCTGGTTGAGGTGCTGAATCGTATTGAAGCACGTTAATCCTGCCGCAACGGCGAGAGTTGGATCGACAGTGAAGAGTGAGACAGCGGCGATCGAGGGCATGCTCGCCAAGTTGAGGTGGCCGCCCGGCATGCAGGATATGGCAAGCGGGCTCACAATTGCCATGCCGGCATCTAGAAAAAATGACCCGATCATCTGTGCCGGCACACCGAGGCAGTACAGTGAGAGGGCCGACCCGACCGCGTACGGCGCTGTCATTTTCACGTTGTTGGTGCGAAAGCTGCGAAAGATGCGGTCGCGGTCGTTCTTCAGCTTCTGCGCCGCCACGCGCTTCTCCCACGCGATGGCACGTGGGTGATCGACAATGCCGAGGTACGCCTTGTGCGCCTCCTGCAGCTCTGGGAGGGCACATGCTACGCGGTGAAGGCATTGGTCACCGTAGATTGTAAAAGGCAGTGTGAGGCAGCGGAAGACGCTGCCGGAGAAGATTAACGCCCCGGCAGGGGTCTGCATGGAGGCGAAGTGCGCCGCATAGAGAGCGCCGTTCGCAATGAAGGTGGAGAGGAGACCGACGCGATGCACGGCTGTCGGTGACAACATGCCTGCGTGACACACTTCCCCTATGAGGAGGGAGAAATGATGCTCGCGTTGCGTATATGTGCCTGTGTGTGTGTCTCCAATTACCAGTGATGATGGTGATGGGCAGTGGTGGGAGGGACGATTGCGCTCACGATTCCGTATCACCCAGGACAGGGCAGCTAGAGGGGAGGGGGAGGGAACTGCCCTCCCTCCCTCCGTGAAGAGCAGAGGGCTTGTCCGCTCGTTGCACCCCTTGGAGACTGGTCTCCCCACCGTTGCCCTGGTAGGGCAACGGTGTGGTTGGCATCATTGCGCAGGGAGGGGGGAGGACAACGCACCACCACCACCACCAGCCTTTTTGTTCCCCCCCCTCCCACTAGCAAAGTGGCACACAATGGACGGAGGGGTTCGGCGGAATCGTCAAAGGTCGAGAGGGAGGGAGTGGGGGGGATGTGCAGTCCGGTGTTGGGGTTCCGGATGGGATACGGATGCTGTGGACTAATCTCTTCCAGAAGATAAACAGAGACAAGAAGAAAACTCAAAAGAAGGAGCACCGCCCACATCACTCACGGAGCACGAACCCGCGCTTGCAGAGAGGGTGACGGGGTGACATGAGAGCATGGCGTCGGAGTGCTGTGCATCTAACTCCATTTCTACTGGCTCTCCAAACTCCGCTGGTAGGTTGGGATGCTGCTGCACATGGCGCTAGCAGCCGGCCTGCCGGCGTCATCGAGGCTTCCGACGCTTCCGCGCTCTCTGGACGGCGACGAGGATGTGGTCTTGGTACCGTAGAGGAGCTGATTGAGGGAGTCCTTCATCTCCTGCTCTCGGACTTGCAGAGACTGCCGCCACACGCGTCGCTGAGCCTCTTCTGTTGCATGAAACGCTGCTGCTGCTGCTGCTGCTGCCCCCTCCTCCAAGGTGACGGGTAGCGTCACCTCGGCACATTGCGGCAGCAGTGAGGTCTCTTGTTGCTGCTCCCTCGCAGGTTGAATGACATAGGCTGCTGCGGTGACGCTGACGCTGTCAGGGTGCGTCGGATTCTGCTGTGGACAGGGGGAAAGAACGTTGCTGCTGGTGCTGCCGCGCAGAGGCGTCGCATCTGGTAGCGCGGGAGACCCGAGATATTGACGTCTGCTGCCGCTGCTGCTTCTCGGGCGAATGCGTAGTGACTTGTTGGCGGTGATTGAGAAGAGGAAGAGGATAGGGACGCCGCCGCAGCGTGCAGGAGTCGTTGCCGCAGCGCACCGTTAATGTTGTGTAGCGCATGCTGCAGAAGAACCACCTCAGCATCGGAAGGATGTGGTGAGCGGCGGTTCGTCACGGCAATGTCGGTCTCTGGGGATGAGGGAAGAGATGGCTTCTGCTGCTGTTGATGTAGAGGGGCACCTGCGTGGATGTGCATGGTGCGCTGGTTGCCGCAACCTCGGAGGCATGCCAACGCTCTGGGTAGTAGCTGCGAGGTTGGGGAGCGGGTTATGAGCAGGCGTGTATATCATTCCTGCAGCCGCTGCGCTTGGTGTTGCTATAGACGGTCTGATATGTTGGGTGCTATCTTTCTCCCCCTCAGTGGTGTCTGCGGCACAGCTGAAGTCGCCGCTCGCGCTACTGCCCCACGGCACTTCGCTTAGCAGTTGATGCCAGGTTTCCAGCCGCTGCGCTGACGCATACTTTTCCTCTTCCAGCTGCGCAAGTTGCACCTGCAGTATTCGACGTACTTGGGCGAGCTCCTTCTGGGTCACGGACTGTGTGTGTGACCCCGATGGGCATGCTGTAGCGACGCCTTGCGATTTCCCTGTATCCACATCAGCTGCACTAGCATCCGTTGGAGAAGAGCATACTGGCGCGAAGCACGTGGCTAGTGCTGTGGCGCCACGGTGAAGCTTCTCCATCTTACGGTGCAGTTCACGCTGTTGGTACCGCCAGTTAGCCACATCCAGCGCCTTAGTCTCCGTGATGTGCAGGAGCTGATTATCCACTTGTCGCAGCTCCGCCATGAGCTGCGCCACTGTGGCGAGTTTTCTGCGGCGCAGGTCGAGCAAGTGAAGCAGAGTGTCCTCACGCTGCTGATCCTGCACTCGCCACGGCTTGGTGAAGCCCTCCTCTGCTTCTAGTACGACCTCTCGTGTCTCCCGCAGGAGGACAGCTGGCATGTACAGAAGCGCATCTGAGAGGGGCAGGTAGTCGTGGTTCGTGTGAGGCCCCACTAGCAGAGAGAGGCCACTGCACTGCACATTGCAGTGGAGGCAAAAATAGGCGTCCAACTCGGTGGGGAAGAGGGGGGAGGAAGTCGACGTGGTGGCCGGGGGTATGCCTGCTGAGGCTGCGGGGCTGGAGGCTGCCATGATGGTGATGGAACCCCCCTCCTCCTCCTCCCCCTGCACGACGTGTTACCGAGAGGGCTGCAGTTTATGGCACCGCACCACCACACGCCTTCGCCGCTGGCTTGCTGCTGCTGCTGCTTCTGTATAGATGTGAGCACCAGTGTGTATCTATGGCGTGATATGAGGAGAGAAATGCACGGGAGCACGACAGTGGACTCGCGTGCATATGTGATGTATGCGTGTGTTGGGCTCGAAGAGTTCCTGTCCTGCGGTGATAGTGAGAGGCACCGCGGAAGCGGAGCTGCCGAAGGACGACGGGGGAATATATGATCGATCTCTCCACGTTTGTGGATGTATGTCAGATGAGGGGGGGGGAAGCAGATGAGCGAAAGGTGAGCCACACGATCACATCGTAGGTCTTACCTTACATCAAGACGGAGATAAGAGAGGAATAAGTCAAGAGGGGGGGGGAGTAGGAAGTGAGCAGTATCGGTAGAGGGGGTGGTGGCCACAGGCGGGCATGTGCGCGAGTCAAATGTACTACCGATAGCCCTACAGAGAGGAGGGAGGGCGCGTAGGGGTGGTGCAGTCTCGCAGCCTTTGGGGAGGGGGTCACCACCACCACCACCACGGATCTGACCGCTCTTGCACTTCGCACGTTCATCACTCACTGTGCGGGGTCATCCAAGGCGAGGAAAGAGGAAACGGACGGAGTGGTCCGCGTTGTTTCCATGGAGACAGTGGTGGCCAGCAGGGCTGCAGGGTGTACGCACAGAGAGGCGAGGTCTTCTCACAGACACGGCGTTTTGCACCACTGCTGGCGACTTTGGGATTCGTAGAGTGTGTGTGGGTGGGCATTACTCCTGCAGGCCCGCATTGTTGCCTTTTTCATTTTAAGAGCAGACGAGGAGGAGGGGGCAGCAACAACACTCAGAGCCACTCATAAGGCAGATGGTGCACATCTTGCCATCAGCGGTCATGAGCGCCGCCAGTGCGATGTTTCTTCTTGTTACTGATGCTCAGGGCAACGCCCTCTGACGGTGCCTGCGCATCAGTGGCGGTTGCAAAGTCGTCCTCGCCAATGCCATCACCGCGATGCCGACGACGACGTGACGGTTCGAGTACGCCGAATAAAGTACTCGATGCTGTCGCATGGTGGCCGACGCTACCGGTGTGCTGCTGCTTCGCCTTATC
Organism: Leishmania lainsoni; assembly: GCA_003664395.1. Taxonomy (NCBI): domain Eukaryota; phylum Euglenozoa; class Kinetoplastea; order Trypanosomatida; family Trypanosomatidae; genus Leishmania; species Leishmania lainsoni. The sequence continues at coordinate 372,780 of RAIA01000002.1, forward strand.
CTCTTGAACGACCTCCGCACGCGTCCATCGAATACGTGTGACACGGATGACCATGTTCAGCTCGCTCTGCGCGTCCTGCAGCACATTCGTCGTGTACGTCCATCGGTACGCGCCGCGGCGTTGTACGAGGACGTAACGCAGCAGAGAATTTGCGGCGTCCTCACGCTGCTTCTGTTGGACCGCTGCTGACGTTGACAGCGGCCTGCAGCACTGCGTTGCAGAGACAATGGCTTGAGTCCACAGGGCGTCGCCATCGCGCAGCCTGTGCTCCATTGGCACAAACGTCTTTTCATTTTCCGCCTCCAGCAACTTCAGAAATTCCCCTCTACATCCTTCACTCGCTGCTCGCAGAAGTTGACGACTTCGCACTCGTCCGGGTTTGTCGCCAGCAGCTCCGTCAGTGTGTAGAGCAGCGCTGGCCAGTCCTTTGGGTTCCCGTAGAGGGCATCACACAGTATGACGTAGTGGAACGGCGTCTTCAACGACGTGGCGGTGGTGGATGACGATCCAGCCGCAGCTGACCGCAGTGCCTCCTCGCACTTCACCAGGGACGCGGACGGCAGCAAGAGCGAAGACACCATAGAAGACACGACACGATCCACGGAGTTAGAGAGCGCGGATGTCGTTGGTGGCGTCGCAACTCCCTGTGATGACAGGTGTTGCTGCTGCACATCTGTTATCTTCACCGCTAATTTCTCTTTCTGCAGCTGCTTGTGTACCATTGTGCTCATGGTCGGACCCCACTTCCACTGAAGAGCGGCGCAGTGGCCGACGCCTCGGCTGCGCTCCTGGACCCGTTTCTCGTTCAGGCGTACGTTGTATTCCATTAGCGGTAAGAGTTCCTTCAAGTCGGTGATGGTGACACGTGCGCCTGCCATGGCGAGGGCGATGCCGAGGCAGCCCACGCCGGCACCAAGTTCCACAATGTTCTTCCCAGCCAGCGGAATCGGTGGGGATGCCTGGGTTGCAGATGATGAGGATGAGGGAGGCAGCTTGAAGACGCGTGCGTGAAGGTGGCGGAGAGCCGCAGTGTTGCTGTTCCACAAAACGGCCCCGAGCTGGTCTTCCGCACTCTCTAGTTCTACCTGCAGAGTTGTGGAGTTGAGCGCGTCAGCATCTGCATCTGGCACCGCCCAGTGCAGTGTTGCGACGTCGCCATACGGGCTCTCCACCTCTTTCATAACCCAAGCAAGCATCTCTGGTCCGTTATCCGAGGTAGGGGGAGGCAGCGAGGTTGAGCCGGCGCGCGCGTGTAGGCTGATTTGTGCCGTTGCAAATTGTGCTACGGGGCTTTGGTCTCTAGGGTGAAGATTAAACGTACCCACATAGAGGCAAAGGGGGGAGAGGGAGGACAGATGGGCGAGTGGGGGTGTGGCGGCCTTAGGAGGCAGGACGAGGGAGAGAGAGAGAGAGCGGACGATGAGGGTGCACAAAGGCAACCAGCGGTTGCACAGAGGAGGTGTTTCAACGCTTCACATAGAAGACGGTGTCTCCCTTCTCTCTCCTTTCCTCACATTGCGTAACTTGGCCAAAGGGGAAGGAGGGTGGGTGGGGCCCAACTCATGGCGTCCTCGACGAGGGGCAGAGAGATGCACCGAAGAGGAGGAGGGGGAGGGGCACTCTCTTGACGGCCTCCTCTCTTTTCCTTTCTCTCTAATCACGCGCTTGGCACACAAGAGAGGAGGGATGTGGGTATGATGGTTGGCGGAGGTGACGACCTGTACACACACAGGTAGAAGAGAGAGGGAAAGGAAGGCATTCGACTGGTTTTAGGCCTCATCTTCCACGACATAGCCCGCGCACGCTCAGCAATCAGGGCTGTGGTACACGCGTGTGACGGTATACAGCCTGCAGCGTACGTTCGCGAGCCTGCGCCTCCTGCAGGTCGTGCTCCACCGCATCCAAGTCGCGGCGCATCTTCAAGGCCTCACGGTCCCGCAGTTCCTTCATAAAGCGTGACGCCAGCCGCGCACGTTGCAGCTGACCGACGATGCGCTCGCACACGTAGGCAGCGACGGAAGGCAGAGCCAGACCGTCCCCCTCATGATTCTCTGCGCTGTCCCCCGCAGTTGGCGATCCCTTCAATTGCCCGTCGTCGCGAACATACCCGTGAAGGGCGTGCATGTCCTGCGGGCTGAGCATCGCCGTTGACATCACCTGTTCCCACTCCTGTCGAAGCGGCCGCAGGATTGCGTTGGCTTCCCGTACTTGCGAGGCAACTCGTTGACTCAGCTGGTGCAACGCGTGCTGCACGTTCACCTGAGCATTGTACGCCTGAAGACCTTCGCCAGACGTGTGCACACGCACGACTGCTGCCATCGGTGGTGAGTGCTGTAGCTGTGTTGACCTTTTCGCGTTTCCTCCGTTGGCCACGCGGGCACTATCGGTGCCTGCTCCATCGACAGAGCACAGCTCCTGCTCGACAAGGCATTGAGCGGCGCGGATCTCCGCCGGCGTGGGCCGTTCATCCTCGGGAGTCGTGCTTGTTGCCGCAGCGGCCGTTGCTCGTTCGCACTCCACAGCGACCCACCGACGTGCATCTTGCATGCGCATCTCTGCCTCAACTTCTGTGAAGGTGATGCTGTGTTGTGCGTCGGCAGTGCTGGTGCTGGTGGCGACGGCATCTGAAGAGTCCGCATTCGCAGGGATTGGCGCACGAATCTCGTCTCTCTGGGAAATGCCGTTGCTGCGGTCGGCTGCTGCGGTCGCCGCGATGCCCGTCTTTGGTACCTTGTGAGGCGCAGGGGTGTCCAGTGGGTCGAAGAGGTCTGTCAGAGCACCGCTGTCACTGCGCTTCGCTTTGACGCTGCTGCTGTCTGCATAACGAGAAGGTTTCTCAGGTGCTTGCTGCTGTGCAACTTCGCTAGGATAGCTGCCATCCCTGTTTCCCTCGCCAGTCACTGACACCGGCTTCAACGCTTCGCGAGGACGCTTCAGCGGTGGTAGGGGAGGCGGTGGCGGTACGCCTGTGCCGGGACTCGTCAAAGCGGTCGGGGGTGCCACCCGAGCAGCTGAGGGCAGGGTGGCAAAGAGGTCGGCCAGGGTGCTCTTGAGTTCTTTTTTGCCTCCGCTGCTGCAGCCTCAGCGATTGAGCTGGTGCCGGCGACGGACCTGCCAGCTGCGGCGATGGCACGAATACCAGATGCATTGTTCTCCAGAGGCAACGGTGACGCCGACATCGGCGCAGATGTGAGTTGCTTCAGCAGATCTTGGTTCACTCCTGTAAGTGCCGCACGGGCGCGGCTGCTACCGCTGGAAAACGCTGTCGCTTCATCGTCACCGTCTGCGTTCGTGGCGCTGTCCATCTGTCGCTGTTGGATAAGGCGCTGCTGCTCCGTCAGGTCCTTCATGAGCACCCGCTGCTTCTTCACGAGGCCTGCCTTCTGCTGATCCTCGTACATGTCGATCGCCTCGAATCGTTCATCGTCGTCCTCATTCTCGCCAGAGTCGCGTGCCTCGCCGCTCGCGTCGTCCCCTCGTCGGGCTCTTCAATTTCGTCAACCAGACCAGATGTCTGCCAGTCCTCCTCCAAGGCCTTCTTCATCTTTCGAGTTTGGCGCAGCGACAGAGTGCCAGACTCGATGCCCTCGCGATTGCTCTCCAGCTTAGCGAGGAAAGCTGCCTCTGCCAGCTGCTGCTGACGCTCTTTGCGGAGGCCTTTCTTCTGGTCCTGATTAGCGAGGCGGCTAGTGGCCATGTCGATCATCTCTCTCTCGCAGTGCTCACCGCTCACGGTGTCGGCCCTGGAGGCGCGCTCCTCATGCGTCTTGCGCGCGATGCGCCGTCGACGCCGCTCCGCCATGAAGGACTCTAAGCTCTGCTTCTCACCTGCTGCTCCGCCAGGTACGTCTTTGAGCTGCTGCTGCTGCTCCTTCAGGTAGTACTCTTGCTCATCCTTAAGTTCCAGGTAGCGCTGCTCGCACAGCCACGCTGGCCGGATGTAGTGATTCGGCGTACGCCGCGTTAACTGCTCCGCAATGAGGCGCCACTTGTGCGGGAAGAGCGCCTGAAACTCGACTAGCTTTTCCTCCTCCTCGAGACTCCACGCCTCGTGAATGTTCAGCCGCGGGTCCAGGTAGTTTTCCCACCGCTCGCGGCACTGCGTGGCAGTCTTCTTGGTCAGCATGGAGGCCACCCGTTCCCAATCCCGAAGGCCGTACTGAGCTAGTGCTGCCTTCATCACCTCATCCTCGGCGTTCGTCCAGGCCCCGCCCTTAAAGTGCAGTCGAGACATGCTTGGAAAGAAGAGGAGAACGGCGCACGAGGAGTGTGTCAGTAAGGGCCGAGGAGATCGGCGCGCCACAGACTTGGTGGTGCCCTCGCGCGTGCGTTCCGATGACAGACAACGTGAACGAAGAAACAAAACACACACAGTGCCGTTGGTGAGCAGCGCGCTCGCTTCCTCTGAATACCTCTATACGGTAGACGAGGGGGAGGGGAGGGAGGGAGGGAGGGAGAGTAAACAACCGAGGCACCACCGCCATGGGTGTGGGTGCATGAAGGAGTATGGGAAGGGGTAGAGAGATGGCGGGACAGGAGGGGGAGAGGGAATAGATAGAGCAGGATAAGGGAGGGGGGGGCGTCACGTGAAGCAGACGTGATTTCCGGTATGCGCAGGAGCCGCTTCGGTGCTGCCTGTGGTGGTGGTTACGCCGTTGTGCGAATAGGGCACCCCCCTTTCAATGGTTCTGATTTTTTATTATTTGGCCTTTTACGTTCCCCTTCGTGGGCATCGCTTCGCTCCTCGTCCTCGCGTATTACGCGTGTGCGTACGGTGGCGGTGTCCAGGGGGACACTCGCAGAAACTTCATGGCCTCGTCAAAAACAAAGCGGGCGCACATCTGCAGGCACGCGTCAAGACGCAGCTGAGAAAGGGGGAGGGGATGGAGGAGGCCGGCGTGCGTGGGAAAGCGAGTGGCCATGAGCGTCCCCGCTGTTGAAGCGGTGACGGTGACGGCGTCCGAGAAGGGGAGAGGGGGCTGCAGTAACCTCCCATCGCTTGCTCTATCGCATCACACCGCTGCAGCTACGGCCTCCACAAGAGAGACCATGTCGGAGGGCAGCTGCAGGCTTCGGTCTCGCACGAGGTCCACCATGCGCTGCACATCTTCCTCAGCCAAACGCGATGGGGCTATTACATGCGCGGGTTCTGGTACGACGCCAGTCTGCTGCTGCTTCCGGCGGTGATGCAGCTCACGGCGCCACTCCTGTAGGATGCGCTCGTGGTAGTGATACAGCACTGACTGCTGCCCAACCCCAAGACGCATGCACAGCTCATACAGCTCGTAGTCCACTGGCGGCAGCTCCGGCATGTGGGAGTGTGTGTGAGGATAGCGAGCGAGCTTGTCGGCGCTCAGAACGATGGCACTGTTCTGCAGGGCGGGAGCCTCGTGACGGCCGATAAACGACGGGGCGAGATACGAAGGGCGACCCTCGTCTTCATCCCGCAGGATGGGTGACTGCAGGCTGATGCTGCGAGCCGCGCTGACGGCCTCCAGCTGAGCTGGCTGTGTCTCCACGGCGCACGCAGCGACGGGAGGCACGCTGGCGTTTGCTCGAGAGAAGAGCGACGCAGCGGTGTCTCGTGTCGTTGCTTCAGCCATCGCGTGAACAGAAGCGAAGTTGTCGTTTCTCATCTGCGACGTCGCGGCCGCTTCGTCCTCCGGCCCTTGAAAGACCTCTTCTTCAGCCATATGCATCGGGGAGCTCTCGTGTGCCTGCTGCTCGGTCGTCTCTCCAACTGCAGAGGTATGTTTCAGCTCCTCTGGTGTCATCCAGCGGAACTCGTGCTCGGATAGCCACACCTTCATGCGCTTTCCATTCCCAGCGCTAGAGTCAGCGTGGTTAGGGGACCTTCCGTCCAGTGGCACTTCAGCAGCGGCCGCAGGTTCCATGTTGAGCTTCCGTGCATAGTGGGCAATGGCCTCCTCCAGCGACGACACGTACTCCACGCAGAGCTGTGCCTTGGCGAAGAGGTCGGCGCGCAGCTCCTCCGACATGTTTACGACAAGGTCGATGGCAGCATCGTCGTCTGCCTGCCCACGCAGTTTGCTGCTGGTCGCGTCTTGATCACGGACGGCCGTCGCGGCTTTTCCGAGAGAGCCTCCTTGTGCAGCGCTGGTGCACAGTTGCTCTTGATGAGCGCTGCGGCTTTCCTCCAGTGCTGCCACCACGGCAGGTCGCAGTGTGTGCCGCGGCACCTCAAACACATATCGTGGCGCTTCCTCTGGAGTGTTGTACGGCGCGTCCGGTGCCACGGTGAAGGACAGCCCGCGGTATGCCTCCTGCCAATCGTCGACGCCGAGTCGGGATGGGTGGAGTGACGGTGGCAACGGGTCCAGGTGCCCAAAGGAGTGGACACGGAAGGTGGCGATGAGGCCGATGCCGCAGACGACAATGGGGATTGTATCTCGTGCAATGGGAAGAAGCGATGAAGGACGTCACTGGTGATTTTATTGTCCATCACCAGCGCTAAACCATCTTGCTGGCGAAGTTGCCGAAACGATGCGGAGGCGCCGCCAACTGAGCTAGGCAGTGTCGGTCCAACGAAGAGGACATCGATGGCTTGGCAGATCGCCCCACTCCAGAAGCCGATGCCGTAAGCTTTGGTAGAGCGCATATCGGCGAGGAACAACATGGCGGGGTGGGGGGTGTGATGGACAAGGAGGATACCGCTGCTGTTGATGTGGCGGTGGTCGCAGCACGGAGCGGAGCGCGAGCAAACGCTGCCGCCGCACTCGCACTGTTGCCCTTGAAGGAGGCAATGGATGGCGTGACAACCCCGTAAGGGTCCTCTCCTCAGCGTCCTCGACTGCCCCCAGCTGCCGCTGCTGTGGTGACCGCGCCGGTATATCGGATGGCGCGTGCGGATCCGCCGCTGCTCCAGCTGCTGGGGCCATCGCGCCACTTCCGTGGTGCGAGACTTCTTCTGCAGCTGCCTTATCAGAGAACGCAGTCACACCTGACGCGTCACCACGCGACGATAACGCGTTTGCGGGCAGCCTCATATCGCTGAAGGACAGCCCACGCTGCATTTCCCAGGGTAGCACTGCCGTCCACACGTGGAGAGGCACAACCTTGCGGTACACGTAGGGAGGGATGGTGGGCGCAGAAAAGGAAGCCGCATCGGTTACCTTCTCGGCCAAGGCAGAGGCGCCAGTGTCATTGTAGCCCGCACGTGTGCCCCACAATGCCCACCGACGACCTGCTCCTCGCGTCGAGCGCGCCTTGCCAAGCGTGGCTCCGCTGATGCCACCTGGACCTTGTGCTACAGCACTCGGAGACGTGGGTGGCAAACGGGTAACAGTGATGACCAGCTCCGCTGAGAAGGTCGGTTTTTCCTGCAACGGTGTGCGCGTGGTGTAGGCCAGCCAATCGCGCAGCACGCGCTTCAGGGCATTGTAGTCGCGGTTGATGGGGAGATGTATGTGTGACTTTACAATATCGTAGACTGTTCGCGGTGAAGATGCCAGCGGTGTGGGTGTTGGCATGGCTGCGGTGGTTGGCGTAAGCCTCAGTAGGGGAAAGCTGCGAAGCAGAGTGGTGTAGAGGAAAGGGGGGGGGCGAGAGACGAGGTGCAACGGTGCTGCGCATTGTGCGTGCGCAGCGCAGAGTGAGGGGTCGGTCAAAGGCAGCAGCAGCACGAGAGGCCGTAATGGGGAGGGAGTGGGGAGGCAAGCGGTGACATTCGAGCCGAATAATGTAGTCGACTCGTTCAGACGCGTGCGTGTGCCAGCAATAGGGAGGTAAGGGGGCTACTGCAGCACCCAAGCCCACACATCCGTACGTACAGACACAGAGACAGGCACACACAAGTTGGCAGCAGGTCCTCATCCTTGCTGTGGCTCTCTATCCGTGTCTTCGTCCTCTCCTCCATAGGTCCAGCCTCTCATACTCTACCATCTCCCAGCACAGCGCACATTTTCTTTTCCGTGTGTGAGCGTGTGTATGCAGTGGCACAGTCCTGCTCCCCTCTAATATTGCTCCTATTCCGTTGCCCATTAGCGCTGCTTTCATTCGTGAGTGGCGCTGTGGGGGCGTAGAGGGGGGTGGGCACGCGATTACAACTCTGGTTACACGGCTTCCTTCTGACAAAGATGCGGCTATGTACCTCTCAAGGGGGTCGTGAGATGGAGAGCATGGGAAAGGAGAGCTACTCACGGTCAAGCAGATGCTGGTGATGATGCCATTGCAGTGTGGTTTCTCTTTCCGCTTTCTTTCCTAGCATTATTAATTAGCATGAAGAGTTACTCTACTTCCTGTCCTCCACCAGTGTGTGTGTGTGTGTGTGTGTGTGTGTGTGTGTGAGGAGGCAGAGGTGGAGGAAGGGAGAGAAAACCGCAGTGAGGCCACATGGGCGCGTCGGTGCGTTCTCCGACCGATCTGACTTCTGGGCTCTGTGCGTGCGGCCACGCCGCTCACACCGAGGCCATACCGGCAGGGATAAAGCGCGTCGTTTATACAGGAGCATCGATACGCGCATGTGCCGCGATTGTGCAGCGACAAGAGTGCGGGGCCACCCATCCGCCGCGCTTACCGCCTCATCGGGTGGGGAGATGACGGAGGTCGGGTGGACGGGACTTGCTCTGAAGCCACGGCCAGTGGAGGCAGCGAGCGTGTAGGGACCACAAGGTCCCTGGGGCCCATTCGCAGCGATAAGGAAACTAGAAGCAGCACTGGCAGGTAGAAGAAAGGTCGCGCTTTCGCTGGACAGGGAGAACCAGATTGTCCGCTGGTCTTGTCGCAGCGCTGCGTCACGAGAACAGCGTGCGAGCATAAGCGGGTAGAACAAGGGAAAGGAAGCACATTCTTTCTACCGGCGCTGGTGCACTCGCTTGCTGGCTTAGGGAGGCGCGTAAAGCGGTGAGGAGGAAAAGGGGGGGGGGAGAGCGAGAGTCACTCCTCGGCGTTCTGCTGCCCCAAGAGGGACTCCTTCGTACAGTATGCGTGCGTAGATGGGGTGGTGGTGGTGGAGGAACAGCGAAAAAGGGAAGTTGTATCGGCAAAAAGCACGACGGGTGCGTGTGTCTGTGAGCTGCCACAGGAGCCTTTCGCACTTTCGGTGGATTCAGCATTAGTACCCACATCCCCTCTCTCCCACCACTCACGTAAACTCGGCCCATGTGTACACACAGACACAAATAAACAGGCAGATAGACTGAGCACGCCTCGCGGCCCCGCGTGAAGCGTCAGTGTTTGCCGCCTTCCCCTAGTGCATCCGCGCTCCCTAATGACAGGGGGTGGCTCAGCGTGGCATCACGGCCCAGTACCCCACTTTGTGTGGGAAAGCCAAGCAGTCCCTATCCCTACCAGCGACGAACAACCGCCGGTTTCAATGGCCCCTGGCGTCCACGATGCAGCGAGGCCAGGGCGATGCATCGCTGCTGATGCCGGCGCCGGGGCGCCCTGCGACAACGCGCACGTCTGCACCACCCACATGGTGGGCAGAGCGTCATCACGAGCCGGGCGCGTCTCGCCCGGTCCTCGCCGCCTGGCGGCGTGATGGGGGCGTCTGCGAGGTGACCCGCGTGCGGGAGACGATCAGGGGTCGGTGCTTGCCACAACGCGCACCCAGCACCGCTTCGCATACCACGCGATGGACTTGAGAGGCCGAGTGGAGCGGAGTTCGACCTATGCGGAATGGCAACGTATGGAGACGTTGAGGGAAAACTAAAAGGGTGCCTTTTTCCGCTCTTCTCTCTCTCTTCCTGTCTGGGGAGATCACTTGAGGAGTGTAGTGAAGGGACGTAGGAGCGCTATGCTTCGACTCACACATCCACCACCACACAAGGCTGTGCAATGTCACTTATTCGGCGAGGAAAGAAGGGCGATGCGGAGGGCGGGCCGCACTGCGTTGCGTCAACTGCACGCGATGTGCACCCTATCCGACCCGTTCACACAGGGAAACGGTATGCAGCCAAGGCGTGAACGAGTCTGACTGCTCGTTTATGGTGCTGCTGCGCTTCTTTATCGTCGTGTGTGTGTTCATTGCGAGTTGTTGCCTTGATACATCTTACAGTTTCGAGATATCGTGACTGCCACTCTCGCGCAAGCCAGCTCCCGACATGCGCACAAACTTCGCGTGTTGCTGCATCTCGGCAATGCTGTGCGCGCCGCAGTACGAGATCCCAGAGCGCAGACCACCGACCAGTTGCTGTAGAATCGGCGCAAGGGGACCCTTGCACGGCACGCTGCCCTCGACACCCTCCGGCACGAGGTCAGTAAAAACGTCCTCATCAAGGCGCTTCTCGCGCTCCGCCTTGCTGATGTTTGCGCCAAAGCCGGCCATTCCACGAATGATCTTCACCTTCTTGCCGTCCTTCACTAGAGCACGGCCGGGGGCCTCGTCTGTGCCCGCTAGCATGTTGCCCAACATCACTGTGTCAGCCCCCGCAGCGATCGCCTTGCAGATGTCTCCAGCCGTCTTGACGCCACCGTCTGCAATGCACGGAACACCGTGCTTCTTCGCTATGCGAGCACAGTCCATCACAGCAGACAACTGCGGCACGCCGGCGCCGGCCACGAGGCGCGTAATACAGATGCTGCCTGGACCCACACCAACCTTTAGGCCATCCGCACCCGCGTCGATTAGGTCTTGCGCAGCTTCCGCTGTGGCGATGTTGCCGGCAATGATGTCAACTTTGTTGGTGCGCGGGTTCGCCTTGAGTGCCTTGACCATGTCAATGCAGAGGTCGCTATGGCCGTGCGCGATATCCACGACGAGCACATCTACCCCAGCATCCACCAGGGCGGCCGCGCGCTTGTGATCCTCATTCTTCACGCCGATAGCAGCGCCAACAATGAGGCGGCCGCGCGAGTCGAGGGTGGCGTTTTGGTTACTGGTCAGCTTCAAAATATCAGACTGAGTGATGAGGTAGAGCAGCTCTCCTTTCGGGCCCAGCAGTGGGATGTTGTTGGTCCGCTTCATGTGCATCAGTTCGCGAGCCTCCTCCAGTGTGATGGAGGTGTTGGTCGAGACGACCATGCGCTTCACCGGCGTCATGAGGGTACCGATGAGGTCGGAGTCAGCGGCGAAGACAAGGTCGCTCTTGGTCAGCACACCACACAGGCGGCGGCTGGTGAAGTCATCCACGACCATCAGGCAGCTGACACCCCCTTTGCGGCCCGACCAGTTCAGCTCCTCAAGAGCCTCAGTCTTCGTCGCTGACGACAGGATCATGCGTGGGTCTTCAATCAGAAAGGACTGCGCGCGCTTCACCTTGCGCACCATCGCGCACTGTTCCTCGATGCTGCAGAAGCGGTGCAGAATACCAATGCCGCCCTCGCGCGCCATCGTCACGGCAGTCTTGTCCTCGCACACCGTGTCCATGTTACTGGCGACGATGGGAATCTTGAGGCGAATGTTGCGGCTGAGGTGGGTGCTTGTGTTGACAGCCTTGCGAGAGCGCACAGGACTGCGCTGTGGAATGAGCAGGACGTCATCGTACGTGAGTCCCTGCGGAAGGGTAGGTAGACTGCTTAGTGCTGCCATTCCTAACCAAGAGTGGAAGAGGGAAAGGAGGAGGGGCGGAGGATGCGATATATGTGCATACAGTGAGAGCTGTACGGGCGCTTGAGTGAATAAGAGAGAGGCAGGGGGAGGGGGGGGGGGGGAAATGAAGTGAGATGCTAACATGCATGAGTTCGGGAGAGAGGAGTGACGAGAGCGAGACGTGTGGCACCGGAAAAAGGCAAGTGAGCATGTCTCTGCCCCTTTGCTCATCTTCCTTTTCCTTTGGCTGCAGGAGCATGGCCTTTCAAACACCCACACGTGACATAGTTGGAGCTCACAGGTGGAGACCAGTGCACTGAGGCTGGTGACCAGTGGAGCTGCAGTTGCGCGCTGCCACTGTGTGTGCGCTACCATACAGGGGGTTCTCCTCAAGAGAGAGGAGGAGGGGGTACAAACCGGGGGGGGGGGAACTGCGAAGGACGAAACGTGCGCATACACACGCATGGACGTACATCGAGAAAGAGAGAGGACGAGGAACGTAATGCACCTATGCAGAGGGAAGGGGTCACACCCACACACACATGTGTGAGAGCGCCAGTGGAGCGGTTTTCATTCGAAAAGGAACTCGGAAAACACCTCGCGCTTCTCTGGCATGCTCTCCCCAGTGTGCAGGTGCGCCTGTACGCCACGACCCCCCCCCCCCTCCTCGCAATGGTGTACCAGCTTTCCCTCTTTCTGTGGGTACGCAACTCGCAACAATGCGATACACACCCGTCCACTGAAAAAAAACAAAACAAAAAACATAGCGCTGACAAGAGCGCGCCGTTTCGCTCCTCGGCGCCTACGGCCGGCTCGGCCAGGTCAGTGTAAAAGCCGGGCTCGGCGGGGGCGTAAAGACTTGAGTGCCTCCATAACTTCTGTGGCGGTCGGCCTGATCACCAGAAAGCCCAGGACTTTCTCCTCCAGAAAGCCCTCGGCAATGAGGTGCTTCAGTAGCGCAATAAATACCTCAAAAAAGCCTTCGACATTCACAAGGCCAATCTTGGGCCGATAGGCGTTGAGCTGGAACAGCGTAATCACCTCCAGCAGCTCATCAAAGGTGCCGACACCGCCCGGCAGCGCGACCACAGTGTTGGCGTGAGCAAACATGATGCTCTTCCGCTCCGACATGGTGGCTGTCATGTAGATGCGGTCGCCGATCATGGAGCCCGATACCTCGCGCTCCGACAGAGCGTTGGGGATGACGGAGATGACCTTGCCATTCAGTGCCTGCGCTTCTTTTGCCAACTCACCCATCACACCGACCGTGCCACCGCCGTAGATGACAGGCTGCTTCGCCACTTCGACAATGTACTTGGCAAGAGCCTTGGCCTCCTGCGTGTAGGCAGGCTTGTTGCCGCTACGGGCACCCCCAAATACCAGCACACCCTTCTGCAGCAGCGGGTCGTCAATGGCCTTGTCAGACCAGACCTGTGGCTTTCTGTCTATTGCCGGCTGCGAGGTAGCATTGCTGCACAGAGTCAGCTTCTGCTCCTCCACGGCAATCCCGGCCACAGCTTTGAAGAGGTTCTGGAGGGGTGCACTCTTCATGTGAATCTCTTCAAAGTCGCGCATGCTGCTGTAGCGCTCCAGTACGAGGTACTGGTGTGGCACCGGCTGGCCATTCTCGAACACTTGATGCAGCTCATAGGTGAGAGTACCGGGTTCATTCCACACGGCGTGCTGCTGCAGCGGGGCGAACGCGTCGAGGAACTGCTGCTCTGCCTCGTCGTTTCGTAGTTTGATGGTAAACACAGCCGCCACAACCATTCTCTCCTGCGCTTATGCTCTTCTCTTCGGTGACTCTGGAATTATCTCGCTCTTTCTGTGTGAGCCACGCAGCAGTGGGTTGTGCGGGTTGCTACTGTGCGAGGTGTTGTAGCGCCCTTTTTGGTCTACGGGAGTGTGTTCTGAAATGGCTTGTGGAGGGTAGCGGCGGGACGGGGAATGGGGGTAGGAAGAAGACTGAGGCGTGCTTCCACGAAGGTGGTTGTGGGTCAGCAGTGCCCCGACAAGAGGGAGGAGAACACCGCAACGAAAGAAAGAGACCAAAACGAGGTAACGGAGAGAGAGAGAGGGAAAGAGCGACTTAAAAAGTGTTAGTGATGTGGATGAGACAGCAGTTGTGGTGCCTGACGTGTGCGTATGCCAGGGAAAGGGAAGAGCGCGGAGTCATCTAGGCTCGTGTGTGTGTGTGTGTGTGTGTGTGTGTATGTGAGGGCAATCGTGGAGGCAGTTGTAAACAGAGGAAAGAAGGAGGGGGAAAGGCATTACAGAGAGACTGAGCGGATGGGTGCAACGTACGGGGAGGGGGTGGAGGGGAAACGAGTCCGTTGAGTGCAGAGTTGTAAGCTCTGCTTTTTCCACCACCAGCAATCATGTACTGCGAAGCATGGGAAGCAAATACTGAGGGAGAGAGGGGAAGAGCACAGGTTCAAAATGCGGAGGTGAGGGTAGAAGCGCATCGGCCTTTTTGCATTTTTGTGGAGTCCAGCAGCTACGAGAATCGAGCGCTCGCTCGCCAATTACCTCTTCTCACCTTGCACGCGATTCTTCCTCTTCGAATCCGTGGGCGTCGTACCTTCGTACACGCCTTCCGACCCTACCCACCACCACCTCCTCGTGAGCTCATTTTCCTTCCTTTGTTTTGTCTTGCTCTGTTTCGCCGAAGTTGTCTGGATGCGCCACACCACACACACCTCGCGCCTCCCAGTGAAGAAAAGAGGGCCTATGCAAATGGTGCGTGTGTGTGTGTGTGTGTGTGTGTGCGTGAGGATGCACAGCCATACACACATATGCGCCCTTCATGTCGTCCCTCCCGTCATGGGAAAGAAATACACAGCAAACCTGCACTGGAAGGCATCACGCGGCGAGGCGGCGATGGAGAGAGAGAGAGGGGAGGGGGGAGTGAGGGGCAACTTTTTCGGTTTGCCCGCCAAATTGTTCGACCTGTGCAGCCTACACCCATCGTCCACGCGAGGCAAGTGAAAGAAAGCGAATGAAAGGCGTGCAAGAGCGAAATCGCGCATACATCCACAGAAAGGAGGAGTTGCCACCGCCACAGAAGCAAAGTAAACATCGAAGAAGAATACAAACGCCACGAAGGATGACAAGACGGTGTGAGCTGAAAGGGGGGGGGAGATGAGAGATGAGAGAAGTGCAAGAGACGCGGAGGCGCAGAGACGGGGAGCGGGATGGGTGGGGAATGGTGGTGGTGGTAAGTGTGTACATGCCTTTATGTTTGTGTGTATCATCAGCTGACAGCAGACCACATTCTCATCTCTCCCCCTTCCTCCCCGTCTCTATCCTCCTCTTTTCCTCCCATTATCTTCTCCACCTGGATAAGATAATGGGAGGAAAAGAGGAGCTCCGCACACACACACACACACACACACACACACACACACAAACAAAACGTCATCAAACAACAACTGCCACGACAACATCACACAACTCAGCTTGGGGAATCAGAGCTCCGCACACGCCAAGATGTCTCACATCTGCCACACTCCCTCCGCTTCCTTGGTCCTCTTTTCTTTCCCTGCGTGTACGTCTTCGACCCAATTCTCATTCCTGCAAGCGGCACTAATCTCCCCCCACCACTACGAGAAGAGGCCCACCAACAGCATGGTGCTAGGAAGAGAGGGGGCAGGGCACATAGTCCTCCCGTCGCAGAGCAGAGGGTGCGTTGACGTGGTGGTTGGGGAGTGGCGCTGCTGGTGACAACAGGAGGAGGCGCAGAAGAATACCACATAAATCGAGGAGGGAGTAAGAGAGAGAGAGGACATGGGGGTAGGGTGAGCAGAGTGGCTAGAAGACGCAGCGAGGGATAGAGAGGGGGAGGAAAGCAAAAGACCCACTTAGGCAGAGAAATACCAATCATACATCCAGAATCAGTTAGACGAGGAGGAGGAATCCATAACACAGATACACACACACACACCACACCTGTGGGTGGGTCTTTCCCTGCGAGTGCCTGTCATTGTGTATCTTCCGGATTCACTGATTCACTGACATAGCTCCGTACAGGTGGTGAGCCAGCACCCATGACGATGATCAAAATGGTCCCCTCCCCAAAGAAGCTCGGAGGAAGTAAAGCGGGAGGGATTCGATACGGAGAGGCCCGTATGCTTTGCTGATGTGTAACGCCGTCGCAGATACGCCTGCCTCGCGGGGGGTTCCATCGAAATAAGAAAAAGACCGCGAACAAGAGCGTGCGCTTAAACACACAAAAGATAATTGAGAGGCAAATACACATTCCGGGGAATGCCGGTGTAAGGAGAAAGGCGGGGGCGGGGGGGGACATAAATGTGAATTTTCTCGTTCGGCGTATAAATTCTTCAAACGTGTCCCCCAGGGGCGGCCCAGGCCCCCATCACGCCGACAGGCGGCGAGGGCCGGGCGAGACGCGCCCGGCTCGTGATGGCGCTCTGCCCACCATGTGGGTGGTGCAAACGTGCGCGTTGTCGCAGGGCGCCCCGGCGCCGGCATCAGCAGCGATGCATCGCCCTGGCCTCGCTGCATCGTGGGCTCTGGGGCTCGTCACCACGCTGAGGTGTTCCCCGTCACTAGGGAGCGGGGGAGCGTATTATGAAGGAAAGTAAATGAGTAACAGTGACGGAGGGATGTGATATCCGGAGAGAATGTTGTATGGTGTCGCTTTTCTTCGAATGGTGCGCGCGTGTGTGTGCGCATACATGAGAAAGAACAAGCTAACATGGGAGGGGAGGGGAAATCTGTGCTCTCAGAGGTGAGGACGAAATAGGAAACGCCTAACACAGAAGGTACAATAGGATAAGAAGGCAGAGGGTGCAGCAAACACACACACACACACACACACCACACACACACACACACACACACACACACGGGCACCCAAAAGAGAAAGGGGTCGAGGAACAACACTGTCACAC
Organism: Leishmania lainsoni; assembly: GCA_003664395.1. Taxonomy (NCBI): domain Eukaryota; phylum Euglenozoa; class Kinetoplastea; order Trypanosomatida; family Trypanosomatidae; genus Leishmania; species Leishmania lainsoni. The sequence goes on from RAIA01000002.1 coordinate 389,184, forward strand.
ACGCGCATGCATTCACGTGGGTATCAAGCCATATCAGAAGCAAGAGGAAGAAAGCACACGAGCGTACCCACCCCCCACCCACACCCGCACGCACCGCTCATGCGGATACCTGCAGTGGGTGGAAAGTGCAGATGAGAACGCATAACACAAACACATCAACGCAAAGAAAAGACAGAAGGATAAAATAAGGAGAGGAGGGAGAGGAGGGAAGGAGAGGACAGAGCAGAGGAACACACACACACACACACACACACACACAAGAATAAAGGAGCACCATTTGAGGTGGAGAGAGAAGGGAGGGGACGCAGGGATCGTAGAGATCACCGGCAGCGAGGGGGTGGGGTGAGGCAAGCAAGAAGGCTCACAACGACGTATGAGTGTATGTCTGTGTCGTTGTCTTGTGACTAGCACTCGGAGTCATCTGAGGGATCTGCCGTGCTACGCCTCGCCACCGTCTTTGCGCTGGGCAGCTCACCCATGGCGAAAAGGTCATCCTTACGACGTCGTTCCTGTTTGGCGCGCTCGAGGGCGTTCTGGATTTGCTCCTTTTGCTCCAAGGCCTCGGCCTCATCGCTGGAGAGCTCGATGCGACGCAGCATGCGCAGCTGCTCCACCTTCTTCTCCTCCAGCGCGTTGCGCAGGTCTTCGCATTCGCACACCTTCACATCAAACTGCGCCTTCCACTTGTGCAGCTCTTCCTGCAGCTTCTGGATCTTCTTCTTCAGCTTCTTCTGACGGTGGGACTTCTCACTCATGTCGACGTCGCGCTGCTGGGCAAACTCGGCGACGCGCTTGTTAATGAGCTGCTGCATCTGCGCATCCTTGTTCTCCAGTTGCTCACGGAGCTGATGCTCAAGCGCTACAAAGGCTTCAGTCTTGTCCCGCAGTGAGACCTGGAAATACTCTGCTTTCTCGTTGTTCTTGACGATGATTGCCTTCTGCTTCTCCAGTAAGGTGCGCAGCTGCTCCATCTGGTCAGAGCGCTCGCGCAGGCGGGTCTCCAGCCGAGTCACCTCATCCTCAGATTGGGTAGCCGCCGCCAGCTTCGCTTCGTATCCTTGCTGCACCTTGGCAAGCTGCCGGTCCTGCTGCGCCATGGCAGACTCCAGCTTGGCGAGCTCCGTGCGTTGGGCCTCCAGTTCCGCGTAGAGAGCCTCGCGAGAGGCAGTCACGTGCACCACCTTGGCCTTCGTCTCCTTAAGCTCCGCCTGAAGGCTGCTAATGGTCGCTGCACTTGTGGACTGCTGCAGTTCCAACGGCACAGCTGAGTCGTCCGTCGTGTTCTTCATGGGGATGGAGGCTGAGTTCTGCTGGGGTGCAGCAACCGCGGCAGCCGAGTCAGACACCACGGATGTCGCCGCCATCAGCTGGTGTCGCAGCTTCTTATTTTCCTCACGTAGAAGCTTGATCGCTGTCGCACCATTGTCATCGAGCTTGATTGCCGCCATCAGCTTCTGCTGCTGCATCATAGGCACCGCCACTTGGTCATCGCCGCTGCTACCCCCAAGCCCAAGCGAGATTCCCTTCCATTCGGCCAGCTCCTCCTTCACTTCTGCCAGGTGTCGCTCCAGCTGCGCCTTGTTGGACTTAAGCTCTTTCTCGGTGGCCTTGTGCTCAGCCTGCGACGCATTGAGGTCGTCTGTCAGGGACTGAATCTTCTCCAGCAAGGCCGCTTCACTGCCTCCTTCAACCTTCTTCTTGGTGTTTCGCAGCACCTCCTCGAGTGACGTAGTGGCCTGCAGCTGCTCCAGTGTCTTCGCTGCCTTCTCCTCTGGCGTTAGGAAGTAATTGTAACACTGCGACCAGACGTCGCTCAGCTGCGACTGAATTGTCACCGCGTTGCTCTCGGAGATCTGCAGCTGATTCTGCAGCTGGACAACCTCGTCCTCCATAGAAAGGAGACGAGTGTTGAATGTCTGCCGCTCCGCTGCAAGAGTGGCCTTCGTCGTCTCGTAGTCGACCAGATCCGCCTCGCGGCTCTTCGTGGCGTTGTCCAGCTGCACCTCCAGTTGACCAATCTTCTCCTGCAACTGCATCACTTCATTTTCCAGCCCTGCCGTGCCCTCATTCTGGTACTTGGCCAGTTTTGCGCGCAGATCCTTCACCGTTTCCGTCAACTCCGCGATCGTTCGATCCTTCGAGTCCATGTTCACAACTGGCTTGTTCTTTATCTGCTTGGCGCGGTCGGCAAAGCGCAGCGTCGACACAGTCTCCGACATGTTGCGCTCGCTGGGATTGATGTTGGCAAACATGACGGTTTTGCTGTTGCCGCCAAGCGAGTCCTTCAGCAGCATCGTCAGAGGGCTGCTTCGGAATGGCACGTGTGCGCCGCCCTTGACAATGGTGTCGATGACGGTGCCGAGAGCGCTCAGTGAAAGGTTGATGTTGCACCCCTCCTTCAGCGTGTCGCCAGAGGCGCCGGTCTTGCCCTGGCGCTCCGAGCCGGCCAGATCTACCAGGTTCAGCTTGCTCGACACAGCGCGGGTTCTGCCGTCCTCGAGGGTCTCGGTACACTCCAGAATGAGAGAGAAAACAGAGTGCGAGCGGCTGCTATCGGTGTTCAGCTCTGTGGACGCGACGCGGCGGCGGTCCGTGCCCTCCTCCAGATGCCGGATGACATCCTCTGGGAACTTGACCTGCGCCACAACAGCGCCCTGCACAAAGAAGGTGTGGTCCTTCGCCTCACGGATGTCCAAGGACACCTGCTGCTTCGCTAACAGGTCACGCACCTTGCCATTGTACAACTCCATGAAGGAGACGTACATGTTGACAGAGGTGCCCGGCGCCTCGTCCTTCATCATTTTCACGGTGTTGAAAATGTGCTTAACACAGCGCGGAATGACTCCCTCAAGCGCATTGTCGCCCATCACACCCGTCATAGTGTGCGTCTTACCGGAGCCGGACTGGCCGTAGGCAAATACGGTCGCGTTGAAGCCGCTGAGTACAGACTCGGTCAGTGGCATAATGAACTGAGTGAAGATGTCCTGCTGGGAGAAGTTGTTGTTGATCACCGCATCGAATGTCCAGCGATCGGGCTCACCAATGACGCTCTTCACAGTCACGGTGTTCTGCACCATGTCAAGGTCGACGCAGGTCTTATGACCCACCGCCTTTTCCTTCTCACTAAAAGGACGGCATCGGACGAGCACCCTAATGTTCTCCGCCGCAGCGGCGTTTTCCTTCTTGCCCATTGAGGACGAAGGTGCACACGAGGAGCGGGACTGCGCTGTGTGTGTGTGTGTGTGCGTGTGTGTGGGGTAGCCAAACGGGAAAGACACAGCGGCTTCACTCACCGTGAGAGGAGAACACCCCTCCACCCCCCTCCCGCAGCCGACAGAAAAAAAGTGACACGAGGAGAAGGAGAGGGGTGCGCGTGCGTGTGTGCGAGGGCAGAGCGGAGAAGTAGTCGTCGGAAGACCGAACGAAGTGTGGAAGAAAAGAGGGAGGGAGGCAATACCGCGCCGCACAAATATTACGATGAGTTGCTGAGAGCTGGATGAGTGTGGAGGAGCTGACCACAAGACCAGTGCGTTTCGCGCAGGTCGATAAGAAGGTGATCACGACAAGAACAAAGACGAGTCCGACAACGAAAAAAATAATCACCGCAGCAACACACACATACACGGCTGATATGGGTGGGACTTCTGTACAATAAGGGGGTGGGGTGCGAATGCCATGGAAGAAAGAGGGGGCGCAAAGTGGGATTGAGAGTGAAGAGAGCGACAGGGGAGAGTGCGGGGCAGGGAAGGGAGAGGGAGGGGGAGAGGTGGGGGGCACTACCCCCCCTCTCCACGTACAGAGGCAGACGCGAGGCACCGCTGAATGCACCGGTAGGAGTCTACGGACACTGTGTGTGTGTGTGTGTGTGCCGCCGTACTGGTAGCCAAAAAGGCTTCTCAGAACCTCCTCTACCTCTAGACGCTTGCTTTCTCTCGCTGACTTTTCCCATGACACCCCTCTACACACACACACACACACACACACACACACACACATAGACGTAGGTGGGCACACAAGATGGCAACTGCCACACCTCATTTGCCTTTTTGTTTAGGCGAGAGTGTATTAGACGGAGCGAGGTGACTTCTTATCGATGCTTTTCTCCTCGGGGCGTGCCAAGTCACTGCCACAATGGCGGGCGCAGTTGACAGCGTTCCCTGAGAGGGTCACGAGACAGAGGGAGCGACGTGGCAGACATCGAACATCATACGCACCACTGCCGTTCCAATCAGGCATGCCACCGTGATTAACGGAAAGCACCGAGGTAGCTGCAACAGTCAATCAACTGAGCGACCGACTGAGGCGGAGTTGACTATCAAGTCTTTCCCCAGGGCCACTCACCACTACCGCCGCAGGTGAGGCATATGGGAGAGGGAGGAAAGGGGGACGCCTAGGACTCTTTTTTCCTACTTCAATTCTGTAACGTGTGGCGTCGCTGCGGCAGCTTCATCCTCCCACGCCTTCAGCACCGCCAGCACATCTGCCGACACCACCGGCTCAACAACTAGCGGCAGAGGCGTTTCATGCAGCGTCGGGCGCAGGTGCATACCGTTCAGCACCTGCAAGGCCCGCACCGCGGCTGCGGTCGAAGTGAACACTACCTCAAGCGTCTTCGTGTTTGGGTGGATCGTGGCTACTGTGTCACCGCGAGGAAGATCACCCAGCATGGAGGCTTCTGCGGAGGCAGGAGGTGCTGAAGAAAACTTGGAGTGCATCTTTCTCGATAAGTATTGAAGAGGTGCTGTTGCAGTCGGTGAGTTCGCGCCTTCTTGCACTGTGCCGTGTGTGTGACCGGCTGCTGCTGCGGCAGGTATGCTGTCAGAGCAGCGGTGCACCATACAGCTCACCAGCTCATTGGCGTTGTTCCCCTTGCAAACGTGCTGAATGCAAAGCTCCCGCACCTCCATAGCACCCATGTTCAGAGGTACGTTGTGCACCCGAACGACCTGGCTCGAAAGACGAGTGACACCGGCTGCATCAATGAAGGTGCCGAGTGCGTACCGCCGCTGCAGCTGCTGGAGCAGCTTCGCACGACTCAGTGATTTTTCCGCAGGGGGAATGCTTGCAGTAGCTTTCTCCGTGTCGATCCCGGACGCCGCCATGCGATCGACGACGGCGCCAAGACGATCGGCGGCGAAGATGTTGGTGATGAGCTGATCTAGCCGAGCCTGCAAAGTGGCGACCTGCTCTGCTAGTTGTGCGTTTGATGGGGGAGTGGCAGGTGTGACTGTTGTGGTGGCGTGTGACACGGCCACAAGGGAGGTACCATCGTCATAGCTTGCAGAAGGCGAGATGGATGTATCGGAGAGAGGCACCGCCGCTGAGTGAGCAGCACCCGTTCCCCTACCACTACCTGTCGCTGCTTGTGTATCGGCAGACCCGGCAAGCTGCCGCCGTTCCATCTGTTGCACGAGCAGGTCGGTGTTTCGCTGGCCCAGCACCACTTCCCCCATTGCTCGATGCACCTCGTTGAGCTGTCCGTGCAGGCCGTCCGCGGTGCTACCCAGCTGCGCCACACGTCGCGTCAGAAGCAACAGCTCCTGCTGCATCAAGCGGATTGTCTCTTCCTGTGTGCGTAGCGTGTGTTGAATACGCCGTGTGAGCTCGCGAAGCTGATCGACAGTGTGCGTGAGGGTCGAGAGTGTTGATGACGACGCTGGCGCATCCACCGCCGGGGAAGCAGAAGGTGCCGCACTCGTGCGAGTGCCCCCCGTTGCAGGACGAGATGCGCTTGCCTGTCCTCCCGGCGGGGGGGCACTGCCACAAGCCTTCCAGGTTTGCTTATCCTCTCCATCGAAACAGGAGGTCCTGCAAAGGCAAAGTGGCGAGCGTGCCAGCCAAAGTTGGCACACTGTCTTCTTCCACATATGAGCGTGTACTGGAGAGAAGGATGACTGGGGGGGGCCAAGAACGAAAGGTGTTGACACGTGCGTGAGAAGGAAAAGGGGCGTGTGAGCCTCACTTAGAACGCCCCCCCCTCCCCCTCCTCCACTCGTTCGCTTCCCCTTCCTTTGCCCTGACAGCGGACTTACCGACCAGCGGTGTGCGGAGGGGCGGGGAGGGGGGGAGAGGGAGGGAACAATAGGGGAGAGGCAGAATGATGTGCACCTTGCGTGTCCCTCCAGCTCTGTTGCACAGAGTAAAGTGAGAGATGTTCAGGTCTTCACAGAGAGGGTAGGGACACCTCCCCCTCCTACATGAGAGGGCAGGTGGGCTGGTGGAGGGAGATAACGTGTGCGATCACCGACGTGATCGGCAGCGTTCTCCAAACACGGTATGGAGGGGCAAGGGCGTGAGCTCATCATCCCCCTGTCACTGTCTCAGTCCCTCTGTGCCTGTTCTCAGCTATTTTATCCGTTTCTTTTAATGGTGAGGAAGCCTTGTCCTGCCGCAGAAGTTGGAGGAGAAGAGATACGCCGTAGCGTGACTCATCGCGCACACTCGGGGGGAGGGGAGGGGGTTGCACGAAGGAGAAGAGGAAGAGGTGGTGGTGGTGGGAGACTGGGACGGGTTGTGCATGTGTGTTAATGCAGGCGATTATCGCGCCGCCACTCCCCGGGTTCCCTCATTCCCAATTTCTTCCCAGACATAAAAAGTCACAGACGACGAGAGGTCCACTGTTCGAGTTAGAGGAAGACAACTGTTGGTTGGGTAGTGGGGCCTATTGGGGGCGGGGTCGCGGGGACAGCCACGACGACGGCGGTGATCGTTCGTACTTTAACTTCGCTTCATCCCTCCCCCAAGAGATACGTGACACTGCCTTACTCGCCCTCCTCTCTCCTTTTTCTTGCCTCGCTTAGCTGGCGTCGCGTATGCGCTTCAGCTTTCCATCAAAGAGGCGATGGCGGCCTGCACGACCAAGGCGCACCCCACCGCAGCGCTGGAAGAGCTCCTTGTCAGACATACGAGTGACATCGCTCACGTGCTCGCTCTTCAGCCGCTTACTACTAGTATGAACGTCGTCGCTGCTATTATCATCCTCGCTATTACTATTCGAGAGGGAGGACGACAGGACGCGGGGCCGCCGCTTCAATTGGGCGCGAGCTGCGGCCGACACCTCTTCTTCTGGCTTGTTGTTCGCGTTGCTGCTGCTGGCACAGCTTCTGGTGGAGCTCACATCGCTCAGCTCATCCTCACTGTCTACCAGACCTTCAGAGGCATCGGCTTGGTCGACATACGATTTGTTCGGCTGCTGCTGTCGCTTCTTCGTCACTTTGCAGAGCTGGCCGTAGATGGCGTCGAGTTCGACGGCGTGTGACGAAGCCGAGCTGCCGCCCTGTGCAGGGTCAGCGGCGTGGCCGAGGCCGGTAGCAGTGTGAGGATCGCGGCGAGTCACCTTCACGTAAGACTTGGTGCCAGTGCGCTCCTTGCCAAGTCCCTCGCCCTCCTTCCACCCGTACTTCTCCATCATCTTCTTGGCCAAAGCGGACATGGTTATTGCTCTTGATGAAAGTGTGCCGTCTAGCTGAGCTCCTTTTTTCCCTTCTTTTTGTTGTTGTTTCCGTGGCGGCGACGTGTGTGTGTGTGGTGTGTGTGTGTGTGCGGACTTGTGGTTTGGTGTGATGCGTAGGTGCCCAGCCTCACAGACACACGTGAGTAACATCCACAGAAACAGGCGTCAAGGACGTTGTGAAGGAGAAAAAGGCGCACAAGAAGCAAAGAAGGGCAGTTGAGGTCAGAGGGGGAGAAGGGGAGGGGAGGGCAGAGAGGGTATTGCTGCGTAGGCACTGAAGAGGAGATGCATGGATGGATGGAGGTGAGAGAGAGAGGAGGAAAGTCCAGCACTATTGCGCGTGTTCCTTTTTGGCAGCACAGAACGGACATTGAGCAAACGTGTACCTCGGCGTTTGCGTGCGCGCAAGTGCAGCTGCTATGCTTCCCTCTCTGCCTCTCCTTCCCGTCTCCACAGTTCGCGCACCACAACGTCTTCCCACACAACCCTCAAAAAACCGCACCACGTCGCACAGGTCGCGCGGGCCCAGCGGAGAGAATGAGCGAGAGAGGCTGCGAGGCGACACGCACAGAGCGCGTAGGCAACCCTCGCGCAGTTCGCCAAAATCAGTGCAGCAGCTGCACTTCCGGGGCGAGCTACTCCCCCTCCTTCCCCCCTTCCACACACACGTACCCATGGCAGTGCATACACGTACCGCGATGCAGTGGAGAAGGAATCACGGCGTTTTGTTGCTCATCAGGGAAGAAGCAAACATTGCATCAAAGTGCCCGGAAAAGAAAGGAATCCTGACACACACCCAGAGACCGGCAGGCGCGCACACACAAGCAATAGGGAGACATAAGCGCCGATGAAAAAGCGCAAAGAAAGGCAGTGGAGGGGGAGGGGAAACAAACGGCACCACGGCATCCGCCACTCTACACATACATACACAAATACACCGAAGCAGTTGCTTGTTACTAAGTCACTGTCCCACACAGCGACGGCAGCAGCAGCAGCAGCAGCCGGGGGAGGGAGGAGACGTGAAGAGTGAACGGAGAGAGGAAGACCGCCAAGACACCCCCAACGAAGGGAAAAAAGCACGAAACCAGGAGTAACGACATACAACTCAACAGAACACGTACCACCAACTCACCGACGAAACAGATATACAAAGAGAGCAGGCGAACACACACACACACACACACGCACACACAGGCAAAAGAAAAGAAAGGAGAAGAACTCACAGAGATAAGTTAGAGAGAGAGGGAGAGGGAGGGAGACAAAAGGAATGAAAATAGCAACAGAGGAGTGGCGGGGAGTAGCGTGCGTGCATGCGTGTGTGTTGTGTCGGCTAACAGAGGTAGGTTGGCTATTAGAAAGACGAGGGGAAGGTAGTGAGTTGAACGGAACAGAGAGGGTGGCGGGAAGATGAGACAAAGGTACGCGCTCACACATAGGCGTAGACACAGATGCACACCGACTCTCGTGTGGACGCAGAGGCATTACCCACTACCACCGACGCGTTTCCCAGCAGATCGACACGCACAGACAGACAAGCACGCAGCGGCCTACTCGAACGAAAGCAAACGAGAGCAAGAGCGCGAGAACGAGCAAAGGAGAAGGGAACAGAAACTCAGGCTAGATCGACATCAAGACAGAAGTACTGAAGACCAAACAGCAAAAATAAGCAAAAAAGGACGACGTGGGTGAGAGAGAAGAGAAGAGGAGAGAAGAAGGGGGGGGTCGTGGCTGATCTCGTACACACACACACACATGCTCACACATACACACATACACACACACACACATGCACAGCCAAACAAACGACGAAGAATCGAACGCTGCAAGCCAAAGCGAAGTACGGGCGCACACCCACACAGAATCGAGAGCACCACACAAACCACCACACAAGAGGAAAGGGACTTCTCTGTTGTACGGATTAGATAAAGCACAGATACAGTCACAGAGATGAGGCACCTCCTACGTCCAGAGGGAGGGAGTAGATATGATGATGACTGTGGTGTGCGTGTGAGGTAGGGTGAGATGAGGAGATCGGGGAAGCTACAATGAAGGAGCCTCGGAAGAGAAAATTCGTAGAAGATCCAGATGAAGAGAGGCAGATAAGCAAGCAAGGAACTAGCGCCGAGACAAAAAAAAAAGAAGGGAGCGAATACCCTCTCTGACTCCGGCGACAGTGAAAGAGAGTGAGTTTGAGATGGAGAGAGGGAAATTCAAAACGAAAGAAAACACGTAAGCATGCGCACACGTACGCGCGTAATGGGGAAGAGGGGGAGGGGGGGGAAAGGGCGCAAGAACAAAAGTGACGCTTTCCCCTCCTCCCCCTTTTCGCCTTTTATTTCTCTTCTTTGCCTTCCTGAAGGACCTGTGAAAGTCATAATGCGTCCACGTACGCGTGTGTAGGAACTGCGCATATATGCATATACATATACACGTCTGTCTGTGTGGGTGCGTGTGTTTCGGCAGTTTCCTCCTTTTATTGCTTCGCTTGCCGTGCTCGATGTGTGCCTTGTCTTTCCCTTCGCTTCTCTCCTATTCCCTCTCCAGTGTCTGCGCGTATGGGCCAGCTTATATATAGAAAGAACCTACACAACACATTCAGGAGCGCGTATGTGTGCGTCTCTGTTGTCATCACTCGCATGTAGAGCAGGTTGAAAGTGTATTCGCCAGCTGAATGCGACAATTTCAAAAGAGGAGGGTCACACACACACACACACACACAGACAAGTAAAGGGAAAGAGAAGGAGTGGAGAGGGAAGGGGAGAGAGCAGAGAGGAGGGAAGTAATCATGGCACAATTAATAAGGGGTCATACAGAATAAGAAAGGTGGAAGACCAGAGAAGGCGGTGGTTTCGATAATACGAGAAAAAAAGCGGAGGAGATGGAGACCGATGAGCGGCTAAGATAATTTTCGGGAAAACAAAGCACAAAACACACAGTACCCCAGAGACACAGTGAGAGAACGGATCCACACATCAGCACGTTTGAGAACGGGGTTGTGCCATCGCAGTGGCAAGCCACCACCACCATTAGCACAGCGAGATTCGGAGAGAAACGCAGGAGACAGAAAAGAGAGTAAGGAGGCGACGCTTCAGGTTGCTCTCTCTCTCTCTCTCTCTCTGGCTCGCCAGCTAACAGAGACACTCGCACATGAGCACTACACCGATTGGTGCCACAGCCAAGTGAGTAACAAAGACGACCATGCAGGAAAAGAGAGGAGGAGGAGGAGGAGGGGGGAGGAGGAGGACTCGAACAGGATCGAGAAGAAGAGGAAAATACGGTCCAGGGGCACATAAAAGGCGTACGTGCAAACATGACAAAAAAAAGCGACAGAAAAATAATGAAATTTTCGTCTGTGAGGTCGTCTTGTCTCCGCCCTCCTCCTCCCCCCTTTTTTTTTGCTCCTCGTCCCTCCCCCCCTACACCCACTACAGTCGATGGGTCCGCCCTTTTTTTTTGTTCTACCGCCTCTGCACCCACCCAGTCATTTTTGGGTGTGTTCCATCGGCCCTCCCCCCTCGCCATCTCACCTTTTCGCGTCCTCACCTCCCTACCAACCCCCCTCGCGCTTACGCCACACTCTCCTCCTAACCCTCCTTCCCTTTTTTTCCATAGATGCGATCAGACAGCACCGCAGCGCAGGCGCGTCTCTCGCTTTCTCTGTAGAGAGAGAGGGAGCGGGTCAGCGCGTTGAGAAGAGGGATGGTTAGGTGCGCGTGGAGTACCGTAATGGGAGAGCTGTGGAATAGGGGAAAGATGAGGGGGGGGTGAAAGAGACAAGGACAGAGCACGGGACTAGAGGGTTGCATGTGAAGGACAAAGAGCCGACGAGCGAGTGAGAGAGCGAAGGTTATGAGGATGGGTAGGTGAAGTAGGTTAGAAGGAAGGGAGGGAGGGAGGAAGGGCAGAGTTGGGCGTAGCGACCGCATACATACAGACCCCTCCACAGACACACACATGGGACTTCTCGCGAAAAAGGAAAAGAGGAAGATGAGGAGGAAATATCGATATGATATTGTTCGCTACACACCAAACGCAGCCAAACATACACGGCAACAAACATGAAGAGCGTAAATAATAAAAAAAGGACACAGGAAAACACTGCGTGCATGTGCACTTCCTCTTCCTCCTTCGTTATCTCCCTCAGTTGAACTGTTGCCTACCCATTCTTCTCCCTTCCTCGCGGCAGCCATTCATGTGGTGCAGTCAACCGCACTGTCTTTTGCCCGCCTCCTCTTCCCTCTTTTTTTTTCGCGCTTATCCACTTTACGTGTGTGCCCCCACACTCACTCACGCACACGCGCTTCTGGATGTCATCGATCATGCTACTGCTGCCTCTCTCCCTCGTTCTACCTAGCGTTTCATAGACGTCGTCACCTTCCACTCCCCTTCCCCGTCTATACATAACTGTCGCCTTCCTTCTCTCGCTGTCGTCGTTTCCATGGCTTGTCTGTTGTAAAAACGGATAGGAGGGGTGCGCACGGGAATGGGGAGAGGGAGGGGGGGGGGCCACACACGCAGTCACTTTTTATGCGTTGTTGGAGCGACCGCTACCACTGTTCATGGCAATCCCGTGCTCTACCTGGATCTGGTGAAAGACACTGCTGGACAAGGATGTGTTGGTCGTTGCGTTCGCCGAGGAGGAGAGAACGCGGTGCGCGCCGGTGAGGGTGGAGCGGCAGCTGCGAGTTTCGCCCCCAGAGCACTCAGAGAAGGCGGAGTGGTTGCTGGGTGCCACGTTCTTGCCTGTGCGACTGCGTGGGCCCCGGATGCTGCCGGCGCCGCTGCTGACTTCCGGCTTTACTGCACGCGGGTGCTTGACGTTGGCACTGGTGCTACGTGCCGCGCTGCCACTCGGCCGCCGAGAGGCTTGTCCACTAAGGCTGGCAATCGCAGCCCGATCGAGGTGACCTGGATTGCTAGCACTTTCGTGCATGAGCGCTGTCCATGCCTGTTGATGCTGCAGCACCTGAGAGATACTCCGAACGCTTCCACTCGTGACACCCGACAGCGGCGCGGCGCCTTGACAGGGGTTCATTGGGCGGACACCACGCTCCATCATGTACATGTGGTAGTTCGAACCACCACTACCGCCGAAATGGGAGATGCGACACAGCGAGTCGCTCACCTCGGTGTCGATTGTTGAGCGGCCGTCGTTGTTGATGTTGTTGGCAGTGGCGTTCGCCAAGTAGTTTGACATGAGGTGTGCCCCTGGTAAACAGCCGGCAGGGGAGCTGCGTGAATGAGAGCGAGCAGCCACACCGGTGTTTGCGCCGAATAGACTCGCTGCCATGGTTGCCGTTGCTGCTGATGGCACTGTTGCTAGGGATTGGAGGCCCACACCGCCGCTGCGTGGCGAGGTTCGCAGAACGCCGTGTGGTGGCGAGACGTAGCCACCGTTGCTGTTGCTGCTGGCATTATGGTTACTTCGGTATGCAAACTGAGGTTGCCACTGCGGGTTGTGGGCCATGTTCGCCTCCAGTATGATACCGGTGAGGAGGCTCAGCTCCTCTTCGAAGATGTGCGGATCGAGCCCGGAAACAACACCTGCAGCAGATGTGGTGGAGGGTTGCGGTGCAGCCGGCGAGCTTGTTGTTCGCGGATCGCCACCGGGGGAGGCTACGGACGTGCTGCTGGTACCGCCACTGCCGCTGTACCCGTGCAGATGCAGCTCACCGCGGCATGCAGATACCATCTGGTGGATGAGCCGAGCACATTGGTCTCTATCTTGAGTTATGGCCGATGCTTGACACGCACCAGCCACTGAAGGTAGCCGTCTCGCAGCGCCCTGAAGCAGAACACTAGGACTGCAGCGTTGATTGCTTCCCGCCCCACCACTGTAATGAGAAGTTGAGGAGACGACGAGGCCGCTGCTGCCTGCATAGCAGCCGGCAGCCAAAGGTGGAGTGGCCCCAGATGGCGAGTGAGTGCTAGCGTTAGACGGGCTGCGGTTACGGAAGGGAGCTTGTGCATTGCCATTACTAGCGGCCGCATCCTGCTGAAGAACAATATCGAATTGATCTAGCTCCCCGTCCTCTGGTACAATACCTGGAGTGATCGCGGTATGAGTGTTGACTGCATCGTGCAGCACGGGCTCCTCAATGGTGACCAATGAAGCTGAGGCTGCGTGCGTAGGTGCAGGCAGCCACGGCGAGGTCACCAGCCGCGAGGCGTTGGCACTAAGGCTGCAGCTTCCATTCATGCTTGGCCCTCCGGTGAGGTGACGCGCGTATATACTCTCCACGTTGAACTCGATTGGCGAGGAGGGCTGTCCGGCACTGCTGCGGTGCAGTGCCGCATCTACGCTGTCCATGACTGGCGTTCTTTCGCTTTAGCCCACGTCTTTGTCTCCGTACGCGCACACAAGCACAGACGCAAACGTACAGACGGACTGACAAGCGATGCGTGCGTGTCTGTGCGTTTTGTATATTCGTTTACAGCTGGCTGGTGGGAGAGGGGTGCCGTAGAAATTATATACACACCGACACCCACAAAGGCTGAGCTTCTTCAGAACAACGAGGGATGTGCGTTTGAGGCCTTGACTGTGCGTGTTTTCGTTCGTGAGGGCAGGCGGGAATGCCGACAAGGCTGAGGTGTGTTGAGGGAGCGGGCGAGCGCCTAGAAATGCCTGAGGTGTAGGTGCAGATGAAACAGGGTGAGAGGGAGACACGGAAAAGGAAGCTGAGCCAAGGTGTGAAGGTGGCGCCACCTTTTTGGAGAAGAATAACGGAGGAGAAACACACAATAGGGAAGAGGAACAACAGACAAGGCGAAAGTATCAACGCGGAGAACAGCAAACCCTTCAAAGACACACACACCAACAACACACACACACACACACACACACCAACAACACACAACAACAACAACAAAGGAGGGGGAAGACACGCACAGTGAGCGAGAGAAAAAGTGCGGAACACAAAAGGCTGTAGTAGTACTAGTAGTGGTGGTAGTAGTAGTAGTAGTAGCAATAACAAACGAAGAAGGATAGAACGGGGCAAGAGAGGGAGAGAAGACAAAGAGACAAAGAGAAGAGAGAGAGGGGGTCGAAGACAGTAGTACACACACGTACAAAAGGAACACCAGTGTAAACTGGCGAAAGAAGAAAAAGGGGGGGAGCGCAGAAAGAGAGGGAGCCACAGTACAAGGGGTGCCGCTATATATATATATATATATATATAGGTAGGGAAAGAGAGAGAGAGAGAGAGAGAGAGAGAGCGTGTGTGTGTGTATGTGTATGAAGGCTGCCGTTTCGAAGGAACAAGGAAGAACAGAGACAACGCAACTCCCACCTGGAAGAGAGGGGAGGGGGAGGAGGAGGAGGGCGGGGGGAGAGGCGTATAGGTGTATACGAGCTTGCGTGTACGAAAGCAAACAAGTGGAGAAGGGGGAAGGCCAGCGACGGAAAACCGAGTCAAAGAAGCTGGAGAAGTTGAGAGTGTGCACGTCCACAGGCAGGGTGACACCAGGACGTGTGGGCACGTGCGTGCGTGTGTGTGCGGAGGCTTCTACTTCTTCCTCTCCGACTTCCTCTTCGAGGCGCTTTCTCTCGCCCCCTTTTCCCTTTCTTCTCTAGCTGTGAAGACGACCAAAGACACAAAGAAAGGAGGAAGGAGGAGGGGGGGGGAAGAGCGACCAAAAGTGGAGCGAGGGTTAAGGATGCGCGTCGAAGTAGTGCAGCGACACTACACAGCTACTCCTCCTGCTACACAGCTGCTCAAGACACAGAGGGAGAAGAAAGCACAAGAGAGTGAAAGGCGGTGAGGTGCGGAGGGGATGGGTTAGAGGTTTGTGTATGTGCGAGGGAGGGAAAAAGGAACACCGGAAAAACACCACCCCTAACCGACGCAAACCCGGAGGCAAAACGTATTCGTGCGCTTTCTCCCGCAACAACAGTCGAACAACAAGCAAAAAACGGAATGAGCGTGTCGTCTTTGATCTTCTTCTTCTCCTTCTTGGCCACACAGGCTCTTTCCTTCTTTTTTTTTGTATTTGTATTTGGTTGTTAGTTTCCGTCGTCTCTATTCCCTCTCTTCGAGTCTCCCCAAAGGAGGGGAGGAGGGAGGAGGAGAAGGGGGGGGAGGGGAGGGGAGGGGAGGCAGGGGAAGGGAAAACAAACTTATACCGCTGACTCTTCCTTAGACTGGCCCAACCTTTTTTTCCTTTATTGTTTCGTACACCACCCTGGTATCACCACTGCCTCACAAACAACCAGCAGGGCGTGGCGGCGTGTTTAGGCGCATCGAATGCAGAGATGCAGAGCGTGGAGAAGGAAAGAGAGAGAGAGAGTGTGTGTGTGTGTGTGCGTTGTTCAGGAGGGAGAAGTTCAGCAAGGGAGGTGCGTCATCGTGAAAAGAACATCATTTCCTGCCCATTCCCTTCGACTCGCACACGTTCAGGTGTGTAGAGAGCGAGTCACAAGACTGACAGGCTGGTTGGCTGGGAAAGAGAGGGGGCTTTCCCGCCAACATTGCACGTAGCACCTGTAGCATTCATATGCGTGCTGGCCATGTGCGCACCACGCTTTTTTCCCGTTTAACGGACTCGCCCTTTGGCTTGTCTTTGCGTGTGCCTCTTCTTTTTCTCGTTTGTTCCCTCTGGCTCTCTAGCTCATATACAACCCACCCCAGGCACGCTGGCCGATTGAGGCGTCCCTTCCGAGTGTCCATCTCCATCGATAACGAAGAAAGGCAAGAACACCGCCAGCAAGGACAACAAACACGCTCGCATTGCTCTGGTTGAAGGAGAAGAGGTGAGGGTGGGAGCGGGTCAGGGGGCGCCATGTACACCGATGATTACACACGCACACACACTCATCCATAGGTACATCAGCTCACATCTGCGTCCACCAGCTGTCAATAGTTCGTCATTGCTGCTGCTGGCGCTGCGTTGTGTCTTCGAACCAACTCAGCGTCGTTGCTGCCGGTGCCCGAGGCGGTGTGCCACCGCCCCCTTCAGTGCAAGCAGACGAAGTCGAGACATGAGCAGCTGTCATACCCGGTGTCGAAGAGAGGGCTGATGTGTTGCTTGTCGGTTCCACATCCTCGAAGAGGCTCAGCGCGCTCGTTGGCGGGTGCTGCGAGGGCTGTGTGTCTGCAGTATACCACAGTGGAGTGCTTGACACAGGTGCCGCGGTGGAGACAGAAGACGTACTCATTACCTCTGTGCGCGCGCGTGGGTAGTGTGGCTGATGAGCATCACCAAAACCTCGGACGCTGTCTCGATTCTGCCAAGCGGTGCCGTCGCACCAAGCCGTCGACATGGGCCTCCTCCCATCAGTCCTTCTCGAGGGATACTCAGGCGACGTGGCTGCAGGCGCCATTTGCTGAAAGGGAAGTGCCGGGGAAAGTTGTAGCGCTGCCAGCAGCATCTTTGTCGTCGGCGCGAGAAGAGCGGCAGCAGACGGCCTTGTAGCGCTCCGGAAACTTGCAACAACTTCCTTTACTGCCTTCTCCACATCGAAGCCGTCGCCCCCAAGCCCTGCATCGACAGTACGGTTCGCTGCAACAAACTGATGAGAGACACGAAGCACCTCTAGCCACACCGGGTCTCGGCGAATACGTGAGGCACCCAGTACAGTAGCTGTGCTGTGTCGCTGGCCTCCCAACGGCAATGCGGCTAACTCGCTGCATGCAGATGCGACCGACGTACTAGAGGAGCCTTGATGCTTACGTGGGATATCGATGAAAGTAAGAAATCCGTGTCCCTTCGCACACTTATCCAGGGCCACAAACCTTGTGGACGCTTCTGCCGCCGCCGCTGCCATCGTCTCCGTCGCGTCCGGGCTTGGGTGTACAACGGTGGCTTCGAAGTAGCAATGAAGGTGTGCGGCGAACCAATAGGGTGCCTTCGCCTCCTGCAGCAGGCGCATAGTGTGCGGGTTGCCCAAGGCGTGGCGGCAGATGTCATCCTTGAAGTATGGCTTGAAGCGCAGCAGCTGTGCCTCATCGCCGTAGGCGGTGATGCCCACAGGCCAGTCGTGGGAGAGAAAGAGGTCGACCATCGGTGGCAACGCTGCAGGCGATGCGGCTGGGGTTACCTTGGTCGTCTCAATGCTGCTGCTGCTGCGCAGTTCCTGGGTGGCGCGCAGGTAGGCGTGCAGTTTTTCGACTTCGATCCGCCGCACATGATAGGCAGATTTCTTAGCCATGGGATTCACAGCGTACGGCCGAGGTGGATACGGGCGGTCGTAGTCTGGTTCCTTGAAGATGCCGCTGAGTCCTGCGATGGTGAGACAGTCGTCGATGGTGACAACAGAGGAATGGCCTAGGTAGAAGACGTTAGGCGCCACGAAGCCACCATAGCTCTCCTGCGCCAGGAGGTCAGAGTTCTCGTGGTTGCCGCCTACAAAGATGGTCAGGTACGGCGCCGCGGTTTGCGCCTTGTGTACGGCGGACGCATCGGATACGTCGGCGTAGTATTTGTGGAAGTCGCCAAGTACTTTGTACTTGTCTGGCACTGCCATGCTGTCTAGGTCCCCGGCCGTCCGCACGGCCTGGAAATCACCGCAACAGAGCAGCACATCGATTCGCTTGCCAGTCTGTCGCTCATGCTCGCTGCAGGAGTTGTAGATGCGATCGAGCTCTCCATGACAGCACCCCTGCACAGCAATATGGTAGAAGCGCTCATTCCACGAGCCTGATGGAGACGCTGACGTGGTCACAGCTGTGCCTGACTGACCTGCAGTGGATGCTGTAGGACTGGGCAAGGCGCTGTCCCCGCTTGCCTTCAGCGTGGCGAAGATTTTGTGCGCTAGCGACATACTGCCCCCCTCCCTAGAGAAACAGAGAATAGGCTATGTTAGGGCAGCGCCGTTTTACCTGCGTACGTGCACGGCTGATCTTTTTTCCACCACTGAAGCGCGGAGGGCAACACATGCGTGTAGTGAGGGGGGGGGGAGAGGGGACAGAGTGGAAGTGATGCGTGAGTGATTCTCGTGGCATGCTACTAACCTGTCTACTCTGAAAGCTCCTCACTGCACGCAGAGCGACTGAGAAGGCGAATCCTATCAATCAAGGCAGAGTCCTGAGTGTCACCTTCAGAAGCGACTAGACACAACCTCAGAAGGGTGGGTGTGGGTCAAGAGAAAGCATGATGTCAACCCTGAGACACACACACACACACACACACACACGACTCATCATGTTTTCTGCGCTTACGTGCGTTGCTCTTTTTTTCCTCCTCTACAACACTTGCCCCGGTACTTCTACCTTTTTTCCGACCACATCTGGTCCATTAGATATGTGAACACTTGACTCGAGTAACACAGAAGTACCGAGAGAAAATACCCCCCCTCCCGATGGCGATCCGCAACATGCAGTGTATTCCTTCCTCCCACCCCAACTCGATAGCTACACACTGCAGAAGAAAGACGCAGCGAAAGGCGGGGAGGGGGGAGCGTGGTTAAAGGAGGGGTGGTGATTTTCTCACAATAGTACCACGTGACACTCTTAGGGAAATCCAACACCTCAAAAACGATGACAATGACCCGTGCCGACTACAACGAAGGAAAAGATTTGAAAGAGAGCAACACACGTCCACATACCCCCTCCCTCCCTCCACACACACACACACACACACATGCAGAAAAAAGAACGAGAGGTGATGACGGAGGGAAAATGGAAGAGAAGCACAATTTACTTGGGTGCCTTGAGATACTCCAACTCCAGCTGCCGTAAAAGCGAAGGGAACACAGCCTTCTCGTCTGCATCAGGGAGACCACCGCTGAGCCAGCGGACGATGCCTTCATGGTCTACTAGCATTACATGTGGCAGAAGATAGTTGCGCAAGCCTAGTGTAGCGTAGAACGGCTCTAGTAACTGGCTGCCAACAAACGTAGAGGAGGCTAACAGGGCATTCTTGATCTCGTCGACAGAGGGCTGCTCGCCAGGTTCAGAAGGTGTTGCTGGGGAAAGCGATTTGGCGAATCGGTTTACGTACAGACGTTGCACCCAGCCGTACTTGTAGACGTCGGCACTACGAAGCGAAATCACATCGATCGGCATCGACCGCGGTGATGAGGCGGCACGGACACCGTTGCCGTCCTTTCCTAAAATGTCCGATCTGGAGATGCCGTAACGTGACTGCGAGTTTGTGGTGCCACTCTTTGCTGTCCCCACTTCTTCGGCTGGGAGGGGAATATACGGCAGGAGTCCTGGACAGGTCGTGCTGTAGGCAAGTCGGCGCCAATCTATGTCGGCCTGAGAGCCGAACTTTTGCCCGAGTTGGGACAGAATGACTACTGCTGGCCGACGAAACATGGAAGGAGTCATCGTAGTGAACAGGCCACTGTCCTTCGCGTTGTACGACTTACTGCAGCTACCCCTCGCCTCGTTCCCCGTCATGGGTGGGAAATACGAGGCAAAAGACGATGAGCTGTTGCTCAGAGATAGAAGCGTGGATAGCTTCGACGCGGCGCCCGCACTGAAAGCGTTGGGAGAGCAGAACTGGCGCATATGTGCGCAACGAATATGAGGAAATACGGAGCTGATCTGGAACTGCAGGGCCTGCTGATGCGACGCTACCGTCGAACCCTCCTGCTCCGCGACACTGCCTTCCGCAGACCCCCCGATAGTAGGTGTAGGCCTCATTAACGACGTCGCTGGGTTTTTTTGTCGTGACACATGGCGTCGCTTGCGTGACAGAAACGGCGGGCCGCGCATCAGCTTGCTGTCTTGAATGATCTTGAGCTCGTTCGTGGCGTGCTCGTTGAAGTAGCGCAACATCCGCTCAAGCTCATTGTCTATAGCGAAATCCATTCCATAGCGGAAATACTTGAGCACCAGAAAGACATCGCGAGACAGAATCGGCTTATCCAGATCCATCCCAACATCGCGAAAGATCAGCATCTTTGACCGCTCTTCCTTATTTTGGTCTCGATCCTTTTGCGCCTTCCTTCAGCAGCCGCATTATAGGTTGGAAACGATGGTAGGCGTGAGTCGGACTCCATCTTGGATAGCTTTCGAAGAAAGGAGTTAGAGGCCTCCCTTTTTGAGTCGCTTTGGTTCTCACAGCTCGCCCGACTTGGCACATCGAATTTCGAGTTGACATTCCTTTCCTCAAAATAGCTGGTGCTTGCAGCATCATTGCACTGCTTTTCAGAACTGTTACTTGGCGGCTTCGTCACATCAAAGAAGTTGGTTTTGCCAGAGCGGCGGGGCGATGCTGGTGGTGCTTCCTTCACCTCTGTAACAGCCCGCTTCGCATATCTTCCTGTAGCTGTCGTAGCACTGTGGCAGGGTCCTCATCTTCCATGTATCCACCGCTTCCGCTGGTGCTCTGAGTACTTGCTGTACGCAGCGTCAACAAGATGACTGTGGTGCAGCACACTCCAGTTTGCCTCGCGTAAAACAAGGGCTGGAGACACCGGTGCATCTGTACAGTTTCTAGAACTTTCTGACGCACGATTATGATTGTGTGTGGAAGGAAATGAGAAGGGGAGAGTAGAGGATATCCTGATGACGGCAATAAAAGGAAAAAACGGGTGCTATCTTGGGAAACGAGCCAGTGGCAGAATCTCTGCAGCTTGCTGCTTCGATAATCAACTCAGCTTTCTAGAACAAGGTCGGGGAGAGGCAGCTACTAGGTCAAGAGACCTCCCCAAAGCCTAATCACTAGATACTTTCAGTTGAACGCACATGCAAATGACCTTTACATGTCACTTCGTTTCGTGTTACGGCAGTAAGTTTTCTGTAGGCACTTTATCTGGAGAGCAAATGAATTTCTTCTGATATTACGGCACTTACCCGTTGGCTTGGTCAGACTGTCAAAAGGAGAAAAGATGAGCATGTCGATGAGAAGCCGCCGAGAGCTTTTCAGCACCAAGCGGCTTCTCAAAGTTCTGCAAACAGATACCATGTAGGGTCTGTCGAGGAGCTAATGGCTACAGTGCGTATCAGCCAGGTCCACATCGGCGAGGAGTTGGTTAAAAAGCTCTACTTTTTGCTCTGTCTGCTGCGAGCTTTGTCAGTGTAGCGTCGTCGAACATCTTTCACAGCACTCATAATCTGCTTGCGGAGGTGCTTAAGGCCCTTCTCGCGCTTATTAACTATATGTGCGAACTGAATCGAAGCAATCTCCTGTGCAAGATTCTTCTGCGTGTGTTTCTCTGCCTTTGTGAGCCCTAGAGAGTTTTCCAGCTTTGCCTGCTCGCTGTTGTGGCTAAGGAACTTCTGGCGCTTGCGTTGACGGGTACCGCGGAGACCTTTTGGGGTTTTTTTGCCAGCATGGTTAGTCTGGGCGTGTGTAACAATTGCAACACTCTTGGCTCCGCGTCCGAAACCTCGACCCATCGTAGAAGAGGGAAAGTTACTAAATCTACTCTAAAGGGTGGAACAAAAAGTAAATTATAAGATCAGGATAAATGACAGGATGGGAAGAGTGAGGTCAAGTTTAAGCCATAGGAAGATGGGGTACAGTACCGTTGCAACCTTTGGGCTAGTTTTCACGTTTGCTGCAAATAAACCACCACGAGCACTCGTATTCGCAGACTCGTTTACTGGTAATTGAAGCAACAGGCAAAACTGATGGGTAGAGCATGTAGCCTTATCATAATTCTGTTACCATTTCTTTTTCCCCAACGCTACACACATACTTTTTAATTAGATGACAAACAACAGAGGTAGATCACATCAAGAAAGAGAGAACGGAAGAACATATATTCAAGTCGGACACAGAAAACGCACAGCATCTAAAGGTTGTTCACCACAGCCGTCAGCACTTCTGAGAATATACAGGATCCTGCATAGAGTACAGGCCATCCAGTTCTTTTGCCTCTAATCACTACCGATGAAGCGAGCTACGGAGTTGGCCACATGAATTTCATAGAAAAACAGGAAATAGTTTTCATCCTTGCTGAGCATGTTGGTGCACCGTCACACATGCACATATACATCACAAGAGAGGGAGAGAGAAGGAGGTAAGGAGAAAAAAAGAAAAGACAACGCTAACCTCATAGTATCTGTACAGTAGGTTTTCACAAACGAAAGAAGGAATACGACTCAGAGAATACAGGGAGGCAAGGGGAAAAAGGGAAGGTAAAATGAGACAGCTGATTGCTCAACCTCAGGTGAGAGCAGGAAAACACAAGCAATACAACAGCTCAAGCGTGCATCCGGTAGCAAGAATGAGTTCCAGAGGCTTCGGCAATAATAATAAAAATAAACTATGTACGAAAGGATAAACAGGTCACTTTTCCCCTGAGTGCGCACAGCCTGCTAGTAGGCTTGGTTATAGCCTTGATTTGGATAGCCCTGATACTGCTGTTGCTGCATATACTGTGGGTCTTGCATGTACTGGCCCTGCTGCGCGCCGCTGTATTGCGAGTTGCTGTATCCTGAGATCTGTTCTACGGTACCCTCGTACTTCCTTTCTTGCTGCTGATGAAACGACTTAGAGCGCTTCTCAGTGACATCAGCGCTTTGGAAGCTGCGGGTGCTTCCCGCTGCTCGCATGCTACCCCGGATTGAGTGCATGCTCTTCGGTCGAGCGGACTTTGGGTTGGGGTTGTCATAGTACTCGTGGGCGACCAGGCGTTGCTTTTCCTTGTTGAAGAGATTTTCGGTCTTGGTAGTAACACTCCCCCACCACATCGCGAACTTGGTAGTGAACGACATTGTAAACTAAACTGGCTTAGTATGTAGTGTGGAGGGTGCGTTATACTATCTTCCCAGTAACGAAGAGAGCAACACGAGGAGAAAAATATGAGAAGCAGATTAGACATCGATCCTTAGATGAGGACTGCGAGCAAATGGACGCATACGGCATGCATGAATAAAAAGGGGTGATGTCAGGCAACCTTGCACGGCGTGACCCTGACACCTTTACAGGCTATTACTCTATGTGTGGCCGTCGATGAGAAGAATGTGTTGCTGCATTTACATTGCGCCTGCCACAGGGACGTGGTGCTGCGAGGAAGCACATCGCAACGTCGCGTTTGCATATTGGATAATGGCATGTTGTACCACAAATCGAGACACTTGCAAGATACTTCAGATTGTACAAGAAAAATGCCTCTGCAAGGACATTCCTGCAGCCGGCGGTGCCACGTTGTGAGGTTGCGGATCATGCACGAACGAAGCCCTTGTTCAGGTGAAAAGGGGGCCCGCTCGGAAAACCGTGGCATGCATTAGCCGTGAGAACGCTCTGGAAGAATGGCTGTGCCTGAAGGCTGTGGCATTGACAGTGGGTGGTTCTGGGCGTGGCAGACGTGCTGGCGAGCAGCCGCCGGGGATGGACTCATAAGGGTAGCGGGGGGGCCTGGAGGTTTGAAAGGGGCAGGGCTACCAGGCGAACGGTTGCCAGAGATGATCGATGGCGGGGTGGGGGAGGTCCTGGAAGGTGAGCCCGTCTTTGGGTGTAATTTGCCACCGTCACTAAACAAGCCCGAAAGACAGGGCTGTGAGAGGATCCATGGCTGACCCAGCGAAGTTGGCAGGCAATGAAAGAGAGAGGGGGGGGGCATGGATTGCGGTCAGTATGGTGGTAGAGATCTTGCATGGTTGCACCGCGACTTTCTCTCGAACTCCAACACCAAACATGGTGGATCAAGTGTGTGACAAGTACCTTTTACTTCCCACACCTGAAGTGCATTACTTGCACTTGTTTGAACGCAAACAGTGGACTTGCGTGTGGGCTGCACACCAGTGATTCTTGTCTAATCGATTTGTCAAACATGTGGGGATGAGCATGGAAAAGTGTTGCTTTCCCCTTGAGCTCACCTTTTTAAAGAAACATGAACGAATTCGCTGAGGAACGGAACATTTTTTTTTTTTACTTGCCCGCGTTGCTGTTGTCTTAAGTGCACAAGGACACCATCAACAGGCCCTATGCTACCAAGGGCACAAAGTGCTAAATCTGAACGTGCCCAGAGTATGCTCTCTTTCTACCTCGTACCATTACGTCTGTGTGACTGTAAGCATGCGGCCATCTTCAATTGTGTCTTTTCTTATTTTACGGAAACCTCTTTACCTTTTGACCCTCACTGCCACCTTTACTATTCCGCGTGAAACGAAGACTGTTCTCTTTTGGTTGTAGGTTTCTGTGTATCGTTTTTTTTGTTTACATGCTTACAACCGGAACTTGTCCCCCATACGCAAAAGCAGCAACAGCGCTATTTCACCACCACAACTGTTACTTACAACACTAGATATACACGGTGTGCGAAACGAAACTGAAGCAGCAATGTCCACCGCCGACGACATCTGCGGTACATATACTCTTTCCCATTGCGATGGGAGGATCGCATATACAAAGCGACTCTGACTATTCACCGCTGCGGGGACACACTGACAGCGCATGCCACTGTTGTGAATGATCTGCGCGGAACTGTACAATATGAAAATGGCCATATTGTCGGTTCTCTGCATTCCACGGGCAACGTGACCGGTCCCGCACAGGAGTCGGTGGAGCAGACGCTGAGCAAGGGATTTGCTGACGGATTTGATGTTGTGATTGAGCTTAACAGACTTCTTCTCAAAAACACCAACAGCTCTTTTGCTTTTGTGTGCTCATCGAAGCTTTCGGATCTGAACGGCGAGCACGCTATCATTGCGATCAACGGCCAGCCGCCGAATGAGGAGATGATAATGCGCTTCATCCCGACGGCAATGGTGGATGCTTTGTCACAGCGAATGTTGCAAACTCCCTGCGCGGCAGCTGCCAGCTTGACGCAGGTCTTCTGCGAGGCGAACTTGCAACCACTCTGGTCGAGGCGGACGAAAGCCTGATGCGCGTGGAGAAGCTGATCAGCGAAGGATTTCAAAAGGGTTTCTATATTTGCAATAACGAGTCAGGGATTCTGCTCCAGTCTTCGGAGGGCACTATCCAGCTATGCCGGATTCTTAGCCAGAGCAACCTCGAGGGTGTCTATGTGTTGAAGTCGTTCAACGGTGGCGCTGTCCCCACGCGCAACCAGCCGATTGTCACTTTCAAACCTGGAAACGCAAACGAGGTGGACATCTCTATCGGTGTGGCTAATCGTATTCGTGGCACTGCTGCTCTGAATCAGAATGTTTTGTCGTCTGAAGAGCCTCTCATGTCTACTCGAATGATGGGGACTGAGGAGGAGTCTAAGCTGGAGAGCGCCTTCAATGTTGGCTTTCAGTACGGCCTTGAGTGCATCTCCAGTGGCAACGAGCTGACGCTGAAGAACCAGGATTGTAAGTTTGTTCTGGTGAAAGCAGCGATTCCAGAGGCTCAACACGGCGGTTCAAGCTACAAGGGAACGTACTGCAGCAAGTGCTTCAAGACCGAAGGTAACGGTTTGTTGTTCCGCCTTGTCAACGATCACGAGAAGAAGTGGGCGTTTTATAACGACACACAAGATTTCCGCATTCACGTGCGCGTCACATTTGGTGCCCGCTCCAATATCGAGGCTCTAGACAACGCCAGCATGTACCAGAACGACGACGGCCGCTATGTTGTCGAGGTAACCGTGAATCCTCAATCCACAGAGATGTTTATTGAGGGCGATGTGAACGGCTTCAGAGCACACTACGACGCTGAGCCTATTTAGGAGGTGCTTCCGTAGTTCTCTTCCCTGTGCTCAAAGTGTATTCTTTCTTTTCTGGAGAGGGAAAAGAACAACCCGTACAATGCTGGATTATGTGAACCCATCTATGTATGTGCCTAGAGCTATCCTAGTCACCAGGGACAGACAATTCAAATTCTCTTTTCTTTGCCGTTTTCCCGCTGGCACTGGGACTCAGTAGATTCTCGATGCTCATTTATTCGTATTTTGTTCTCATTCTTTTCATAAGTGATTCGACCAGGCGACATGTATCTCAGATTCGTTGTCTCATTGATCTATACCATCTCTTTCTTTCTTTTCACCTTTCCTTTGTGCTTGTGCACTTCGTGTTTTATGCTTATTATTGGTAGAGTATATGTATGAATACTCCCTGTAGCTCGTGCTATTTGATTGTGCAAGTCGCTTTGGAAAAGATGATCCCTGTTCAAACAACAAAAAAAAATGATGCATTAGAGTGTGACAGGTTGAGGCAATGATTTTTAGCCAAGGCAACGAACTTTGTCACAGTGCAGTGCTAAGAAGGAAATGTTACATGCAGAACCTTTTCTTTAGGTGCATATTTCATTCTAAAGGTTTTGCGAAAATGTACATCAAAAATGCAAATGCGCAAGCGATTCATAGAGATTGTACTAGCATACTTCTTTGGCACGTTGGCTTTGCTGCATGATTCAGCTGATGCGCATCAACACCCTGAGCACATTACCTCGATGTACCAATCGTAATGGCGCACCTGAGCAGTAAGACAATGCACCACATTATTGTTTGATTGTGGTCTTCTTCTATTTGCCTCTAGCCACACTGTTGGCTGGTGGATTGACAAAGCAGTTCCCAAAGCGCTAGCCTCAATCAATAAGTTTACTCCTTGTGCTTTCCTACTCATTATTGACTACACTCTTGTCTTTAGACGCTATACATATAGTAAAATGAGCTGTCTGGGCATTATAAAAAAAGGGTATATACTTTTAAGCGTTTCACCGAGGCGAGTGAACCACGGAAAGCACTGATTAAGGGTCTATACCCGACAAACAAGATACAACACAAATGACTTCTGCTGCTTTATATCTACGTACACATAGACGATTATATGAGAAGTGAATCTCTGTCTCAGTCATGCCATTCGCCAAGCAAAAACAATTGTTCATCAGCCTTCATGTCACTTGCTGAAGAAACAGTTCCCTTTCCTTTTTGTTCTTGAGAACATGCCATGTACAAAGGATCGGGATTTGAAAATGACCCCTTTTATCACTGCAGGAATACAATGTCCTCACAGCACACAAAGCGAGCATTTGTGAGGCATCATTGGAATCATACAGGTAGAGTTGCGGAGTAGTATGTGCTGCACGCACGTCTGCAAACGCATAAAGCTACGATCCTTCTCCGAATGTTCAATACGACAGCAAGTTTGTCGCATGGTCATTTGATTTCTCGTTTTCTTACGGAACACTTCATCCTCCCTAATGATGCCGGCCGCCTCAGTGCGCGACATCTCAGTGCCTAGTGCGCCCCACCCTTTGCGGGGAGGCCAAGCAGCCCGCAGCCTGCCGTCGGACACGGTTGCGTGCTCTTGGTGTCGCTAGACAGGTCTGGGCTGGTGGCGTGCCGAAGAGACGTGCGGCCACGATGGCGTTTGGATCACCTCGCTACGAGCCTAGGCAGTTGCATGGCGGCCAGCGTTCCACGCCAAGGAAGAAGGATGCTGTGCCCACGAGGCTGCCAGAGACCATGCTCGCCCTGTTGCACAGCAGCACCTGTCCGCACTTTGGACTCC
The DNA here is from genome assembly GCA_003664395.1 of Leishmania lainsoni. Taxonomy (NCBI): domain Eukaryota; phylum Euglenozoa; class Kinetoplastea; order Trypanosomatida; family Trypanosomatidae; genus Leishmania; species Leishmania lainsoni. The sequence goes on from RAIA01000002.1 coordinate 416,931, forward strand.
TGCAGCGGCGGGCGACTGGCAGTGATGGCATGGCGCGCTGCCCGCTACTGCGCTGGCATTGTGGTGCCCCACCCCACCTGTGCTTGCTATGGCGGCGTCCGACCCGAAGTTGTGCCCGATATGCCACGCGAGACTCGTGGGCCGCTCGAGGCCCTAAGCATGTCTCATCTCCCGCTGCGGCCTAGCATGAGGCGACCTTACTCTGCCCATCTCGCCCGTGCTGCGCGGGCTTTGCCCATCTGGTGTCTGTCGCTGCCCCCCTGTACCCGTCCTGGACGGCGGGGTGTGAGCTCTTTGTGCGCAGGCGCGTGCCTATCCGCGGCACCTTCCGCTGGATACCCCCGCTGCTATCAAAGGCGTGCGGGCTAGGGTTAGGGCGGGGGTGCCACTGCTGCCACAGACTCATGGCAGCGCCCGACCTGTGGCGGCACATGCGAGCAGGCCACCCAGAGACGCGCCCTGCGGCGTGGATGGCAACGGAGGGTCGGGGAGTGAGCCACCCAGGCAACGGCGTCGCCCTGGAGCAGGTCCCGAGATGTGCAAATGCGAGCACCGTGCGCACGCGCTGTTAAGCACGGGTGGCATGGTGTATCACATCCGAGCAATGCATCCAGCGGTGAGGAGGGCATGGATGATGGAGGGAAGAGACACGAGGAGATGCACCTCAATCGACGCCAGAACGCATGTGCGCGAAGCATGCGGCATCGCCTACAGCCGAGCGGGTGGGCTGATGTGGTACAGGTGCCGGAGGCGTGACGAGAGCAACCCGAATGGGGACACCATCCAGTCCTCCAGGCTCCAATGTGGAGACCACCAGACCGCATAACGGGACGCCGCCACTTGAGGTGTGACGGGGGGCGGAGCCTGGCATGCAGGGCACAGGGTCTCCAAGGGCCCTGGCGCACAGCCGCTCCACCTCCTCCTGGAGCACATCCGGCATGCGCCTAGACCCCCCACCCCCCTGTTGCCCACAGAGCTGACGCCACGGCTTCCGCCCTGGAACCGGACTGTGGGCGCGGCCGCTCGGATCGAGGCGTGCCGCCCATCCAGGTCCGTGTGGCGTCGATCGTGCAGCATGCATCCGAGGAAGGGGCGAGAAGGGGCGGAAAGAGCCGGCCAGGCGCATGGCTCGATTCAGCGTCGGGGCGGCTCGTGCTAAACGACCAGGGTTTAGCCGTGGTGCGACGGAGGTGCAGGTGGGCTGTAGTTGTATGCGCCTACTCGTTGACCTGCTCGTGGTTGAATCACACATCGAAAGAGAAAAATGTTTCTGTGCGTGACGCCGTCTCTCACTCTCTCTCTCTCTCTGGTCGAGGAGGCATTATCGATGTGCTTTGAGACTTCTCAGTGTCCTGCCACTGTCGTTCATGGGGCGCCGTGAGGAAAGCAAAAAAAAAAGTAAACTGTGAATCGAACATGAGAGGACTGTCACTCGGTACTCCTTATCGTGCGATTGCTATTTCTCTCTGAAGGGCTTCCATATGCCAGAGAATGAACACTCTCGACCTTTTTCTCGTCTTGTTTTCTTCCCGATCGGTGTCTATTAAGGAGTAGCGCGGTCTCTTTTGGATCAATGGCAACACCGCGTTGCAAGAAGGATGGCGGGGCACCCTCTTCAGGCACGAATGGGGCAGTGGAGGTGTTTGTTGCAGAGGCTACTGATATTCGCGATCTTCTTTACAAGTACCGTGCTGAAGAAGAACTCTTGAGGAATGACTTGCGCAGCTTTGTGCATCGTGAGATCGATGAGCAGGCGACATTTTCTCATTTGCGTGCTTCTGTTAACCAAAGCGAGCTGTCTTCTCTGCGTGATCCCAGATTTATCGAGTATATAGCGCGGTTTCAAGCGGAAGAAAAGGCTGTAGCACCATCTGCCGGATCGACTGGTGACCCGACGACCACTGCCTGCACTGTGAGTGTAGGAGCGACGGGCGCTCGTGCCAACTGCCAGTGGTGGGCGCCACGTATGAAAGAAGAGGGCTCGCCATGGCTTCGTTGCTGGACGCCCGATGCAGCGTTGCCCTTGGCAGCCTTCAAGGGCCTGTCGGACGTGTGGAAGGGATGGAGGCGTGTAAGTCCTGCATACGATGCGGCGTTTAACAGGATGCTCGAGGAAGTGTATTCCACAGCGCCGTCTTCTTGTACCGATAGCCTGAGGTACTGCTGCTTCGGGAACGGGACTCTCTGCGTTTTTCCCATCGAGGAAGACATGGCGATGATGGCTGGCTTCGAAGTAAGGGTAACACAGATGCCCCAATCTTCCTCTGAACCCATTCCCAATGCACCTTCTCTGTTGAGCGTGGACAACGCAGGCTACGTGGTTGCTGCTGCGCTTGATCACTATTTTACTGAGTTGACCAGCGCTGTTGCGATGACGTGTGCCGATCTTCGTGCAAACATCGTTACACTGCTGCAGAAAAAGAGGCCAAATCGTGCCTACGGCCACGCCACAGTAGCCGACCGTTTTCGACTCACTGGTGATGCCTGGGACACATTGACCTTTGTTCGCCCAGACAGACTCAAGCACACAGTCATGGTGCGCGGCTTCTTCTTTAAAGGCAGGCTTGCCTTGGTCGAGCAGCTCGGCGCAGAAGTGGATGTTGTGCCGCTCTTCTTTGCAGACGAGAAAGGCTCTGACACGGCTGAGGAGGGTAGGCGGCGCGTTCAGCGCCTTTTCTCACAGACACTGGCTACCCTCTACAGTGAGCTTGGGCAAGCCTGCAATGGCGTTGAGATGCTAGGTGAAGCAGCTCTTCCACCAAACGCGGCACTCACTGCTGCTGTGATGATACCCTCCTCTGAGCGCGACGTGGTCAGTGGTGTGCTGCTAGACGTACGCCCAGTGACTCCTCAGTTGTTTTTTGATCGCCGTGTCACCTGGATGGACGTGTGCGCCGTCGGTCGGCAGCGTTCTGGTGATACACGAGGGACTCACGAGCCACTTGACGCTGCCGGCGTCTCACGCGGCAGAAGCGATGAAGAGGAGAGTATTCTCTTCCGCCTCACCCATCTACCTGTGGCGTCGCTGCAGGCGTACGATAGTGTAAGCCGTCGCGTCTTTCCACTGCTTAACCGACAGCTCACTTCTGACCAGCGGCACAAACACGAAATGCCAGAAGAGGGTGTAGAAGTCCCAGGGAGAGATGTGCCTGACATCTCTTCAGTTACTGCGATGACTTTACCCATCAGTGTTGGGGCTGTAGCGTGTGTAGTTGTGGCACTTTGCGTGGCTCGTTGGGTTCGTCGCTTCTAGCCTTTTTTTCTTTTGAAGTTCACGTTGCTGAAACCTCTGCTGGAGGTATTCGGGGTCTTTCTCAGCTTTGGCACACTTTTTTCCACATTATTTATGTGTTTGTGGCACTTCGCCCCCCCCCCCTCCCCTCTCTTCGGCAACTTTCTTCACCATGCCCTCCACACACTACGCATCGCTCTCTCTCTCTCTCTTGTGTATGCGTGTCTGTGTAACGATGGTGACTTTGAAGAGGATTGCACTCCTCACCACTTGCATTTTCCCTCATTAGGCGACCTTCGTTCTCGCTTTCTTCTTGTCAGCTTGTTCTGTTTTCTCCTGTGCTCCTCCTGTCATCGTCTTTCTGGTTTGTTTTCATGTACCTTTGCTTTCACTCCTCTCCATTACGTGGCTCACCGATGTACCCGCACCGACCACCGTGTCAGATGGACTCGGCTGTCCTAAGAGCCGCTCTCTTGTTGTCTTCTGTTGCCTTCACGCTTGCCGTCTAGATGCTCGCATCACTTTCCCCCCACACACATTCATCCTAGCATCGTCACTGGGAAAGAGAAGCCACGTACCCCCTTACCCCACTCATCCGCGGTGCTTGTATCGTTATCTTTCACACCTCTGCACGCCGCCTCCTTGTTTGCAACTTTCCTCCTTGAAGATTTCCACGGTTTCATAGCACCGGTGGTTTTTCTCCTCTTCCTCGCTTTCCCTGATGATGGGGAACAGTGGAGCTTCGTATCTTAGGGTCCAGTACCCTCACTCTGTATGGGGAAGCCAGGCTGCCCCCCTATCCCTGCCAACGCCGAACCATTTCTGGTGGTGACTGGCTCTAGTACCTGTGACGTAGCGAGGTCAGAGCGGTGTATCGTTGCTGATGTCGACGACCAGGTCTTCGGTGGCGCGGCATCGGAGCGCCCTGCGACAGTGCACACGTTTGCCCCACCCACATGATGGACCAAGTGCCAGCGTGACTCAAACGCATCTCATCCAACGTCGAGTGCTCACTGCTCGGGAGCCTGGGCCACCCTGAGAGAGGCACGGGGTGGCGACCAGCATAACTGGAGTGACGGTGAGGTGATTTGCAAAGCAGGGGGTGGGCGCGTTGTGTTGGGCAGGGGCCCTGCTAAGACGACTGAGTCGATGCATTGCTGAACTGCGTGACTACCGCTTCTTCGCACAAGGAGGCGGACCTGTGCCAGGCCGGGGGAAGTGGAGTGGAGTTCGACTCCTGCAGAGTGGCGGAGCATGGCGACGTCGAGGAGGAGCCCCCTTATCTTTCTATTTGTACCCCCCTCTCTCTCTCTCCCTGCCTCTCACTTTCTGTCTAACGAGTGTCACACACCAGCACACGCACACACTCTCTCGCGTCGACTGCCAGCAGTGCCACAAGCCAAGTGAATTCATTCAGCAAGAAGAGCGGCAAGCGAACGAAAGGCTCAGCACAGCGACGCAGTCCTGCACTTGCTGTTACACCGAAACAGAAGACACACAGGCAAACACAATTTTAGTACCTTCATTTTGCCTTTCTCTACAGAAGGGCCGTCGCATTTGCCCCCCTGCCCCCTTCTTCCTTACCCCCTCTGCACCCCTTTGTGCTGCCAGAAAATGGGCATTGAGGATTTACACGGTAAGTACGTCGCCAAGCTCATGGATGGCGTGCCTGTACCGGCGCGCATGACAGCCGAGTTCAGTGCCGGCGAGGATAGCGGCGCCGTTCGCATCCACGCGCGAGTGGTGAACAGCATAAGCGGAGTGTTGAAGGTCAAGGAGAACAAGCTCTCTGGTTCCCTCATGTCAACGAAGATGTCGGGCAGAGGTGACATGATGGCTATTGAAGGCATCTTTCGCCAGGGATTCATGAACGGCGTGACATACACGTTGCGGGAAGGCAAGTTGGAGCTGCAGCTCAAGTCACACACTATCGAGTTTGTGCCTGCGTAGGTGCGTTTCCTCGCCCTTCTCTGCTTTGTTTCGTTTTGATTTCGTTCTGTCCATCTGTTGGCCTCACCTACCCCACGAGGCTCACCTGCATTTCTTTTCACTGCGATGCACCCCCCCTTTTTTTCGGTTCTTCTCTCCCTCTCTTGTCTTCCACCCTCCTCGCCCCCCCCTCCTTTCCCCTCTTGTTCGGTCGCCAGACTTTCCATTTGCGCGTTGAGTCTTGATTTCTTTTTTTTTTTCTAAAGACTTGTCCCTCTTCTGCCCTTGGGCGCATCTGTGGAGCATGACGGAGAAGGCTGGTGGCCATGAGGGGAGCCCAGATAGGGGAGGGGGTTGTGGTGAAAGGTGCCATATTGAGTAGACGACGTTGTCTTCACTTCTCACTTTTTTTTACACCTCCCCCCCTCTTTTTTTCCTTTGACCTCTTCCCTTTTTTCCCTTCTACCCCCTCCTCCCTCGAACCCCTCACCAGGCTTACTGGATGCACTATAGCAGCCCTGTGAAGACTGGATGTGGGGACTGTGTGGAGGCGACAAGGGAAGAGGGCGGGTGTTTGCGTGTATGTGAAGCGCAAGGTTGCGTGAGTAGGTGTGGAGTCTAAGGCGTAATGTGAATGATATGGGCTCCTTTCATCTCTTACGCCGTGTCTCCTTCAATTCGTGTTCTCCTAAGGAGGCTCTGTCTTTCTCTCCAAAACCTCACTCTTCCTTCACCCGTATGCGCCATTTCTTTTCCTTTTCCTTCCATCAGTCTCTTGATCGATTTCTGTTTTCCATTTCACTCCTTTCGCTCTTTCTGACTCTCTTGTGTTGTGGAGATGCCTTTCACGCCTTCTCTCTTTCCGAGTCTCGACCCGTACCTTCTTCGGGGTCTCTTTCTGCTGCCTCTCCACCTCTTTTTCTTCTCTTGCCTCTGTGTTTATTTCCCCATCCCTTGTCCCTTCCTGTTAAGGGCACCTCGATAAGGATGCGCATGTTCTGCTAAGGCGATGTGCAGAGGAAGAGAGTGAACCACAGCCGATTACGGAGTACGTGACGACGACGATTATCACCACTAACCACAGAAAAAAAAAACACACTCGGCCCATCTGTTCGTGTGCGTATGACTGTGTGCCACTCTGAGAGACAAGCAGGCACAATCGCACGCAGGCAAATTCATCGGGGTTCCTCATTCGGCGTGATGGCATAAGTGTTTGATCGCAACAGCACAGTCTTGTATAGCGGAGATGTCTGTCTGTGCGTGTGCGGATTTTTTTGGTGTAAGTGCATTCTTCCTCACACCGCGTGCTGCGCCCCCCTGCACACTTCCTCTCTCCTTCGTTCTGTCTTCATGGAGATCTATGCCGCGCTTTCAGGTGGTCATATCCTACGGAACACTTCAACGCTCCATTAGCCAAACTCTCCCCCTCGCATACACACACACACATACACACACACACACACACACACACACACACATCGAAGCATACAGGCGAGTACCCAAAGACGCTCTCTTGGTGGCGCTATTGCAGCTATAGTAGCAGGGGAGAAAGACGCTATCCCTTCACCTCTTTGCTCATCCACGCTCACACACCATCGCCATAATGTTGAACACTTCCTTGCGTACCAAGCGCAGCATTGCGGCGCCGCAGTTGCAGGTGCTGGCGGAGAGCGAGTTCCACTCGATGCGCATGCAGGAGCAGCTGCGAACCCAGGCTATGAGGGACTTCAGCGCCACCGAGCAGCAGGTAGCACCATCCTACTTTGTCCCCTCTCTTCAGGAGCTGTGTGCACAGCGTTTGGCGGACTGCTTTGCTGAGAACGCAGAGATGGATGCTCTGCGGGAGGAGCAGCCAGCCCTCTACGCGATGGTGCTGGAGCGGCTGCCGGTGCAGCCTGACACAGTACTTCCGCTGCGCATCACTGTCCCGCAGATCATCGATGAGAAGTACTGGCAACGCTGCTGCAAGGCCCGCTGGTCGCTGGGGCAGTTGTCACGCATGACGAAAGGGCAGCGGCTGTGTGAGAAGGAGTACGGGTGGAAGCGCTTGTTCCTTGAGCAGATCCTTAGCGACTTCCTCATGGCTCTTGGAAGCGACAGTACTGCGGGGGACGGCGACGGTAGTCTGCTGCCGCCTGGTGCCATGACTGGGATAACCGGCAGGGTCCTTGCCGCCTCGCAGAAGGGCACCTCGTCACTGACGCCCGCTACCACCACGTGTACTTCGCATGACGCCGATGCTAGCCGCTTTGACTTGAGCCTGGACTGTGAGGCCGTCGCCGCGCTGCGTGAGCTGTGCGCTATCTGCCGTGACTACGTTCACACAGTCGACCTGCCCTGTCAGCTTGTTCACTTTCGCCCCTATGAGCACCTCTTTGCACATATGCCCGGCATTCTTTCCTTCCGTCTCACCTTCGGCGTGGCGAACCGCGGCGTTCGCGTGGGCGTGACAGACATGATTGGCTTTCGCGATGAAGACGCCGAGCTGATACAGCAGCTGCTGCGGAACTACACCGCACTAGAGTCCCTTCGGCTTCCGTTGAACCGACTAGCGGATCGGCATGTGCAGATGATTGCGGCAGGCTTAGCAAACTCGACCACGTTGCGCGTCCTTGATTTTTCGCAGAACTCGCTGACGGACACCTCAATCGTCGAGGCGGTGTCGCTGCTGCTCTGCCGACCTGACTTCCCGCTGGAGGAGCTGTACCTCGTCGACAACCAACTCGCGGACGCGGCGGCGACTGCCTTGGCTGAGGCCTTGCGGTACAATAAGACGCTGCGTGTGCTGCACTTGCAGCAGAACTGCATCGGTGATGCCTCGGGAGGGGCTCGGCTGGTGCGCTCCCTGGCAGTGCACCCAACACTGGCGGACATTAACCTCGGCAGCAACCGTCTTGGGCCGAGCACCGCCGCGGCGCTATCAGAGGTGCTTCCTCAACTCACGCAGCTGCGCGTGCTTTGCCTCTCGGGCAACTCGCAGCTTTTTTGTGCTGAGGTGTCCCAGTCAGATTTCTCCTCGGCTGCCTCTCCTGACGGTGGCGCAGCGGGAATGACGGTGGCCGCGACTAACTCCACCGCCTCCCTCCCTTCTGTGCGTTCCGCCGGCCTATCAGCAGTGTCTACCAAGGACAATGATGCCGAGTCCGTGGATACCAGTGCGGAAGACGTCGCAGAGGCGAGGGAGGAAAGGGAGGAAGACGAGGCGGATGTGTCCTGCACCCCTTCGGGGTCGGTGACGGGGGAGGAATCCAGAGCCACCGTCACGGCACGCTCTTCGATGACGGTGGCGGGCGAGGATGTGCCAGCACTGCTGCACGAAGGCCCTCATGGTCCGAGGAGGCAAAAGAGCGCATCTCAGCCGCTGTCTTCTGTAGCGCCGCCGCCGTTGGCGGCGATGACTGGTGACTTGCTCATTGCTGCCGCTGTCAAGGCAAACACATCACTTGTGGAACTGGACGTGCGGTTCTGCGGCTTGACATCTGCCGAGGAGGAAGCAATCATACGGGTGGTTCAGGAGCGCATGTACCAGCACCGAATGGACACATCGCTGACCTTTGAGGCGGAGCAGCGGCGGACGTTGCAACGCCGTGCAAAGGAGCGGGTAGCGCGCATGACAGGCCGAAGTCTCTAAGATGGAGGAGCAGGGCAAAGTGTAGGGAGGGTGAGCGAGCGAAGGTGGGCTCATGGATGAGCACAGCGGTGCACCGTAGCATGTCATGCTTGCGGGGGGAGTCAGCGTGTCATACTGTGGCTCTTATGTACTTCCCCTTTTCCGTCCCTCTGTACGCCGTTTTATGTAAATTCCTGGCGATTTCTTCTGTCTCGTTCTTGGGCTCTTTCATGTGCGATGTATTCCTTCCCCCTTCTCACCTTTGGATCTCTTCGCTTTCCTCTCCTTTGTGTCTCCTCATTCTCGACGCACTCGCCTCTCAGAGCTCAAACCTTTTCGAGTGAGGCGTGTGTCTCTGTGAAGGTCCCACAGGAAAGCTGTGGCACTCCCCCCCTTTCTTGTTGCAGACGCGCGCAAAGTTCCTGCGCAGCGGTGCAACCTTCAGCTCATTTGGCAGCGCGGGGAGGGGGAGGCGAGGTTGCAAAGGTGCCGGTTGCGTTCCCTCCAGCCCTGCACGGCTTCATTGGCACTCCACTCTCTATCCCCAGCAAGGCATATGGGCACATTAAGTGAATATGTTTTCTCTCACGATGACGCGCTTTCTCCGTTCGTGCTGTGACATCGCTCCTCACCTCTGCCTCTTCCTCCTTTCCCACTTGCACGTCGTACCACCACACCACCGGCGACTCACGCACGCGCACTCACCCGTCGCTGCACATATCGTGTCGCGCGTGTATGCATGCGGATAAGTCTCCCCCTTCCTCCAGCCAGCACTTCATTGTTACCTCACCGTTGCACCCGTGCTCTTTGTCCTCTCTGTGTACCAAACCTCTCCTAAGTCTATCGCCAGCTGCTGCTGCTGCTGGTGACGATTTGCCTTCACTGCCGCGGTGAATCGTGAAAAAAGCCTTCGCCTTGTCAGGCGTGTCTTTCCTCCTCCTCGTTTCTTCGGACTGGTGTTTGTGCGTTTGCCTCTTTCTCTTTCGCTCTCGGAGCTTGTGCCCTCAGGCGAGGTTTCTCGATTGAGTAGTACAGGGAGGGGGAGAGAAAGGGAGGAAGGAGCGTCACTACACGAGCCCAAGGAGGAAAGGGTTGCAGGCACCGAACAAAGAAAGACGTGGAGGGAAGTCGCTGCCTGCCGCTGCGTGACGGACGTTGACGGACGAGTGCTATACACAAGCAGGTGCCGTGGGGAGAGAGAGAGTGGGTGAGTGGCCTAGAGGGGTAGTCGGCACAAAAGAGAAGACCGGAGGAACAACGCAAACGGAAACGAGGCAATGAAGTGGACACTGAGCGGCAGCATAGCGCTGACGGGCGCCCTGGTCGTCGCGGTCTTTGCCTTCTCCTTGTGTGAGGGATGGCTGGTACTGGTGCTCTATCTGGTGAAGTACGTCTTTGGTGACAGTGCGCTGATGCCGTTGTATCGCCTCAGCAAAGTACACTACAACTTTCTGCAGCGTGCGTACCTATGCTGGGTGGATTGCTTGTTGGAGAACGTGCTGGGTACCCGTGTTGCCTACACTGTCGTTGATAGCGATGGCCAGGAGCACCTGGAGCAGCACTATATGACAACCATGCGCAATGAGGAGGGTGCAATGGAGAGGTACCTAGACTTGGACAAGGTGCTGCGGCCGCCGTCGCAGCCCGGAAAGGTTAAAATCATTATCATGAATCACCACTGCCGCATCGATTGGGTCTACACGTTCCTTTACTTTGCCCGTACCCGAAGGATGATTAGCCACGTTCGCTACGTCATGAAAGGAGATCTGAAGCAGCTCCCGATTCTGGGCTGGTGTATGGAGCTCTTCCGCTACCTCTTCCTGGTGCGCAACTGGGAAAGCGACAAGGGGCACATCAAGCGCATGGTCGACTTCTACAACGCCACCAATGACACCCCTGTCATTGTCATCTGCCCGGAAGGCACCGACCTCTCGCCAAGCAACGTCCAGCGGTCGCAGGCGTATGCTGCGAAGGCTGGGCTGCCGAAGTTCCACCATGTGCTGAATCCGCGTACCACTGGCACTGTGGCGCTCATGAACATGCTGGGTGGTGCCGACAAGGTGGAGGAGGTGGTGGACCTCACTATCGCCTACACGCTCCACGCCTCAGGGGAGCGCCCGAACGAGGCGTCACTCGTCAATGGCCATCACCCAAAGAAAGTGCACCTGCTGATCAACAGCTACCCTGTCGCAGGCACGGCGGCCGCGGCAGCGCAGAAAAAACCAACGCACGTTTGCCCCACCGAGGAGGTCGCCCTCACCGCATGGATCCATGAGCGCTTCGCGGAGAAGGAGTTGTTGCTGTCGCGGTTCCTCTTGTCGAACCCAATCGGCTTTGACGCCGCCGATGTGCGGGCGGTGCTCGGCGAGGGCGTCGGCATCGCCGGCTACGACGACGACGAGGAGCGCCTGCGCCACCCCAACCGGCCGTGGTGGAGGCGGTACTACCAACAGGTTGGCCTCTTCGGCGCTGTCATCACGCCCGTGTACTGGTTAGCCCCGCCGCTTTACTGCGCCTTCTTCATCCGCTGGTGGCTGATGGTCTTGTTGATATTCGCCATGCCTTTGGCCTTCGCGATGGGCTTCAAGGCGGTTGGCGGACTTCAGGAGTCGCTTTACCTCAAGGAGTTGGCGCCGGAGGCCACGCTGATGCAGCAGCTGCGTCGCATGCTGGAGCGTCGACAGATGGGGATGGATAAAAAGAGCAATTGAGTGCTGTCCCTTCTCCCCTGCCCCCCCCCTCTCTCTCCTCACTTAGGGTGGGTGGGAACGTCACGGGGCGGAGGCTTGATGTTGCCTCCACTGGGCTACCCGCCGTTTTGCTCTCATTTTGTGGGGAGGAGGGGGGCCGGGGCTTTTGTGCAGCGATTGTGCGTTTTGCTCTTCCCTCTCGTTCTTAGTTTCCCCTCCCCCTCTTTTTCCCGATTCTGCAGTTGCCGTTGGTGCATGTGTGGGGCGTGCGTGTGGGATTGCTCATTTGGTTTAATGTATTTCTGGCCGCCTCCATTATTTATAGTTTGGCTTTTCGTCTCCGTACCTCCCGCTCACACCCACATACCCATATGTGTGCGCACACTTTGCCGTCGTTGCAGCTGTTCTACGATCTTCTCCATGCGCCTGCGTGTGTACCCAAGGCAGCGGTGCCGGCTACCTGTGCGCGTGTGCCGTTGCAAATTCCACTGGGCCATCATCCGCCCCCCCCCCCCCCCCCGCTCCTGCATCGCGCCATCTCTCTCATTTGCGCGTGTCCGTGCGTGATGCAGGAGGGATTGTCACGGCTAGAACAGAGAGGATGCCTCTCTAGAGCGACATCCCTGCGTTCACACTTGTCAAGCGTTGAATGACCGCCATGTGCTTTCATTGCCTTTTCCCTCTTTTCCCCCTTTTCTCTTCATCTGGGTCTTGAATGCGTTCATGCGTGCGCTACAGTAGGGATTCTCGCCGTGCCCTCCGCCCCTCCCCCCCACACACACGCACCCCTCCTACAACTCACATCCCCTCCTCCCCCAATAGTGTGAGGACGCAACGGAGATATGTCTTATGTGAGTCACCTCGAGCGATCTTTGGCGACGCGTTATGTGCCGCACTCAGACCTGACCAAGTCGTACTATGAGCGTCTTCTGCTCGACGTGCGCCGCCACCTTCCACCAGGTGTGGAGGATGACGTGGAGGAGATCGCCGAGCAGGTGCTGAGCATTGTGTGCTCGGCCGCATCTGGCACATCCTCATCGGCGGCGACGCTGAGCGATCAGCAACAAAACCTTGAGCGGCTGCTGGACACCCGTCTAAGCCGCGAGGTTCGCGACCACTTCTTGCAGTATGGGAAACTGATCACCGACTACGTGGCCGATGACAAGGTGGCGGCAAACGGCACGTGTGGTTTGCTGACCTCGTCTTCTGGTGCCTTGGGGGTGCAGGACTTGAACTTCGCGGGCCCCAGTAGCAGCGACAGCGACAGCGACGGTAGCAGCGATACCCTGCGTAGTGACGCAGAAGAGCGACGCAAAGTGGAGCTGCTGACGGGCGGCGCGTCCTCCTCGGCGGCGGAGAGAAAGGAGCGGCGTAAGAAGCGCAAGGCGCTCATGAAGGATGATCAGAATCTAATGCAATACGCCTTCGCTGAAGGCGGCGGCATAGCTGACACAGTCGAGGAAGCAGAGGCGTGGGGGGCGTCCGCGACGCTGGCTGCCGGCAGGGCTGCCTCAGGGGAGTTGAACGATGACGAGTATGACGAGGACGACGCGCTGGCGGCGAGGGCAGTGGAGATGCCACGGATTCCGTTTGAAGAAGTCGCGTGCAATGCGCAGTTTCTTAAAGACGCCGTGCGGCGTCTTTTTCCGGCTCACGATGCTGATACCTGTAACAGGCTAGCACAACGGGTGCTAAACTTTCTGAGCGAGAGGGAGGAGGATGACTTCACGCTGGAGACACAACTCACCACGTGTCTGGGCGGCTATGAGGACGAGGCGGTGATGGACTGGATTGGTGACGCGGTGCAATCGCGCTGGAGCGTCGTGTACGGGCTGCGCTACGCCCAATGCACGACACAGAAGGAGCGCCACGTAGTCATGGATGGAATGCGTCAACACGCCCTAGATGACCCGCGGGTCGAGCACCTATATCAGAGTATCACCGGCAAGGAAGTGGATCCGTTGAACATGGAGCAACTGCAGCAGCACCGCGAGTTTGCGGCCGCGGGTGGCAACGAGGAGGCGGTATCTACGCTCGCGTCGGCAGCACCACGGCAGCACCTGCTGCGACGGGTGAACCTTCAGGCCTGCGCCTTTCAGGATGAGCGAGCACCGCACCTGCACGTGCGCGCTACGGTCCCACAAGGTACGCAGCGGCTGACCTACGAGACCCACGATGAGATCCTCCTTCCGCCGTCCTCGTCGTGCAGCGCGTCGGACCCGCTCATTCCTGTCGCCACATCTTTCCCAGGGTGGGCGGTGCCGGCATTCCCAGGTGTGGTGGAGCTCAATGCCATGCAGTCTAAAGTGTACGACTGCGCCTTCCACTCGGACGAGAACATGCTGGTGAGTGCGCCAACCGGGGCCGGTAAAACGAATGTGGCGATGATGGCGATGCTGCGCGCCATCGCGGCAGCTCGAAACACTTCGACAGGTGTGATTGATGGCCACAGTTTGAAGATGGTGTATGTAGCGCCCATGAAGGCTCTCGTGCAGGAGGTGGTGCGAACCTTCTCTACGCGGCTGGAGCCACTCGGTCTTACTGTGGCTGAGCTGTCCGGTGACATGACCATGACGCAGCAGCAGATGGCCGCCACGCAGCTGATTGTGGCGACGCCGGAGAAATGGGACGTCGTCACGCGAAAGTCCGTCGAGCTCGGAGTGGCGTCGCTGCTGAAGCTGCTCATCATCGATGAGGTGCACCTCCTCCACAACGAACGTGGCCCTGTGGTGGAGGCGATTGTGGCGCGCACAATGCTGCAGCAGCAGCTCCGCGGCGAGGGCGGCATTCGACTGATCGGGCTCAGCGCCACTCTTCCCAACTACACGGACGTCGCGACTTTCCTGCAGGTGAACCGCCAGCGGGGCCTTTTTGTGTTTGACAACAGCTACCGCCCCATTCCGTTGGTGCAGGCCTACTGCGCCATCAAGAAGGTGAAGGGTATGGCGCAGAGTGCCGTCATGAACCTCGTGGCCTACGACAAGGTACTGCATGCGGTGCAGGCCGAGGAGCAGGTAATGATATTCGTGCACTCCAGGGGGGAGACTGAGCACACGGCGAGGTGCTTGCAGAAGCGTGTTGCTGAGGAGCGCCGCGGGTACTACTTTGTGCGCCCCGACGGCGACAGCCACAAGGCGTTGTTGGAGGCCAGCAGCGGGGCTGGAGGTGCTGTGCTGCGCCGCAGCCTGCAAAAATTTTTGCCGGATGGCTTCGGCATTCACCACGCCGGCCTTAGCCGGGACGAGCGCAACACGGTGGAGCGGCTCTTTGCGGACCGCCACATCAAGGTTCTTGTGTGCACGTCGACGCTCGCCTGGGGTGTTAACCTGCCTGCGAACCACGTCATCATCAAGGGCACTCGCGTCTTCAACGGCGCCAGGGGGAGGTCGGAGCTGCTGAGCGCGTTGGACGTGCTGCAGATGTTCGGGCGAGCCGGTCGCGTAGGCTATGGCGCGGCCGTGGGCAGGGCCACTATCATCACTTCCCCGGATGACCTTCACTACTACCTCAGTGTGCTGAACCAGCAACTGCCTATAGAGTCGCACATGATGCGGCGACTCGTCGACATGCTCAACGCCGAGATCACCCTGGGCCACGTGGAGACGGTCGATGAAGGCGTGCAGTGGCTTCAACGGTCCTATCTGTACGTGCGGATGCAGCAAGTGCCGGAGGTGTACGGCATCCGCGCCAGCTCTAGTGATCCGCTGCTTCTGCACCACCTCGCCAACATTGTCCACACCGCCTTTGAGGAGTTGAAGGAGTCGAAGATGGCTGACTACGACGCCCGCGCCAGGACGGTGGTCGGCACCGCGTATGGCCGCATTGCCTCCTACTGCTACATCACGACGACATCCATGACCACCTACCTGGGACTGATGAGCAACGCCATGCAGGATGTCGAGCTGTTCCGCGTCTTCGCCTCCTCTAGCGAATTCGCCAGCATCGGTGTGCGGGCGGAGGAGCAGGCGCAGCTCAAGGAACTTATGGAGAGCGCTCCAGTGGCAGTGCGTGAGTCCCGCTACACACCGCTGGCAAAGATCAACATCCTTCTTCAGTGCTACATCAGTCAGAAGGATCTGGAGGGGCTGCCGTTGATGAGTGAGATGGCGTATGTGAAGGACTCCGCGCAACGCATCCTGCGGGCAATGTATGAAATTTGCCTCGTTCGCGAGTATGGCCGCACGGCGCGGCAGTTGCTTGAGCTGTACTTGATGACGGTGCGCCGGCAGTGGACTGTGCAGTCGCCGCTGCGGCAGGTGCGCGATTACTTGCCAGTGAAAAACTTCGACGCAATCCTGCCGGCGCTGGAGCGCGTGCGCGTGCCGTGGGAGGAGGTGCGGCGCTGGAGCGTCGAGGACCTGGCCGAGAAACTCAGCGACGACCGGCGCGCGCAGTCTGCATATGAGGCGATCCATGTGGTGCCGCACTACGCCGTCGACGCCGCTGTGCGACCGCTGACGCGGGGGATGCTTTACGTGGACGTTGACATTTTGCCTGACTTCGACTACGTTGAGTCACTGCACGGCTCTTCGGTGTGCGAGGTGGAGCTCATGATCGAGCACACCAGCGGCCGCCTGCTACACCACGAGCTCATGCTAATTCCTTTGGCAAATGTACTGGAGCAAGTTGCCTATGCCTGTCCCCCCGTAGTGGTACCGATGGTGGAGCCGGCGCCGACGCACCTGCTCGTGCGCGTGGCCTCCCCGCACTGGCTGGCCGCAACAGCCTCCACCTCGGTGTGCCTGCTGAACACGCTGCTGCCGCCAGTGGCGGCACCACTGCGCGAGGTGGATCAGCGTCCGCCTTCGAAGGACGCGAACATTACGTCCGTGGCGGAGCGCCTCGCTCCGTTTCAGCTCCACACACTCGGCGAGACGCTCTTCCCCTTCGAGGACTTCACGGCGTTGCAGTCAGACCTCATCGATCCCATCTTTCTGGACCACCCCCACAACCTCCTCGTTGGTGTCCCGCCGGGTGGTGGCAAGACAGCCATCGCGGAGCTCTTCGTGCTGCAGTTTTTGCTTGAGGAGGCACTGAAGGAGACAGAGCGGACAGCGAAGACGCACCAGCAGGAGGAAGAGGAGAGGCCCGCCACCCGCTCAAAGCTGCTGCTACCCGGAAAGCTTCTCTACCTCACCAGTAACCCTGACGTTGTGCACCGCCGTGCGCTGAACTGGCGCTACAAGTTTGGTGAGGTGTTGAAGCAGCGTGTCGTGGAACTCGCTGGCAGCTGGGGTGGTGGTACGGAGAACGATGGGGCTGAGGAGGTAAGCAACGCTGCTGAGGTGGCCTCGGCCGCCATTGTGCTTGCCACCGGTGCGAACCTTATTCGCCTTGTGCGTCGTGGTGACCCGGTGCTGGCTGGCGTGACGCACATCATCGTTGACCACCTGCACCTCCTGCGGGCCCCCGAGGGCAGGCGATGGAGGAGTGCATGGCTCGACTTAACAGCGAGCCGTTCCTCGTGCGGTGCGGTGCGGGTCGCGCGCGTGTTCTGGGACTGACCTACCCGCTGATCAGCATGGCGGAGCTTGGCCGTTGGCTGAAGGTGTCAGTGCAGCACCAGTACAACTACGGTGCCTCCTACCGGCAGCTGCGAGTGCGCATGGTTGGGATGGAGTTGCCTGGGCCCCGAAGTCGCTATGAAAGCGGCGTTAGAGCGGCGCTGAAGTTGCTGCGCCGACCCTCGTACGCCGCAGCTTCAACGGTCATCTTCGTCCCCACAGCACGCCAGGCGCGAGAGGTGGCGCAGCGCGTATTGTTGCGGTGCCGCGACAACTACATCCCTGAAACTACCGAGCACGCCACCGACGACGCGCGACTCGCCGTGTTTCTGGCGGCTGGCGTCGCCTACATGCACAAAGGCACCAGCGAACTTGACGCACTCGCGATACAGGAGCTTGTTGACGCACCAGCTGTCTACCCCACTACGCAGGCGCTGCTGCCGCTGCGTCTCGTCTGTACATTCGACGCGGCCTGGCGATTGCCGGCGGCTCTCTTCACAAACGCAATCGTGTGCTGCGGGGAGCGACTGACGGCCTTCGAGAGAGAGGACGGCGAGCATGGCATGCGCTATCAAGACTGCTCCGCTGCTGAGCTGATGCAAATGGCGTCACGTGCCATGAGCGAGGCAGTGCTGTGCGCTCGCACGCCACGGGTGTGGGTGTGGGGTAAGCTGCTCAACGAGCCGCTGCCGCTCGAGTCGAGCCTTCGGTACGCGGATGAATTTCGTGACACAGTGAACACGGCGATTGCGCAGGGGCGGGCGCACAACCGCGTTGACGTGCTGCGGGTGCTGTCCTCGCACTACTTCCTTTACCATGTCAAGTCGAACTTACACTTCTACGGTGTGCCCACGGCGGCCGATGTATCTCTGTACGCCTCCAGCTTTGCCTCGCACGTGGTGACCTCGTTGAAGGAGCTAAAGTGCATCGAGGAGCTGCGAGTGCGACGGCACCATGCGGGCAGTGACGATGATGCGGGCGAGGATGGAGGCAACAAGAGTAAAGCAGAGTTCGAGGACACGGAGGAGGACGAGGACCCGCACGCCCCTTTGCGACCTACGGCGCGCGGTATGGCCCTTGCCCACCACTGCATCGCGGTCAGTACTGCAGAGGATCTCGTCCGTGTCCTGCCGGCCTCCCTCGAGGCTGAGAAGAAGGCTGCGCTCTACGACTCTACGACGTACCTTTGGCAGATCCTGGCACACCACTGCGTGGAGCTCACGCCGGCTCACCTCGGCGACGCCGCGCGGGTGACGGAGGCGGCGGAGTACCGGGCGCTGCATTCCATTGCGCGTGCTTTACCCGAGTCCATTGGTGTGCGGTACATCGACTTGGACTTCGGAGCCGCAGGGACAAAGGTTTACCTGCTCGTGCTGGCGTACTGCAGTCGGCTCTTCCCTGCCACTTATTTTCACCCTGCCGGCACCACTTCGTCAATCGAGGTGGACACCGTAGCAGCGGCCGCCTTCGACATGCACTTTGGCCACAGTCTCTATCACGCCGCCGTGCCGGCCGCGACGCGTGACGCGCTCTGCAACGCCGTGCCCGATGACATCGCCCAGCGCCTCATGCAAGATGCACGCTTCCTTCTCCCTGAAGTGCGCCGTGTCGTGACTGCGGTGGTGGAGCTGCTGGACGGCGACGCACAGGAGTGGGCGGTGACCCGCCTGATTCGATTCGGTGCGTGCCTGCAGCAGCAGGGGTGGGACGGCGAGGCGCCGGTGACGCAGCTGCCGTGCTGGCGCGCGTTGAGATGGTCGTCCTTTGCCGCCCGACAGGTCATTCAAAGCAGCTGCACGCTGCAGGAGCTACAAACGAACCCAACGGGAGCTGCATCAAAGCTGGAGCCCGCTCTGCGCGGTGTCGTGACGACTGACGACGCTGCGGTTGTGGTGCGGCACGTGGTTGCCTCTGCAGTGCAGGACGCTGCGGGAGTGCCGCAGGTGGTGTCAATCAGTGCCAAGGGGCGCGTCGAAGAGGTGGATGGCGTGCTAGCCATGGTGGTACGTGTCACTGCGCAGCTCCGCTGGAGGGCGCCGACGATGCTGAGGCTAGCGGAGGGCAGCGGCGGTGTTGATTGCACACTAAAAGGCGGCATCGTCGGGATCGCAGACGATGTCGCACCGACGTCGAAGTGGTGGGTGCGGTGCATCGTCTCGAATCGGTCGTTAGCGGCTTCACAAGCTGGGGCGTCAGCGGGAACTCGGCAGCTGGCCCTGCGAGTTAGTGTGGCCCGGAACGTCATGGACGCAGAGGCGACTTCGAAGTATGAAGTCTCCTCAGACGTCTTGTTCTCATTAGCGCGACTGGAGGCGGAGGACTTGGACACTGTGGAGATGCGCGCTGTTGTGACAAGCATGGCTTACTGTGGCGTCGAAGCCACGGCAGCAGTGCTGTTCGATGTGGACGAGGACGAGAATGGAGAGGACAAGTGACCTATTGGAGAGTCGGTGGTAGTGGTCGCGGGCCTGCGGAGAGGCAGTTGAGAAGCAGTACGTAATGCGGGGAAGCGAAAGACTCACGCTGAGTGGAGGGAGAGAGGGCAAGAGCTGCTCTTCATGGTAAGTTGCGGCGACGAGCCAGTGACGCCAATAATGCGATGAGTGATGGTGTGATGGTGTGATGATGGCTGTGGTATTGGAGGGGGGGGAGGCGGCAACGGTGGTCATGGTGGTATCAGTTTAGGTAAGTGACTGAGTGAGGGAGTCCCGCACCTCCCCTCTACTTCCCGGATGACTCCAATGTGCACCGTCACTCACACTCTCCACCCTCACCCCCGCGGTGCGCTTCTTTTTTTTTCTTGTCCGCATCATTAACGAAAAGAAGGGAAAACTCAGAGAAGAAAGGGCAGCGACGACGGACTCCGATAGTCGCGGCAGTCGAGGCGTCGGTAACACCAACAGTCATGTCGGCGCATATTTGGTTGTGCATACCGAACATACACAAATACACACGAAGAGGGCCCACAAGGCCCTTGACCCTCTTCGTGCGTCTCCTCCTCGCTTTCTCCACGCGTGTCGAGGAGGCACAGCGGGAAGTGGTCAGTGCATCGTTCGCGAGCGCTCAAAGGGGAGCATAGTTAGAGGCTATCCATGTAAGCGGTTTGTTGTGCCGCTCGTGCATCTTCTCCCCCGCTGGCACTGCGTGTGTGCGTGCGCATTGTGGGGACGTGGCGGGCTGACAGGGGACGGAGCGACTCGTGAGTGCAAGAAGAGACAAAGAGAGCAGTAAAGAGGTCTACCCATTACTCTTAGCAGCACATCTCATCTCTGTTACAGACGACCTGTCACCAGCCTTATTCTTCACGCCATTCTGTAATCACCTTCCCCCCTCTCTCTCTTCCTTCCCAACTCCTTTTCTTCTCTCACCGCTAGCTTATCCTTTGCACATACCATCCTCCTCTCCCCGTAGCGTGTGAGTTTGTGTGTGCGCGTGTCTGCGGCAGTTTTCCAGCAACAGCATATCATCATAGTCGCCTGCTTATCTTCTTCCTAGGCACCATAAAAACAAACACGCTTGAGAATTCTGCCACTTCACCGCACCCCGTCCTGTCCCGCTCCGCCCTGCCCTGCGTCCATTTTATTCCCTCACTCATCAATCGTTTGACAGACGTGTGTGCACGCACGCAAACATTGGCGCTGCCTTCGTGTGCGCGTGCAGGCGTGCCTCCTCGCTTTCTCACCGCTTTATTTTTTTTTATTTTGCTCGTATTCGCTGCCCTCTTTCTTGTAGCTCTTCGTGGATTTGCGTGGTACCGTCTTCTTTGCCTTGTGTGCACTTCCTCGATACCCCCTTTCCTTCCTTCAGTGTCCCCAACCGTGCCCCTCACCTCATCTACCTCATTCCGCCGTGCGCTTCATTGTTTGTGCGGTCATCTTCTCCGTCATCTCTCTTGCTCCTTCTTCACTCACTCCCTCATCACCCCCTGGGCTAGTTGTAGTGCGTCAGTATATTGGTTGCTCTGAAGGTTGTCAGTATACGCATGCACGCACGCGCGCGAGCATTGCTGGCGGACTACTCCTTTCGCTTGCCACTTTTTCATCTCGGCTCTCTCTTGTTTGCCTTCTCTCCCTCTCTCGAGTAAGTGAATGCAAGTGCGTGTGTGTGTGTGCGGCGCTCTCCCTCTGTTCTTCTCGATTTTTCCTTCCACTTTCTTGAAGGTTTTGCTCGTCTCATCGTCTACTGGGGAGTTTTCCTCTTTCATCAGCGGCGCATGCGCTTGTTTGAATGCAGTCGTGCTCCTCTTATCTCTCATTGTGTGTGGTAGCCCTGCCTCTCTTTCTTTCGTCTCTCTTTTCCTTCTTCCACTCTCACTCTTCAGATATTTCACAGTAGGGCTAAGTGCATAGTTGCTCTGGTCTGTGTGGGTGTGCGACGGCACTGCTCTTCCCCTCCTTCCTCTGCGAAGGGTGGTCTCTCTCTCTCTCTCTCTGTGCTCTTGGCCAATTCGTTCAACGGGCAGGGCGGGGAGGAGGAGAAAGAGGAGAGGTAAGCCGGAGACGACGAAACAAACAAGAGGCGCAACAAAACGGAAGGCAGCGATCAGAGCAGGAAAGTCACCCGAGCCCACCGGAAAGGAAGTGTGCTCGTCACCCAGTAGGCGAGTGAGCGAAGAGGAGGGGAAGAAAACACGAAACAGAAAACGGGGAGGAGAGGGCGGGCGGAAAAACAGCGCCCTCGTACGAGGCCACTTCCCCCCATTTCTCTTTCTCTCGCTCTTTGGTGTTTCTTTAGCTGCTGTAGATCTTCCTCTGTCCTTCTCTCTCTTTTTCCCCCCCTCTCTCTCTCTTGCTGTGCACACCCTCATCTTGGCTTCTTTCTGTGTTCCCCCCTCCTCTCTCTCTCTTTCTTCGCCTCCGACTTGTTTTCTCATTTCGTTGTCGGTGTTGTTTTCTTCGCTGTACAGCCTCGTTTCTTCTTCCTCTGGTTGCCTTCACCTCCCCCCCCCCTCACACCCCCTCCCTCACACCCCCACACTCCCCCCCTTCTAACCTGCTGTCTGCGTGCTCTGTCGTCCATCCTTTTCGTTCTTCGCCGCCTTGTCCCTGCCATATATGCTGCGCACTTGAAAGCGAACCTTCCGGCATCCTCTTCTGCTCCCTCCTATCTTTCCCTCCTCACCACTGTACCGCTCAGCTCCGTCGTTGAGTAGGCCAACCTCTACTTGCGCTCGCGTTTGTGTGCAACTGTCCAAGCGAGTCAGTTACCCTTAGAGACAAGTCAGGGCTCAAGGCGTCCCAACGCAGGATAAGACGCGGTTGCACCCCAACACTGTGCCTGTCGCAACCGCAATAACAAAGGAGAAGCGAAATCGCCACGGCGGGATCCGCGCGTGCCTGGTGGGGTAACGCGACCAAAACAAGCGGGGTCCGTGTTAGAGTAGCGCAGGGGGGGGGTCTGCAACCATGTCCTTCCGCCGCCCGCCCCCGATACGGCGGTCGTACACGTCTGTCGAGTTTGCGCGGGCCGGAGAGGATGTAACCCCGGAGAGCAACTTCACCGTTTCCAGTGTGATGGATGCCGACAGCGTAATGGTCGACGTAGGGGAGCCCCTTGCTTCGCCAAACACCCCTGCTCGAGTGAGGTCGCCGGAGCATCCCCGGCGGCGCAGCAGCGTGCGCATTGACGACGCGATCCTGCCGCAGCCGAGCACCTCCATCTCTATGTCGTTGCAGAAACTCCGCCGTCCCTCAGTGAGCGAGTGGCGCCGGCGTGACTCGCTGACAGTGAGCGGGCCAAATGCGTCCCTTCGCCGCTTCTCGCGGCTGAACACGGTGGAGGTATCGAAGGATTACCTGCAGTCCGTAGCAGAGGCGCACGGCGTCACTGCAGAACACGTGCGTGACGTCATGATCGCTGCCCAGGGCGACACCGACCTCATGCTGGCAATCCTTCAGAGTGAAACGGATGCGCAACTAGCCTCGCCGGCGAACATTGATGTGCTGCACTTTGGAACACAGGAGACGGTACGCCGGCTGCTTCTTTTCCTCGAGCTGCCACAGGAGTGGGAGGGCGAGGCGGTGCGGACGCTCAATGTGACCAGCGGTGACGCGCAGGAGGCGGCCGCCATCCTCGCACAGAAATCTGGCCGGCGATCCTTTTCACTACCGAGCGATATCACGGCGTCGCGCCAACAGGTCCTCACACCCACAGAAGCTGAGCAGCTGCCTCTGCTGCTGCAGCGTCTAGGGGAAAGCCCCAGTGGTGAGATGCATCAGTTGCAGTCCGAGTTCCCGGACCGCACTACGGACGAGATCCGCACGGCTTTGCAGCTGACAGACGGCAATATGGCAAACGCGCGTGTTTTCTTGCGGGAAGGTCACACAGCGTCCAAGAAGAGCAACAGAGATGCCATGAACAGCATCTTTGCTCGTGTCGCTGCGACGCGCGGGTCACGGCCGCGGCCAGACCACCGAAAAGAGATCGAGGCGGTGTACTACAAACTCAACGGCGCCGTCGGCGTCAGAAGCAGCACCGCGATGATCCCCAACTCTACCACCGGCGAGGACGTCGTGACGACGAGTCTGTCGCCGCAGGAGTTTCAGTTCTATCGCAGCGGTGGTGAGGCCTTCGATACTCTAAATCCACAGCAGCGAGTGTCTCAGAGCGAGGGCTCGACTCCAACCGCATCCACTTTGTGCACTCTTCTTTTCACCAAAACTGCACCATCACCACTTACACCGGACGTGACCGCGTCGCGTGGATCGGACAAGGCACATGCCCCGCGTTGCCCACAGACACCACCGCTTCCCCCTGTAACGTCCATAGCGACGCCCTCATTCTCCGACCGCGGTGCAAGTGAAGCCCGCTGTTCATCGAATGCAGTTCGTCAGAGCGTTATGTGGGTCTCCTCGCACGGGTCGCCGTCCGCGGCAGCCGTCACCGACACAAGTCAACGTGCAACACCACCTGTTCTGCGCGCGCGTCGATCATCACTGTCGCGAGAGGCGACGAATATGCCGACACGCCTCGCAAACCAACTTGAGCTGTCGTCGCAACATCCAGTGCGAACCGGTGGCAGCGCTGCCGCAGCTGGCAGCTCGACCGTTGCCCTCAACAATTCCCCCAACGCCTCCACTGCCGACAGCAGTGCCATCGGGCACTCCAGTGGATGCACACCACCATCACCGCGCTCTGCCACGGTGGTTGCTCCTCGCCGTTCGAGCGTTGCGGCGGTGAACCTGAATGATTATCGAGGCTCAGGCGCCGCTGCAGAGGCAAGGAGGGCAGAGAACTTGCGGACCAGCACAGGCGGCAACGTGGCAGGCGGTAGTGGCGCGTACTTTGCATCCGTAGCGCTTGGGTCTGCTCTCAGCGCGTCGCAGCAGCTTGCTGGCCAGCCGTTGCACTCGCCTCACACTGAGAGCCTGGTGAGGACTGTCCTTAGTCAGCTTGGCAAGAGCACAGAGAGCGAGCAGGACAAAGGTCAGCAGCAGCAGCAGCACCAACATCGGGTGTCCTCGGAGCTTGTAGACGAGGTTTCTGTTCGGGCATTTTGGCCGAAGGGCAGCGCTGATAGCAACAACTTAACCGTGTCCGCCAGCGCCGTCTCGACGCCAACACTGATGGCTCCACCACCACCACCACCACCACCACCACCACCACATGGGAGCACCGCCATGGCTCCGACTGCGGCAGACCTTGTTTCTCCTCCCGGTCTCCCTCCACCCCCGCCACCGCCAGGGTACAAGGCAGTTGGTCCCGCTAGCTGTCCGCCTCCACCGCCACCGCCACTACCCCCAGGAGGCAGTGGCACACCAAGCCTTCCTGCGGGGCTGCCGCCACCCCCCTCCCCTGGCATTCCTCCACCGACAGGCGGGCCCAAACTACCACCACCCCCACCGCCGCCGCCGCCACAAATGGGGAATGGGCCATTGCTGCCACAGGGAAAGGGCGCGAGCGCTTCAGCAGCCCCCGTACCAAACAGCAGTACCACGCGCAATGTGCCGATCAACGGTGCCGTTGGCGACTCTGATGACGCCATCTTCAAGGCTGCGCGACCCATCGGACTGACAGCTGGGGCGCGCCATAAGCTGCTTGCTCTCTTTCCGAAGGCGGCACCGAAGCACACGATGGAGGAGGAGGAGGCGGCGGCGCGTGCGCAGCCCATTCTCGATCCAAACCGTGACCGCAACGTTGGGATTGTGCTGAAGTTCATTCGGCTGCCGATTCAGCAGATCGAGGCGAGTGTACGGACGTTTGATACACTGACGCTTGGCGAGGAGCGGATCTCTGGCCTTCTCAAGATCATACCCACTGCAGACGACTTCGAGGCAATTGCGCGGGCGCAGCTGGAGCACGGTGGCCCGTGGAGGCGTGCAGAGGAGCAGCAGTTGCCTTCATCTGTCCGTTTCTTCCTCATGACGCAGCACATTGACCTCTATGCCGAGCGCATCCACGCCTGGAGCCTACGGTACGAGCTGCAGGGGCGACTCGAGTACCTGGAGCAGAAACTGAGTAAGGCGGACAAGGCGATTGACGCCATCTTTGCCTCCCCATCGTTGCCGGATCTGCTGTACTATCTTCTCGAGGTGAGTAACTTCCTCAACACTGGAAGCCGCTTCCAAGGTGCCAAGGGGTTCCCCATCACGCAACTGCCGCAAATCATGAACTTCAGGACAACAGACGGCAAAGGCACCCTTCTGCAATACGTGGCTGAAATGTTAGAAGCAGTGAACCCGCACCTACAACAGATCTCGAGCGAGCTGATGCCGACCGTCGACGAGGGTTGCGACATCGACGTTGCCAGCATTGAGCAGGAGCTCAAGAAGCTGCGGGGTCGCCTGCAGAAGTGTAAGCTTCTGATTGAACAACTGAAGAATGACGTACGCTGGACGAATGTGCTGGGTAAGTTTATCTACCGCTCGTTGCCGGTGCTGGAGGGCGTCGAGAAGCTCGCGGAGTCGATTAACGGGAAGGCGGAGCGCCTGCGAGAGTTCCTGTGCGAAAGGAAAGAGACGTTTTCTCTGAATGAGGTGCTGCGGGTTTTATCCAACTTCTGCAAGCGGTACGAGCAGGAGCGCGACAAGCAACGGCTGCGGCAGGAACGCCAAGACCGCATGGAGGGGAACAAGCAGCGGCGGCAGAGCATGATGTCCGGCGCCATAGCGAGTGAAGGTGACCTGCCGTTGCAGACGCAGCCCACCTCACCACCAAAACAACGACCCAGTGCGCAGCCGCAGTCTTTAGATAGACCTTCTCTGGATCTGCATGCGAGTGCTAACACTGCGAAAGGCGATAAAGTTTCTCCGGACGCTGCCTTACGTCCGAAACGGTCGCCGCAGCCCCGCGAAGACATTGCTAACGCCGAGCCCAGCACCAGCGGCCTTCGTGGCGGCGCGAGCGGGCAGTCTCCTGGGCTTGCCTGCGCTAGTAGCTCCATTGGCAGCTCCGGTGCCGCTGAGCACGCAGGATTGCACTCGCTACGCAGTAATGTAAGTGGTGTGGGAGACAGGGCCAAAAACCGTACATCCCCACCAGTGGACCGCACCAGCAGCGGCAGCGGCACCCCCCCTGTCAATAGCATCACAGGTGGGGGCTACTACCGACGTCTCAGTAACAACAAAGTGAAGCAACCCGGTGACGGCACTCCCACTGCTTCAGGTGGTGGACCTCCACCGAGCTCGAGTGCGCATTCCAGCACGGGCGCTGTCGGAGGTGAGGTGTTGCCGCCTGTAGACAGGCCTACGCTTGTCACGTCTGCACGCCCCTCCAACAGCGTGCGGACCCCCGTCGCAAGCGTTCAACGAGGTGCTCAACAACGATAAGGCGGAGGGCGGTCTTTCTTCTCCCATCCTCTCTTCTTGTCACCATATCCTTTGTCCACGCCGCGCATTTCTGTGCGTGCATGCGTGTGCATGCGTGTGCCCCTGTAGGAGTGTGCGGGTGTGTATTTTTCCGTTTTCCATCGCTGCTTTGCTGCCTTCGTCCTTTGAGTTTCCACGCCTCTCCTTTCCTCTTCCTGAGATGAGGGCAGACGACGACAGCCGCTGCCGCCACACAGGGAGGGGGAAGCGCCGAAGAACGATGTGTTTTCTTTCTCGTTTCTCTTGCTTTACTGTGTGACGGGTGGGGCGACGATGACGTCCATCGGACCCGCACGTACGCCAACACGCAGTGAAAAGTAGAGGCTCTTCTGGAAGCAACACGACCCCCCCCCCCACCTCCTCCTCCCCCAACAGAGAGGGATGGTGTTGCCCTCAGCAGCCTCTCAGCCGCAAAGTAGACTTAGGCGACGGCGAGTCAAAGCCCACCTACGGAGCATTTTGGTTTGCTTGGTTGTTTCCTCTGGCGTGGGCGCTGATTGGAGGCGATGCACGTGCACAAGTATATCCCCATAGCAGCCTGTCCAGCGTATGCGAGCCGACGTGTGCTGCTTTGACGATTGGGGAGAGAAAGGGGTGGAGGTTGAATGGGAGGCTAGAAAGGACAGGACTCTCTCTTCCCTGGCCCCCCCCCCCATTTCTTGGCGAGTTACAGTACTTCAGCCCCAGGCAGACCTGGAGGAGAGAAGGTCAGGAATTGGAGAAGGATAGTGGTGAGGAGGTCGGGTATCGGGGGTGGATAGGCAAAATGAGGTGAACTCATCATGATGGATCTTTTGGCGATTACGATTCCCCTTCATTTCCCCCTCTTCCTCTCCTTTTTCCCCATCAACTTATGCCTCTCGCGCTCTCTACAGCATTGTGACTGCCTCTTCCTCTAATAACCACCATCATCGCCTCTGCCTTCTGTCCTCTCTCTCTCTCTCTCGGGACAGACACTCATTTGCTTTCATTCGTGCCGCCCTACACCTGTGAGGAATTTGGTAACCGCCACATACCTGGCCCACGCCCCCTCCTTAACTCCGTATGCATGTGCGAACCAAGCGCGATGGCGTGGCGGAGGTGTTTGAGCGGAATCGAGTGGCGCTGATCATGCAGCAGGCGCTCGCTAAGCGCTACGCCCATCCGCTGCCGTCACCGCTCTCTGATGGTGTGCGTGACGGTCGCCTTGTGGAGGCTGAGAGCGGTAGCACTGTTACGTCCGACATGGTCGGCAAGTCGCCTTCCTCGCCGCCTCGCTTGACATCTCCACTGCACTACACGCTACGCCGGTGCTCTCGCACCGAGTTTTATCTCCATCCCACCTCACCGATTGATGACACCTGCCCAGGCTACATGGAGTCCAACTCTCCGAGGGTCTCTCCATCTGTGTCGGCACACTGGCAGTCTCGGGATGACGAAGTCTGTGTGGCAATCGCTGTGGCCGCAGAGTGTTGGCGTCACGCCGCCTTCACAGCACTTACACAGACAGACCTGCGCCGACTCTGCGGACTCTCCGAGGAAACGATGGCCGGCGTCAGCGAACACCAGCACGGCTCCACACCGTCGTCACCCCCTCTTCCAGTGACGCCAGCCGTGTTGCATCTCCATCGCTCCTCTCCGCCCCTCGTAACTCATCAGGAGTTCTTTGAGATGCCGCCTCGGTGGGTCATGCAGAGCCTCGGCGAGGTGGATCAGCACACTTTTCACAACTTCTCTGAGTGGGACTGCCGGCGCCGCGTCACACCACTCGACGTAGGGGCCACCGTCGTGAAGCAGGCAACGAACGCTGGAACAGCTGCTCTTTCTACAGCTGCTTCCACTCGTGGCGGCGGCCAGACTGCCTTCCAGGTAGCTCCGGCGGTACCACTCTACTCCCCAGCGCAGATGATGACAGAGAGAGGCGGTGCTGCATCACTATCATCCTCGTCTCTGGGCTGCACGTCTGTGTCCCTTTCAGAGGCAGAGCTTGTGCTGCATCCTCAAGCGCGTTTCCGTGTGCGTACAACGGCGACGATGGCAAACGGGGGGTACTGGGTGGACGTCGTACCGCTCACGGCGGAGGAAGTGTGTGAGGGGAGGGCGGAAAGAGTGATGGCAAGTCCACCTACTGCGATCCCTGCTGCTACCGACTCCATGGAGAGCGGCATTGCCTGTGAGCGCGTCGACCGCGACGCGTTGCTGCTGCGTCCTCCTGCGGCGCTTTATGTGGACCCACTTTTGCCCTGTGACGAGCTCTACAGCGAACGCGGCGTCAACACCAGTGTCTATGTCTTCTTCCTGCGCGCGGTCCAACGACAGCGACAACATGGCCTTGCAGACCGTCGCATCTTGCACGAGACCGCCGCCTCTGACTGCGACATTGACAGTAGGGGTATGAGAGCCGGCACAAGAACAGATGTGTCCAGCCCATCGGAGGTCGCAGCGGCGCTGGCCGTGCGGCTTTCCCTGTGCGCACGGCAGCGGCGTCTGGAGTTGGCTCGACGCATTGATCGAGCAATAGCCGCTGGGAACTGTTCATCTGCACTGCAACGCGCCCCTGTGAGAGAAGCTGCTACGCTTGTCATAACCCGCACGGCTGCCGCTTCTGCCAAGTGTTCGGGGCTTAGCGCACCCGCGGTGTCGCTGCAGGTTCGTGTGGACCATGCTCGAGGATCTCTGCAGCTTCGCGCTCTAATACAGGAGGGTGCGGCGGACTGTACCACCGACGTACCAGCAAGCGAGTGGGACACAGGCAGACCCGCTGCAGCACCCACTTCCTTAACACTGGCACAACCCCCTCTGCAAGAGACAGGAGCTTCGCCTGTTGTCCACGCAAAGCGAAGAAGGGACGCAGTGGATGGTGAGGAGGCAGCGCAAAACCGCCACCGTGTTGCTACAACCACGGCAACACAGTCGCCAACAGTGGAGGTGTTGCTCCGCTCTGCTTGGAAGCTGGCTGCTCTCTACGACATGACGCGTTCCGCGGCACTGGCGCAACGAGAGGAAGAGCGAGATGCCAGCGAGGAAAGCGGTGAGGTGGGTGTGCAAAATCGCACAGCGGCGCAGACGCGCACATTTCCTCCGACTTCATCGTCCTCGCGGCTCGCGACGTCGCTCATGGCACGCCTTACAGGCATGCCGCAGGCTGCTTCAGCTCTAACAGCGTCAGGAACCTCTGGCGCTAACAGCGAAGTACCATGTGGTTCCAGCTGGAGCACTGTGGTGCTTCATACAGGGAGTGTACTTCTACCGTCGACAGGGCCGGTCGTTGTTGAGAAGGTCCCTTGCCCAGCAGCAGCGTCTGCCCGACAGATCGATCACCCAATCGCCGCTTCGCCTGATTTGTTGTTGACCGATGGCGATCCGCCAGCTGGTGTTCTCGCAACTACCGCAATCCCCATCACCACTACAGCAGCAGAGCGGGTCTTTCTTGCGCGATTTTTCACGCTTCTCCTTCGGTATCGTACACTTTTCGGGGAGCACGGGCGCAACCAAGGCCCACAAGCGGCTGTGCCGCCGCCGGTGATGGAGCACCTCGCCGCCACCTTCGAGATCAGCGCAGAGGCGTTCGCGTCGCCGCTGAACACGCAGCTGCCTCAGTTTGGCTCTCTGTTTCCTGACACAGACAGACACTTTGGCAGCATGGGGTCCTTCTTCGACCTTCAGTTTGGCGGTGCCGGCGGCGACCTTCCCACCCAACGAGCGCCGAGTCTGACCGACTCCGCTGCAGCGTCGCAGGGATGCCACGTTGAAGTCAATCCGCCCTTTGACACAACTCTTCTTCGGCACATGGCGACGCATCTGCTCTCCTGTCTGGCGCGTGCGCAGGACTCGGCGCAGAGCCTGCTGTTTCTGATTCTACTGCCCAGCCATGACTTGACAGACGCGGAGAAGATGGCAGTAGCAGCTGTGGCAAGCACTCAACCCCCAACGACACCTCAACCAACGCCCACGGCAGCCAGGAAACGCCTCGGCAACGATTGGCGGTGTGACAGCAGTGCTGCTGCTGTTGTTTCTACTTTTGCACAGCTGAGTACTGAGCGCGTGCTGCGTGAGTCGCCGTACTGCCTCGCCCATGTCCTTTGCGCGGCGATGGAGTCGGCCTACGTCGACGGACACCAGCACCTCCTGCAGAGCCCCTTCTTTCGTATAGAGACGCCGACGCGTTTGATTCTTCTCGGAAACGCTGCGGCCCGTGCGCGCTTCCCTTACGCCGCCGCACAGCTGGAGTCGGTGCGTGCGGCTTGGAAGGAGCTGACGGAGAGCGCGCTTCTGCCGCAGGGCTGAGAAGGGTACGCCGCACGCGTGTCCTGCACGTGTGGTTGAACGTCGACGTGAGGCCCCTTGACTATTGTGCCTGCAGGCGTGTGGCTGCGTGTGCTTCTCTCTGGGCGCATCTGTGATGGTGACAGGGACCGCAGAGTTGGCTACACCACCCGTAGCGACGCTCCTACTTCTCCACAAACGCAGCTGAGCATGAGCACAAGTGTGAAATGGATGAGCGTTGACACTGGCTGTGCTTTGATATCGGGGAAGATGTCTTCTTAGGGACTGTACCTCCCACATGGTGTGTGGGACTGTGCAAGCGATCGAGACACGCTGAAGAGGGCTGTGATGAAATGCTGGTGGGAGTGAGCAGGGTAGGACGAAGGAAAGAGTGAAGAGAGGTATGCCCTTGAGCTCAGGCGTTATCGGCGACTCGCCCGCATCGCTTGGTGCTCCTCTTCTCTCTTCCATACATAAAAGCGACGTGTCTTTCTTACGGCGCACTTCATCCTCCCTAATGATGCCGGCCGCCTCAGTGCGCGACATCTCAGTGCCTAGTGCGCCCCACCCTTTGCGGGGAGGCCAAGCAGCCCGCAGCCTGCCGTGGGACACGGTTGCGTGCTCTTGGTGTCGCTAGACAGGTCTGGGCTGGTGGCGTGCCGAAGAGACGTGCGGCCACGATGGCGTTTGGATCACCTCGCTACGAGCCTAGGCAGTTGCATGGCGGCCAGCGTTCCACGCCAAGGAAGAAGGATGCTGTGCCCACGAGGCTGCCAGAGACCATGCTCGCCCTGTTGCACAGCAGCACCTGTCCGCACTTTGGACTCCTGCAGCGGCGGGCGACTGGCAGTGATGGCATGGCGTGCTGCCCGCTACTGCGCTGGCATTGTGGTGCCCCACCCCACCTGTGCTTGCTATGGCGGCGTCCGACCCGAAGTTGTGCCCGATATGCCACGCGAGACTCGCGGGTCGCTCGAGGCCCTAAGCATGTCTCATCTCCCGCTGCGGCCTAGCATGAGGCGACCTTACTGTGCCCATCTCGCCCGTGCTGCGCGGGCTTTGCCCATCTGGTGTCTGTCGCTGCCCCCCTGTACCCGTCCTGGACGGCGGGGTGTGAGCTCTTTGTGCGCAGGCGCGTGCCTATCCGCGGCACCTTCCGCTGGATAACCCCGCTGCTATCAAAGGCGTGCGGGCTAGGGTTAGGGCGGGGGTGCCACTGCTGCCACAGACTCATGGCAGCGCCCGACCTGTGGCGGCACATGCGAGCAGGCCACCCAGAGACGCGCCCTGCGGCGTCGATGGCAACGGAGGGTCGGGGTAGTGAGCCACCCAGGCAACGGCGTCGCCCTGGAGCAGGTCCCGAGATGTGCAAATGCGAGCACCGTGCGCACGCGCTGTTAAGCACGGGTGGCATGGTGTATCACATCCGAGCAATGCATCCAGCGGTGAGGAGGGCATGGATGATGGAGGGAAGAGGCGCGAGGAGATGCACCTCAATCGACGCCAGAACGCATGTGCGCGAAGCATGCGGCATCGCCTACAGCCGAGCGGGTGGGCTGATGTGGTACAGGTGCCGGAGGCGTGACGAGAACAACCCGAATGGGGGCACCATCCAGTCCTCCAGGCTCCAATGTGGAGACCACCAGACCGCATAACGGGACGCCGCCACTTGAGGTGTGACGGGGGGGCGGAGCCTGGCATGCAGGGCACAGGGTCTCCAAGGGCCCTGGCGCACAGCCGCTCCACCTCCTCCTGGAGCACATCCGGCATGCGCCTAGACCCCCCCCCCCCTGTTGCCCGGAGAGCTGACGCCATGGCTTCCGCCCTGGAACCGGACTGTGGGCGCGGCCCGCTCGGATCGAGGTGTGCCGCCCATCCAGGTCCGTGTGGCGTCGATCGTGCAGCATGCATCCGAGGAAGGGGCGAGAAAGGGCGGAAAGAGCCGGCCAGGCGCATGGCTCGATTCAGCGTCGGGGCAGCTCGTGCTAAACGACCAGGGTTTAGCTGTGGTGCGACGGAGGTGCAGGTGGGCTGTAGTTGTATGCGCCTACTCGTTGACCTGCTCGTGGTTGAATCACACATCGAAAGAGTCCTTATGTTGCTTGAGGAGTTGCACCGCTTCCTTTTTCCATCTGCACTGTGCCTGCACTCTTGTGAGCGCAATGCTCTGTTCGTGGTCTCCTGCGGTGTTGAACCTCTCTGCAAGGAATTTCGCTCCTCGCCACAGGCAGCAGTATCCCTCCCTTCCGGTTCTCTTAAACGTGCACCTCTGTGATGCGACAAGCGATTCTCTTACTCATTCTCTTCTGTCTCCTGCTCCCTCCCTTGAACACCACTATACTTATCTGCGCGTTGTGCACGCCGTGACAGGCGTGTCTACACGTCCGTAAAACTGCCTCCCCCACATGGAAGGAGCAAAGACCCACACACTCTCTATACCGCCCTCTGCGCGCACGCATGGGTGATGTGCGCATGAAGCAAGGACACGCTCTACCCTTCTCAGCCTTTCTCTCGTTGCTTCTCTCCCCCCCTCTTTCTCCAGTCTTGTGTTTCTCCGCGTTCTTTGCTTGGGCTTTCGGCTTATTTGGATCCTCCCTATTCCCATCGCTGTTGGGTCTGTTGTCTCTTCCTCTTCGTGGTGTTGTTGCTTCTCTTTCACTGTTTCGTGTAGGCTTGTTGGCTTGTCTTTGGTTCTTCTTGATTATCTGGTGTCTTTCACAGACGCCACTGGCTCTTCGCACCCTCTCTCCTTCACTCTAGCTGTCAATTGATAGGCCCCTTCTGCGTTTCTCTCTCTCTCACACGCGGTTTCCCTGTTCTCTTCTGGCGCTACTCACCCACTTCTGCTCCCCCTTCCCCCTCCCCTCCCCCCCCTCTCTCTCTCTCTCTTAGCAGCAGACTCACACCCGATACACAAGACAGGGGCTGTATATAGACGCCATTCATGAAAGCGCCTTTTGTTTTTGTTTTGGTAGTGAAACTCCTCACTTTTTTCTCTTCTACGTTCTCTCCCCCCTCCCTCCCTCACTCCCCGTCTGTCTGTTCATAGCACCCCATCTCACGTGCCCTTTGCTTTGCTTCTTCGATTCCGCTTTGCTTCTCTCCACCTCTGCCGTTGATTCTCGATTTAGGGTGTTTCTCTTCTCCCCTCCCTCCCTTTCCCTTCCACCTCTTCTCCTCGCTGATCCCGTGCGCGTGCCTGTGTGCGTGTCTCTTCCGCGTCTCTCCGTACTGCACCCCTCCGCCGTCTCCAGCACCCCCCCTCTTTCTCCTTTACTGGAACTTGTGCTCTCTTTGCTTTTTCACTCCCGCCACTACGACGGGTGCCAACCACTGCACCGTCTCTTCGCTGCCATTCCCACACGCCTTCTCGTCACCGGAACAGAGAAGTCGGCAATCGCTTGTTTACGTGCGCGTCTTGTGTGGGTATTTTCCGTCCTTTATCTTTCAGCTTTTCCTCTCCTCTTGTGCATTCTTCATGTTGCCGACGATCCCGAAGCGTGGCCGTGCACCAAAGCCTTTCGACGCGGGGCCTGCGATCCCTACGCCTGGTCGCCCAGACCGTGAAACTGGTGAGGCAGGTGGCAGAGCCCTCTCAGTCGAGTTGGCATCTCCACTTGGGGCCACAGGGGTATTTGCTAATAAGTCCTCACATGGGCGAGGTCATCTGCTGCACCTGGGCACATTTTCCAGCAGCGGCTTTGGTGACGCCGTTACCACCCAGGACCATCCCGTTGCTACAGGTGCCGGTGAGGCGGTTCGTGTGGGCCGCGACGGAGGCCAGCCGCAGTGCAGCCTTCGCCCCACAGTCATGGACATGTTGGCTACTGGACCGACTGCCGCTGGTGTGCTACCTCTTCCCAATGAGGCCACTTCTCTGCAAGCAGCGGATTTGGTGACAGGCACGCCGATGATCAGCAACGTCTCCGCATCTAACCAGTCCACCCCCGTCGCTGACACCCGGTCTGTTCAGCTTCTTCAGCAACTGCAGCAGCTGCTTCAGAGCGGCGTACCGACAGCAATGCTGCAGCAGTGGGTGTCCGGGCAGCTTCTCCAAGCCACAACGCCCGCCGCTCCTACGCGACCTGCTGCTGCTGTCGTCGTCGTCTCCCCGCCATCTGCGGGACGGCTCTCTCCCACTGCCCTCTCAGCTGCAGCGCTGGGGCAGCCGTTAAGTCCAGGTGTCCCCAGCGGTAGTCGTCCACCGCGCCGGCCCGCGTCGGCCGTGTCCTTTTCTCTTTTCACTAACCAACTCTCTCACACGCAGCAGCAGCGGCAGCAGCTCTCACCACAGCATGGCACTCCTCTGGACAGTACCAAAGTTGCTGTCCAACCATCTTCCGCCGCACCTACTGTTGGATCCCTGTGCACCGCAAACAACGGTAGTGTCCCCAGTGCGCTTACGTCAGCCGTTGATGGCGGCGAGGTTACACTCGCGTCAGCGATGTGCAGCGCCACGTCGGTGCCAGCTGTGGTGTTGTCGGGGCCAGACATAGGGGCGCCGCTGTCTGGGGCCTCGCTCCCATTTTCAGCAGGTTCAGCGATGCTGCCACCACTAGAGAGCGTCCCCAGCTCTGTCGATGACCCACTCGCCAGCGGTGCTGGCAACGACGTCGACCTGGCGGCGGCTCATCACCGTGGCGCAGGTGGCAGCTTACTGAAAACCTCGCATCCGCACCTGCAGCACTCCCAGTGGCGTTCGTTTCGCAACCAGAGCAGCAGCGGCGTCCGCAGCGCTTCCGCCACCTCACTCGGCGGGAAGAGGTCCGAGACGGTGTCTGGCACGGGTGTTAACATCTCCGCTCCCACCATAGTTCTTCACTCAAAGTCGCCGAGTCCTGCAGGCACCCCGCAGCATTGCCGCATCGCTTCCGCACTGCACTCGGCCACGAAAGCAGCGATTCATGCGACAACGTCTCAGCTTGTAGCACAGAATCAGCAGAAGAACATCTCGCTGCTGCTCGGGGAACGCTTCTCGCGTCACCCCGAAAATTTTGTCAGGCGTGTGACCACTCGACTGCCTGTCGTCGACAGTGGCTCGCCTGGAACGCCAGCACTGTCTGAGACAACTTCGGGAGCGGCCTTATCGGCGAGAAGGTCACACCCTGGGAGCGACTCCAACACAGACGACGACATCTGTAGCCTCTCCACTGCGACCACCGCGCTCGAGCGTCTCAACGGGTCGGCTGGGTTGTTGGTCGCGCCACAGACGCGGTCCCCATCTGTGGCAAGCGTTCCTCTCAGGGTGGCGGAGAGGAGTGCTATGGCAGCGGTGGAGTTTCCGAGTCGTTGTCTTCCCTTGAGTTCTGTGGCCACAGAG
This sequence comes from Leishmania lainsoni, assembly GCA_003664395.1. Taxonomy (NCBI): domain Eukaryota; phylum Euglenozoa; class Kinetoplastea; order Trypanosomatida; family Trypanosomatidae; genus Leishmania; species Leishmania lainsoni. The sequence continues at coordinate 453,267 of RAIA01000002.1, forward strand.
GCTTCTGGCGGTAGTCCGACAACAAAATTCCTCACCGGCTGCTCACCGCGCTCCATTACGTCACCCGCCCTGTTGACTGCGGCCACGGAGCACCCAGGAAACGGCAGCTCTGAGGGGTCGTTTCTCCAAGACCATCATAGCGTAAGCGGTGATCGCGGTGCTTTGTTCATCGCGCCTTGTGACGGCAATGACGTCGCTACTTCTGCCCAGGCGCTGTTCTCTGCATCTGTGGAGTCTGCGCCAGCCCACCAGCGCAGCAACAATATTCCTCCAGAGCAGCCTACAGATGGCGAGGCAGGGGGCCCGCTTAAGCTGTCTCTGCACCAGCGTCGGCTGAGCAGCAGCCTGTCGGGCCTGATGTCTGGGCGCACGCCGACGGTGGCCATAGAGGCGGCGGCAGAGGCTGCTTCTGGCGATGCCGCAGAGCGGGTAGCAGCTGCGGAGGTGCCAGACGTCGTCTTCCTCATCGAGATTGACACGGAGGCGACAAATGCGTCCTCTACCCCTGGCCGCGAAGCGACACCGCACAACACCTCGTCCCTATTCAGCGGCGGCGACTCGGGGCATTTGGCCCATTCGTGGGGCGGCACTTCCGCCCATGCCGGTGAACGCCCCCAACACCCTCATCGCGGCTCCATCTCGACCCTGCCTGCAGTGAGCGCCTCCGCAACTTCGCTCGTGTGGGTGCGGCCATCACCGAACTCGAGCTCGCCTGCGGTTGCCTTGGCGACGTCGCTCTCGCAGTTTGCGCCGTCGCCATCCGCGGCGGCTCGCTGCACACACCAGGCATCTATGACGCCGTGGCAGACAACCAGCTTCGTCTCCACCACCAGTAGCCACCTGGGCTGTAGTGGCGCGACCGGAGGGCACTGCCCCTCTGTTGCCTTCAACGTCACCCATCGTGATTCTCTTTCCTTGCATGACGAAATACCGAGCCTCGGCAGCGGCCACACCGCTGGCGTGTCGTCACTCGGTGAGGGCATGAACGGCAATCGCCGGGGTCGCTCGTCCGTGCTTCATCTGAGCCGCTCGTCTATAAACGGTGGTGTGGACCCGATGGAGGGCGTTATGGCAAGCTTCATCCTGGACGACATCAACGGTGCGCCGCGCCGCTCAGGCCCGCGTTTCTTGCGCTCTTTCTGCCGTCACACACCTGTGCGAGCCACGGAAAGCGTGGCGCACGCGGCACTGGAGGGACTTGGAGTGCCGTTCATTGAAGGCATCGACCACGCCTCAGTTCCCACAAACGTCTTGGCGGTGATGAACGCATACGAGTTCACGGACAGATGCGCCTTCTATGTGGCGATTTGCCTCAACGTGTTTCTGCGTTATGAGTTCGTGCAGCGCTTTGGTTGGAATGTGCAGAAGCTGAAGAAGTTCCTCGAGGTGGCCGCGACGTACTTCCGCGACGGCAACCCGTTCCATAACCCGGTGCACGCCGTCGACGTCGTCGTGGCGGCTCACCAGTGGCTCAGTGAGGGGAGCACCGGCGCTGCACTTTCAGATGACGAGGCGATGACGTTTTTACTCACCGCCATGGTACAACAGATTGCTCACACCGGTGCCGACAACCACTTGCTGGGGCAACTGAAGCACCCGTACGCGATGCTGTGCAGCTACGCATCGCCGCAGCAGGGTGCCACTGTCGCGCTGGTGATGGCACTACTGAGTCGACCGGAGCTGCATTTTTTCCCGGATCCCTGCCTCGCCACAGCTCACACTACTGGCACTGGTGGCGTTGCCGACCCGGCCGTTGTGCACGAGTGGACCAACAGCCGCGAGTTGCAGATGTATGACATGCTCGCTGACCTCATCATGGCGACGGACGAGCGCAACCACGCGACACTGAGGCACAACATCATGCGTATGGGGGAGGAGAACGCGCGGCTGCACGGCTGCTTGTGTGCCTCCTCCCACGCCGACCGCTCCTACTCTATCCTCTCGCGCAGCCTGTTTCGTTCTACCTCGCAGGCTGACGTCACGACGCAGCTGCTGTACCCGTCTCCGCAGGGGAACTTCTGTCTTAACTGCTGCGCCTACATTACTGATGCGCACGTGCCTGACCTGCTAAAGGCGGTGCTGCACTTCATCGACTTTGCGTACCTCTTCCGCCCCTACCAGGTGTACTTGTGTGGCAGCATTGCCTACATGGCGGAGCTGTACCGGCAGAGCGAGCGAGAGTACGCACTTCTGCAACGCTTGCAGGAGAAGCAGCTGCGAAGGGCCCTGACAAGAAGGGCAAGTGGTGAGAGCCTTGGCGAGACAGCGCCGCAACAGCCGTCTGGCGCCCCAAACCCCGGCGCTCCCTTCTCCGCTCTGACGACAGACGCGTACACGCCGGCAGTGACGTTTGCCACGGCGCTTCTGGCAGAGCAGCAACCTTGGCGACAAGGCGTTGCTCAAGCCTCCACCATGACCTCGTTGCAGCGCAGCAGTGACGAGGTTACGGTAGCTGCCGACACCCCGCCGCCATCGTGCCATGCAACGGTCGTGACGCTGCCGAGCGAGATGACAGCGAGTCACCACGCTGTGAGTCCGTCGCCGCTGACGCTGCAGGTGACGAGGGCGCCACAGGGTGAGGACGCTGCCGCCTCGAATACGCTGGACAGGGCGACACGCGCGCAGCCCCTCAAGGGGCTCGGCCGCGATATTGTGCTCATTAGTATGGAGGACTTGTGTCTGCCCTTCCTCGAGCAGCTAGCCCCGTACATGCCGGAGGCGTGGGTGGCGGCCAGTTACCAGAACCATCAGCGGCTGATGAAGTCTCTGCCAACCCCAGAGAAGTTTGATGAGGTGGTGAATCGCTTTCTTGATTTTGGCGTGGCCACAGAGGCGGAGCTCCTTGAGGAGGATACCGAAAAAGAGGGTGAGATCGAGGATGAGGAAGCCGACTCACTCGCTGCGAAGTGCCCTTTCACGCTACCGTGGCGCCTGCTGCGTCCGGTGCGCCCCATTGCAGCAGAGTGGACGGCAGACAAGGACGGGGTGATGCGGCGCGTTGTGAGGGAGATTATGAGAGGTCCCACGCAACTGCTGAAGGAAAGCGACGATATCTGAGGCATGGAGTAAGAGGGGGGTCGCTGGGATGTGAGGTGAGGGTCATTGACTGGCTGTCATCCCCGAGCAGTGTGAGGTCACCCCTCGACCTCCTTCTGAGCTGGATGCCGACCCACGCATCTCCTCGCAGATACGAATGCATGTGTACTCACAGCCAGAAGGCCAGATGCATACCTTCTGAGATGGATGTACTCTAATGGGTCCGAGGAACAGGCGCGTGAGCCTGTTTAACCCCGCTTTCACCCCCTTTTTCCGAGTTTTAGCGCTCTTCTCATTATGTATCTAACGCGTGCATGCATGCATGTATGCGCTGTGTCACTCCTCTTTCCCCTCGCCCTTCTCCATCTTTTGCCCTCCACGACTGCAAGCCCAGTCAAGGTGCGCTTCCACAGTACGTATGTGCTCGTGTTCTCGTATTCTCTTTGTATTCTCTACTTTATTTGTTGTCTTTGTTTCTGTTAGGAGCGCTGCGTCTTCAGCTTCTCTGTCTTGAGTGTCATGTGCTGTTTCACCACCACCACCACCACCACCACCACCACCACCACCTCTCCCTCCTCCCTCCTCCTTCTTTCGCTTTTCCCTCTTCGTTTTCAGCTTGGTGATGCATCGTTCTGTTTCTTGCATGTGCATGTGCATGTGCATGTGCATGTGCATGTGCATGTGCATATGCATATGCGCTGCTTGAGTCGCGTTGTGGAGTGTCTCTTTTCTTTCTTCCTCCCATTTCTCCGCCTTCTCTTTCGTCCTCTCTCGACGTGCGCGCGTGTGTGTGTGTGTATGCGTCGATGCGTGCGTTGTATAGGGTCGCATCACTACACCGGGTGTCGTCCTTCCGCTCGCACGCTTCACAAGGCCGTCGTTTGTTGCTTATCAGCAACAGTAGCTGCTGTCGCTGGTGCTCCTCCACCACCTCCGCCGTGCCCTGACCCCCTCCCCCCTCCAACCATGCCACTACACGACATCGTGCTTTCTCTCTTCTTCAGCTCTCTCTCACTATTCGCTCTTGCGGTTGCTCTTCGCTGGATCGATGGATGTTCGGATTGCGCGGCGTTGGCGGCGTGTTCGCGTTCGCCTCTCTTCTCTTTCTTTCTTTGATCGGTGTGGATGTCTCGCGTCGCCTCGATCAGAACGTTGTCCCCCTTTTTTGTTTATGTTTTGCCTTGTGGTTTATCTGAGGGGAGTCTTTAGGAGCAACAAGGTGGTGGTGGTGGTGGTGGGTGTGGGGATGTCGGATGAAGTGGCGTTGACGCTGTGCGCTGATTCTCTCCCTCCTTCTCCCTTCCTGTTTCTCCTCTCTCTTCCTCTCCCGATACATACACTGCGAAGGGGAGAGAGGTGCGTACAGCAGGAGGAGGGGGCAGGGGGGAGGGAGGGAGGAGGACGTTGTGCTAACTGGGCAACGCGTATGTAAACAGCGAGTACCCAGTCCAGTTGGCACCTACGCGCGTACTTCCTCCTTCTCTCATTTTGTCTCTGTACTGTCGCTTTCTCGCTTTCGTTGGGCAGCTGAAGGTGGCGCCGTTCTTTCGGTGTGACAGCACACACACACACACCCTTTCTCTTGCCCGTTGTCTGTTAATTTATTCTCCTCACTTTTGTTTTCGCCATGTCCTCCTCGCACGAGATTCAAAGCAAAGTAGGTAAGAAAGCAGCACATGGGCAACCGTGGCAGAGCATCGATGCTCTGCCTCGGGAGAGGGGGCGGGGGCGGGCGGAGCACGGTGTGTGCGGGTTGATGGGCGGGCATGGGAACTGCGTGTTTCTTCAACGCACCCCCGTTTGGGACATGTCGTCTCTGGTCAGCCCTTCCGGTCGATGATAGATGAAATTTATTGCATTGTTGAAGGCTCTACCCACGTGAACGCTCGCTAGCCTTCACCCCTCCCCCTCTCCTACCGCGCACGCATGATCAGTGCGAAGAAGAAAAGGTGAAGAGCACGACGCCACTAGAGCCTCCGCGTTTGTCTCCATCATAGCGACTCGGGTCTCATCCCACATTGTGCTCTTTTTTTTTCTTATCGCTTTGGACTACTCGCCCCAACTTCCTCCCTCCTCCCTACTCTCGCTCTTCGTCTTTCTCGCCTTGCTGTGGCTGACAGGCACTCCACAGCTGCTTCACCAGAGGGGGGTGGTGGTGGCGCGTGCGTGTGTGCGTGCCGACCACGGCACAGGCCTTTACCGCTCGCGTACATGAAAAGCACAGACGGACTTCACGCACAAAAGTTTGGATGAATTTCACCCCCGGAACACGCCGTTGCGCGTTGCCACGCTTGTTTCGCCGCGTTCTTGAGCTCTTTGACCCTCTTGTTTACGCGCTCTCCTTGTGGAAGACGTTGTGCGACGTAGCAATCACACCGTTGGCGAAGGAGAGTGCGAGAGTGAGGGAGCGTCAGTAAAGTGAGAGAGGGGATGGGGGGGAGCGAAGCCCACGAGCTGTTATGCATAGGCAACTGCATCTGTGCCTCTCTCTCTCTCTGCGTGTCTGTGCGTGTCTGTGCGCTGGTGTAGGTGCTCCCCAGGTCTGTGTGCGTGCTTAAAGTGCGGTGTTTCCGCACATGTGTGGAGCTCATCTTACCTCATACCACTTTTTTCCTGTTGTACTGCCAGACTATGTCTGCATGTGTCTCTGCATCGTGTTTCGTTGTTCTTGTGTCTTCCTTACTCCCCCGCTTATCTCCCATCTACTCGTCCTGCTCACCCCCTTTCACTTTCCGCGTCGTTCTCGCCACCTCCCTTGCGCTCAGTAGGCCTTTTCTTCTCTGTCCCTCACCTGATCCGTCGCTCAGCGCAGGTATCACCTGTCATCTGTCTCTCCTGCGCAGGCGTAGCGACCGTGAATGAATAGACGCATCACTTCACATTCACAACATCGTCATCGTCGCCATCGACGACATCGCTGTTGCCCATGGCCGTCCCTCACGCTTTGCTTTCGTGGGTTCATACAACGATGACAACAGTTGCAAGCGCCTCCTTACCTTTCATGGCTGGCACCACCGCGACCTACTGCTTTACTGCGCAGTTCTACATGCTTGCGGTCGGCGGTCACGAAGCTGCCGGCAGCCTCCTCGGGGGTGTTCATGACATCAGTGTCAGCCAAACTCCCTCTTCGGCCGCAATTGCCGATGATGCCGGCGCCACGGCCCTGATCTAATGCCTTTGTGCAGCAGCTGAGCCCAGAAAGACGCTGCGGCTACTACGGTTTCACACGACACTGACGCTTCTTACCTCTGGTGAGCTGATGACGCTCGAGCCACCAGTGTTACTGGCAGCGCCATCCCTGCCTCCTGCGAAAGCAACGGCAGCAGCATCGGCTGCTCGGCTCCACAGAACCACCGCTGTGCCTCCTGCGAGTTTCTTCCACACTTCATCACCGCCTGCGTTACTGCAGCAAACGCAGTCGCGTGCGCTGAGGCAGCGGCAACGTCTCCGGCGCAGCGGTGTGCTATGCATTGAGTAGGTGCAGAAGCGGTACCGCACTGCCACGACACTCACGCAGCGCCTCGTGGTGCCGCATCACTCACCACGTGCCTCAGTCACCTCTTTCGAATCGTCATCACACACCGCGACCGTTATGATGTGGCAGTCGCGCGGCTCATTCTCGGCACCACTGTCGCTCGCTTTCTCCCCACGTGGATGTCACTCAGGTCCGCTGTTGATGCTGAGACTACCCTCGTATGTCGTGTTACTGTCCCTGGGCACGGGTGAGTTGCACTGGTCCTAGGGGGAGAGGGTGCCTGCGGCTCCCGGCGCTAGTGGAACTGGACTGCTCGAATACGTTGGTAGTGGACTGGAAGAGGGAAACCACAGCATTGCCCTTGGAACCCGCGTAAGTCTCGGCGAAACGAGTGAGCCCAGCAGAGACGACCACGACGGAGGCACGGGCGCTGACGATTGTGCGTTGCTTCGCGTTTCTTAACCTTGCTTTACTCTCTGGCTCCGTCTTCCGCCTCTGCGGTTGCTGACGCTACCCGGTCGTCAGTGGTGGACGCCGGTAGAAGAGTACTGGCCGACTCAACTGACGAGCTGATAGACCACCTCTGCAACTCGTCTCTCACCCACTTGCGATCCTCGGGCACTCGGCGCCCTCCCTAAGCGCTTCGAACGCAGTGTTCCGACGTTGGCTCCTCTCGCTTGGCGGAGGTGCCCTTTAGTAAGCCCCCCATTCGCCCTATCGTCGGGTGCAGCCGCACAGGGTGCGCTTTGACTTCTCGGCAACGGGAAGTGGTCTTACTGCCGCCGCCACTGCGTCGCCTGCTGGGGGACCAGCTGACCTCTCACATTTTCACAGCTACGACGGCGGCTTGTCGAGTTTACCGCCGTCATAGCGGCATTCCTTCTTGGGAGCGCACGTCTCTCTCGTGCTACTTCCCCCGGCAGCCGGAGTCGTGGCAGTGCCGTTGCTGAGCGGTGCACAGCCACGCACCTCTCCGACAATGTCCCACAGGCAGTAACAACAGCCGCCTCTGTTCACCGTTCTCTGCACCACGTCAGGGCTTTCTTCACCGTCGAGCATTGCAGATGCGACTGTTGGCATGTCCGTAGGTGCCGGAAGCGCCTCTTCTGCACGACCGCTCGCTTACTTCCCGCCTCGCAGGCCACCTCACAGTCACTCTTGCCGTGCCGGTTGCCACCTGTTGTACCCCTCGGGGTGGCACTCAGGCTCCCCACGCCAGTACTCAACGAGGGCTCAGTGAGGCACACTCGAGTCACGCTGATACTCTGCCCATCGTATGGGTGTGGCAAACGGGCTCACTTACGCAGGTCACTCCAACACAGCACCATCCAGGACCTGTCCGCCGACATCAGCAGCGATACATCGCTCTGACCTCTCTACATCGTAGGTGCTTGACCCTGCCATCGTGTGAGGTGGTTCGGCGTTGGCAAGGATAGGGGAGCAGCATGCCCTCTTCACACAGTGGAGTACTGTACCCTGGATGATAGGGTGTGAGGTGTGCACCCCTTCATCGTGGAGTTATGGCAAAGAATAAGGTGTGTACACCAGGAAGTGCTCGCACCTTTATTCTTTGCAGTTTAGTGCGTTCTCGTGTGTCTCTGTCTGGTTGTCTGTGTAACTTGCGGTTGTAATGTCTCTCTCTCTCTCTCTCTGTGTGTGTAACTCCCTCCTCAGACACGCACGATTCTTCATCGATCCCCTTCAGCATCTCCACTTCCTTTTCTCCTCCTCCCCCCCCTTTTTCCTTGTTCATTGTTCTGGCGTTGGGCCTCGCTCATATGCGTATGCCACTCTCCTTCCACTGCTTTCTTCACCCCTCACACACCCGCTGTCCCCCCTACCACTGTACGTTTCAAGGGGCCTTGTAGTCTACACTACGGAAGAACGAAAAGGAGTACGACAGGGCGATAGCCTCAAGCACACGCAGAGGTAAGTAAGTAACGTGCAACCAAATCGCTGCGCGGTCCATACATCAGGTCTGCCTTCTCTTCTTCTCCCTCCCTCGTTTCCGCCTTCTTCCATGGTCACCATGCAGCCGCCGCCGAAGCCGCTGTGCGACCTCGACGACACCTGGGAGGATGTCCTGACCGCCTTCCAGGACTGCCTGAAGGGGGAGTCGACTTGGAGCTGTCACTGCCTTGCCGGTGTGGACAAGGAGCTCATCCTGTCCGCCCCAGAGATCATGGACCCCAAGACGGACTCAGGGTTTGGCTCCGAGACGATCTATTCCCTCTCTCACCTTCTGAAGACGCAAGAGGTGCCCTCGGCGGCGACCGTGTCTACGGAGGCGGCGCTGCTTGATGTAATGGACTACATCCATGTCAAAGAGCTGACGTACCTGAAGGGGTACTCTCTCACCCAGAGCTACCTAGACTTCCCCTACTTCCTGCGCATGGATCTGCTCAAGGAGCAGAACGATACTCTATACGCTTACTGCCGCGGCGTGCTGCGCTCCCTCGACTGTGTGCTGCGCGCCGTCTTCTCCACGACGAACCGCAGCGAAGAGGAGTTCATGCTGGTGCCTCCGGAGCTCGACCGTCAGCCCGACTGCAGCGTGGACGAGATTTTGGCAGAGCTGGAGACAGCCGCGGCAAAGTCTTCGAGCCCCGCTGTGGCTGCCCGGTTGCGCTTCCGCAAGCACTTTCTCGCGGCCCTCTCGCTGCTGCTGGAGTCGAAGAAGAGGTCGGATATTGAGGCAGCGTGCGACATCTGCCAGGAGGCCCTTGATCTGCTGAAGAGCGATCAGTACACCCGTTCCAGCGAGCCGGCACCGGAGACGAAGCTTTTGCGCGGGAAGGAGATCGCCTTCTGGGTCAGCGTCATCACGCCGACCAAAGCGTTGCCCGCGACGTCCTTTGCCGATGCCATGTCTGCCTACAAGTGCCTGCTGCAGCAGTTGATGTCGTTCAAGACGCTTGTGAACATCAAGTCACTTGCCTGCATTGCGGACTTTATCGAGAACTTTGGTGCGCTGCAGCCGCTCCTGCCGGTGCGCTCACTGTGCGCCGTCGTTCTGTTCAGTCGTGACCCTAACGAGTCGTTCCTTCACGGCGCCCCGCTGCACCGCCGCATGCTGGAGACACTGACGAAGAGGTACGGCGCCCCACTTTATCAAAGGATATTTGAGGCCGATGAGGCCATGATTGACGGCGTCGTTGAGTATCGTGTGAAGTGCACGATGAACCGCCTGAAAGTGACGCCGGAGCAGCGGATGTTCCTGCGCCAGCAGACGGTCGACTCGGTTCGGCGCTGGACCATGGAGGTGTGCAAGCTGTATCTGGTCTTCCTGGAGACGATGCTGTGCAACCGCGGGCTGGCGCACCGGCGCATGATCAACACGATGGCGGATTTCATCCGCTTCCAGGAATTGTCGTACACGACCGACCTCTCCGTCTTCCTCGCCAACATGCCTGGTGTGGCGAAAGAACTGGAGGCGGAGTGCATCCGGTGCAGCACGGTGCTGACTCTCTTCTCAAACGACTACGTACTGCGCGCGATGGAAATCATTATGAGCTTTGAGGTGGAGCTTGACTTGCTGGCACAGGGAGAGCTCGTGCCGGCCATGTGGTACATCAACTTCGCGCAGAGGGCCCAGAAGGAGAACCTGACGACTCTGTGCCTGCAAAGCACGCATTTCATTCCTGCGACGCTCATCAATAAGCGCACTCACATTCCGATCCACAACCTCGCCCTCACCACACGGACGATTGGGCAGATGGACCTCGCCCACGACGGTGTACTCGACGCGCGCTTCTCCCTCTCCGACGCCACCTATCTTTCCGCCTGTCTTATGGAGAGAAAGAACCTCATTGACCTCATCAGCGCACCGAAGGGGTCCCTTATCAGTGTCGAGAACGCCTTCAATCACCGCCTATTCCTCTGCTACGGCCAGCTGCGCAACCCGCCACTGCGCTCGTATGAGCGGTGCATGAGCGCGAGGCCGTCGCTCGACGACGTGCGCCAGATCCCAATATACGCTAAAAAGGCTGCTGAGGTGGCCAGCAACGCGGCCGAGAAGCTCAAGGCCCTTATGTCGGGCAGCGCCATCGACGACGTGCGCAAGGCCGCTATTCGGCGCAATGTGGAGGGGCTGGAGAAGACAGCGCACGTGGTGGCCGCCTCGCTCCGAGCCTTCTCTGCGGTTTGCGAGAATAGTGAGGAGCTGAAGGATTACTGCGCCACGGTGGAGCGGCCTGGTCTTCCAAGCGCGCTGACCTTCACGTTCCGCCGGAGGAAGGCGATCTCCACTGTGTAGCGGCACAGTGGAGCGTGTTCGGGCAAGGACCTGAGCGCCGTGAGTGCCTGGGGGTATGCGTGTGTCAGGCTCTCCCCGCTTCCATAGGCTCCCTTTCCTACCCTCATTTCTTTTTCCCCTTTCGAAGTGCTCTCTCTCTCTCTCTCTGCGCGAGGAGGTGTGCGTGTTTGGTATGTGCGCCGTTTTCCCATCTCGTCTCGTCATATCCGTCTTCATGTGAGTCGCTCGCTCGCTCGCTCACTCCTTTATTCATCTGACTCCCCTTTACTGTCGCCTCCGTCATGAGCTAGTCGGACATATCTCAGACGTGTGTGTGTGTGTGTGGAATGAGGAAGCGGAGGAGGAGGAGTGGGAGATGTACTGGGCTGCTCGATTTTGGGCGGTTGTTGTTTTTCGTTGATGTTGTTGGCTCATCTTTAAAGTAAGACTAACCACTCGACCAACCCCAAAGTGAGCCTCTGTGCAATGCTGCGAGCGAGCGCAGGAAGGAGGGGAGAAGGAAGGAGGGGCACACTCCTCCTCCCCTCCACCACTGGTGCGCAAGAGACTGTGCGCTTGTCTCACCACATGTGCTCTCTCTCTGTGTGACGGCACTACTCTTGTGCCTACTCTCTCTTCTCCTTCCTTACGACGGACAAGGAGAGATGGAGGGCGCAGATGTAGGGAGAGGGGGGGAGGTGCATCAATGCACCACTCGTGCATGGTTGTGCGCGAGGCGGGGCGGGAGAGTAAGAGGGAGAGGGTGTAAGCTGCGCCGTCGTTTCTCGTTCCACACGCTGGTTTACATGACTCGGGATGGTGCGGCAGACGTGCACGCACACCCATACACGGGTAATGTGGGCCGAACCAGGCATACCCCATTCTCTTGCTACCCCGCCTCGCCCCATTTGCTTTCCTGTCCCTCGCTCTAGGGTTAACGCCTTGCTTCGGTGTGAGGGTTGTACGGTGCTTACCAGCGGCAATCCGAGAGTAAGCAAGGGATACATATCCACGCTCAGGCGCGCGCCTCTGATGCGGTAGCTGGTGCTCCTCTCACGATTCTTCAGCTATTCGTTTGCTCTTGCTGCCTTCTTCTCCACATCGCTTCTTTGCCCCTTCTCCCCCACGGCTTTGGCTGCAGCGGCCCCTAAAACTTCAAGCGTAACGCCCCCTCCTCCTCTCTTTTTCGCTCTGTGTACGCGTCTAGGGACGCATGCACGACGACATCCAGAAGACATCACCGGTCATTCCTCAGAAGACACTTGCGAGAAAAAGCACAGCCAGTGTGCACGGGAGTAGGGACATCATCTCTTGAGGACGTGGGGGTAGGCAGTATGAGCGGGGTCCGAGTAGCTGCCTTCGGCAAGTACTTCGCCATTGGTGCACTCTGCGCAGTGCTTGTGTGTGCACGGCACAACGCCTTCCTTGTTGCTGTCGACTCACTGAAGTTCCAGCATATCTGCGAGGCCGTGGCGCGCTACGCGGATGAGGCGAGTGCGTTGGAGGAGTACGTGGAGTCGCAGGGGCTCTCTATCGCCAAGATCCAGTCGAGCATGAACCTCCCGTGGCCAGGGACAGTGAAGTGAAGGCGGACCGTACAGAAAGAGGACGAAATGTGGGCGGAAGTGCATAAGCGAGCCTATGGCCCATTCAGTGTTTGCTCGTGTGTCTCTTTCCCTCTCTTGCACAACTCCCCGCTTACTCCTTTTATCCTCCGCAGCATCGCTCTCACACAACCACTCACGCACAGAGCAATGCGTGTGCGGACGGCTGTATCGCGCCTTCCCTACTTCCAGGACCGAAACCAAAACGCGACTCCGGCAGGGAGGGGAGCGGCGGCGGACTCTTGCCTTCTCTTACTAAGGCGATGACACTCAGACGTGTACAGGTCCAGGAGAACGATCAATACTGCAGTGCTGATGGTAATATGATGGCCACCATCTCCCTCCCCCACTCCGCTCAATTTTCCTGGCGCGTCACTTCTACACAAAATACCGCTCTTCGCGTGTGTGTTTGTGTGTGTGTGTGTGGGCGAGTGTGTGGGAGCACAAAAAGAGCGAAACACGAAAGGCGAGCGCTGCTGCGTCTGCTGCGCCACGTTCCTTTCCCCAAAGGATCCCTGCCATGCCCTCACTCTCTCGACTCTTATTTTTTCTTTCGTTGCTGTCTTCCTCCCTCTTCTCCTCGGCGCTTACTCCGGCGCGACTCTCCTCTACACGCACGCCTGCACTCTCATCCCCACCGTAACAGTGCGTCATATCTGTGCTTTCAGTGAGTACACTCTTCTTGCGTTAGCCGTTTACTCTCTACCACAGACCCCCTCTCTCTCTCTCTCGTTCCACATCTTGTAGCATCACTGCATTAGCCACTTCACTTCCATCATCCCTCTTTCTCTCTGCGTTTGAGTTCTCGAGAGTTTTCTTGTGCGTGTGTCTGTGATGGTGTCAGTGAGTCTCGCAGCCCTAAGACGATCACACACACCCGCCCATGGATATAGAAGAAAACCGCTAGTGGGAACGGGCACTCGCACAGGGTATACACACCTCACACAACCCTATAGGGAAAGGTCTCTTGACAGAAATTCACCTGCTGCACGGGCAACACACCGATCTTATCCACATAACGATAACGCATTATGCTCGTCACTCTTCTTGTGAGTACCTCTGCCCGTGTTCTGTCGACTGCTCGCTACAACGCACTGCGCGGCTCTCTCTCTGGTTTGCTGCTGCTGCTGCTGCTCGTGGCGTGGTGTGTGTGTGTGTGTGTGTGTGGCCTCTTTCCCTCTCGCTTTCTTTTCTTCACTTTTCTCTGTTCTCCACCCCCCACCCCCTCGCCCCGGTCTTGTGAGTCCTCTCGTCACACCCCCTTTTTTTTGGGGGTTTGTTGTTGTCTGTTTGGTTGTTTCGCTGAGCCTCGCAGGCTTACGGGGGCATCCGGTGGTGCACCGGCTGACGCGTGTCACGAGTGTTGCCGTTGGCAGCATTTCTCTTTTCTCTTGGCCGTCTCCTCCTCTCTTTTTTTGTCTTTCAGTGCTCGGCAGGCGTCCCTTTGATTTAATCGCCCCCCCCCCTGTCATCGTCGTTTTTGTACTTCGTCTTCACCTGGTGTTACTGCGAAGCGCGTGCGTGCGCGACGCTTTTCACGGTGCTGTGACTCTCGCATATGGTGATCCCCCGTAGAATACTCTCCTCAGCACCGCCATCGATCTCTTTCTCAGCATTATGACGTCGCGCCTTGCGCACATTACAACTCACTTCTTCAACCTCCCAGCCGTGCAGGATGACTCAACGTATGGCACTACACGGCTAGCACAGGAGCTGACGAGCTCCACTGCGCTTACCGCAGAGGCCGCATTTGTCCATAGAAGCACTGGCGGCCCACTGGATGGGTCCAGACTGATGGCAACCATACGTTGCGGTGGTGGAGCCGGCGAAGGAGGGCACCTTTACCCTGCGGCTGCCACTGGGCGAGCCTTCTCTTCATCTTCTTCCACCATCACCTTGACGCCACCTCTGTCACCTGGCTCACCTACGTCGCCAATGGCGTCGCGATGGTCTACCTTTTCGGTCTCACCTAGCAGCAGCAGCGGTGGGCCTCGAAGTTGGGCTGCCCTCGCAAGGGCGAGGCGAGCGCTGGAAGACACCACCTTGGGCTCCCCATCATCACCAGTGCTGCCGAGCGCAGGGGTCGGTGCCGAGGCCTTTGGTGCCGAGGCTGCATTGTCGTCGTTGCCAACGTGGAGTACTGAAGCGCGCCCCTGGCTTATGAGCACGAGAGGTGTAGTGGCTGAGAGAGAAGCGGCAAGCGGGGGGGCGACCATGATTGGATCGCATCACACTTCCCTGCGTGTCAGTGCTGCGGGCCACCGCGGCGCCCCGTACGGCACTGCTGGATCCATGTCACCGGTGGGGGGGCCTTTCTCTTTAGGCCGCGGGGGCTCTACTGAGACCTCCATGAGACACGATCGCAGTGGCGGCGGCGTCCCAGCTGGAGGGAGCGTGCTGGACGGTAAGGATGTTGTCGGTGCGGGAGGGGGTCTGCACTCCACCCACGCTGATTTCGCCACCACGCTGGTAACTGAGGCAGACGGTGACCTTCTCGTGTCGCCGTTGATGCACTTCTTGGAGGATGAAGAGATGTTGCGCTATGTTGCTGGGCTTCTGGACCGTCGTCGTCTTGACGAGGTCGCATCTGCTGTGGAGGGTTTCGAGCACACTTTGGCAGGGGACCTGTCGGGGCCCTCCAACGGGCTAAGTCGTGCGGTGATCCTTCAGCGCGACTACGTGCTTAGCGCTCACCAAAGTAGGTCCCTTCATGTGCTTATGAGGTCGAGCAGTGGCGCTCAGCGCACGATGTGCCGCCACCGTGCGTGTGCTTCCACGCCTGTGTTTGCAGGCGCTGTCACGGGATGTGCGATGGTAGGCGCGGTGACCGGCAGCGACGTTGGGATATCTGCGCAGGGCCGCGACTGCTCTCGTGCCGTTCCTCATGGTTCGCATCTCCATTCAGGCGGTGACAAGGAGACCGCAGCAGCAGCGATGCGATCGGCGAACCCAGGCAACATTGACACAGACTCGCCCACTTCCTCAACAACTGCAACGGCCTCCTCGTTATATCTGACGTCTTTGACGACACCTCTGTGTGACACCGGCGGTGGTGGAGTGTACTTGAGCTGCACCGGCAGCGGAGATGCAGCAATGACTCATCAGCCCGCTGTGCAGCAGCGTAGCGGCCCGTTGCGCAGCTCTCTTGACGCAGCAGGGCCAGGCGGCTCTGCCTCGGCCGCGGCTGCGGCGTTGCAAGGGATGGAGGATGGCCCAGAGGGGCACGCTGCCAGCACCGCCGAGGCTGCGGTGGCCTCCGCGCCGCCGCCGATCGACTTGAGGGGTTTCTGTCTCGCCGTGCGCCACAACGTGTTCGCTAACTACCGCACTCTGCCTGTGCACTGTGCACAGCGGTTTTATGAGCAGCTACCGGTGCGGTACCGCGCCGGTCTTGACGCAATTTCGGCCGAAGTGCTTCAGCAGCAACAGCAGCGTGACCAGCAACAGGGCAGCACCGACGTGGTCAGTGCCAGCGATGGGGTTGCCAATATTGCAGCAGCGACAAGCATCGCCGGCGGAGGCACTGCGAGCGTGAGCCACCCTCGCAGCCGGCGCACCGAAGGGTCCTCGGCAGGCATGCCAGCAGCTTCGTCAGGCGCCACGGACCACGTCGCGGAGGGCTATCATGACCCCGTCACCTTCATTGGCATGGGCTACTACGGCACTGGGTGTCGTGGCGGTGGATGGCCAACCACTATGAACCTCTCTGGAAGCATGGGTGCCACATCGACGTCGACAACTCCGGCTGTGAGCCCCGGCTGGTTAAGCAGCGGTGGAAGCATGCGCCCCGATACGACGGTGTTTCCTTCGCTTCCCTTACGCGCCATGGAAGAGCGAGCGGCAGCGGCGATGGCGTTTCCTGGGTCGGCCACCACAATCCCCACGGCACGCGACGCCGCTGCAGCGGGGCTGCCGGTCCCCTCACTGCCGTCGTCGTCACCGACGTCTGCGGCGACCACCACATCGGCCACGGTGTACGACGCAGCCGCAGGGACAGGGCTTGTCTCCAGGGCGACACTGCTGCATCACGTCCAGCATACCATCCAAGCCTTCATCGCGCGTGGGGAGCGGGATGTTGCGCTGCACTATATCATGGCCACCGCCCCCTACCGCTTCCCTGGCATGACGGACAGTGACCGTGTACTAGCACTCTTCAACCAGATTCGCCTCTTCCTTCCGTCCCCGCGCTTTAGCATCGTCATGCTGGCGATGGAGGCATGGCGCTCCCTATACCGACCGAGTGTCGGCGCAGGGGCCGCGGACTATACGCACATGACACACGAGCTTCTGGCGCTGATCGAGACGTACCTCTGTTATGGGCGCACGTACGCCGAGTACGTCTCAGGGCTGCTCATGCTGCGAGCGGTGTTGGCGCTGGCTATGGAAAACAGTACTCTCTACAATCCCACGGCGGCAGTGCTGCTGCAGCACAGGTCTCTTCTGCAAGGCCGCTTGCCCACCTTCCTGCTCGCAGTTTGGCTGATTCTGATGGAATTTTACACTATTGACGACACCGTTCTGCCACCACGACGAGTGTTGCGCGACCTCGCCGCTAACGCCATGCAAGACCTCTTCACAGTCGCCCTGGAGCTGCACATGGTGCTGCTCGTGCAGAACGTCATTGCCAACGCTGTGAACATCTTTTTCGCAGGCCCGCAGTTGCAACCGCAACTTTGTCTCTCTCCACTAATCCCTGTGTGGCCCGGTGAGGCCACTGTTTCGCCGGAGGTGAGCCACCATCCTGGTGCTAAGGTGAGCAACAACAGCAGTAGCAGCCTTCTCAATCTCAACACCACGGCGACACTACAGCCGCCGCATCGCTTGCCTGGAGCTGGTGCGGCCTCGGTGGCGACGACTGCTTGTACCTCTGTCGACCCAACCGAGACCAGCCTATCGGCGCTGCGAACGGTAGCTACCACATCCGCATCACCGGCTGTACGGGCTCCAACATCCTCCTTCC
The DNA here is from genome assembly GCA_003664395.1 of Leishmania lainsoni. Taxonomy (NCBI): domain Eukaryota; phylum Euglenozoa; class Kinetoplastea; order Trypanosomatida; family Trypanosomatidae; genus Leishmania; species Leishmania lainsoni. Next base: position 470,576 of record RAIA01000002.1, read on the forward strand.
GCACCACCGCAAAGTCGATGTGGAGCTCTGTGAAGCGTGCTGCACGGCGCCTCGCCCATTCAACATTGGTGACGTCGCTGTCACCAGCGCTTTCCACTACTGCGACTGTCGACGGCGGTCGCGACGCGGCTGAAGCTGCTGGGGCGACATGCAATGGACTCGGTGGTGCGTCGGGGGGGCCGTTTGCGCCGCCCGCTTCGGATCTCCCTGGAGGGATGGCGTCAGGGCGCCCCCTAGCCACGCACAGCCGCCCGTCGCCGCCTCTGCTGATTGAAGTGGTCGACGACCTTTTCTGTGAGTCGATGGAAAATGACTCGGTAGAGCACGCGGAGGCGGCTGTGCGCTTGATGGGCAGTGGGTCGCAGCATGTGCAGCTCTCAACAGCCTCGACAGCTGCTGGCGGTCACGGGCTCGCGCCGAGCAACAGCTCACTCTCTTCCCAGATTGCTCTCCAGGCCGCCGTCACGATCGCTACCACAGGCGGAGGTTGTGCTACCATGTCGTCACCGTTGCACGCACTTAGGCAGCCCAGTGCAACCAGCTCACCACTGCTACATCCGGCGTTGTGGGCGCAGCGTCGAAACCAGCGGCGCAACTTCAGCGCCGCAGCCGCGGCAGCGGCAGCCACGACGCTGGGGCTGGAGTCGCCGTCAGCGTTCAGCGACGCGCTGTGGGACGACGTTCCCCTCGATGGCGCGATACTCAGCCGGGAGGCGCTCTGGACATTGCCGCTGGCGCGCGCTCTCCGTGCTGCTGGCCGGCCCCAGACGTTAGAGGCCACAGTGGCGGCGTCAACGCTCACCCTGGGCGCATTTCTGTGTGCGTGGCGTATTGCAGGTTTCTCAGAGGAAACGACTTCTGACCAAGTGGGGAGCCACGCATTGCGGCAGTCGAACGCAACGACTACCGTGACTGAGGCCTCACTTAACTCCAACCCCGCCGAGGTCTCCACCCTCCCATCCGGTGTGGCACCCATACCGCGCCACTTTGACCTCGCGTCGCGTGGAATCGGACTGGGCGACGCTGTCCCATTCACCGAGGGTGTTGTTCTTCCACTCTTGACGTTGGATAGCCTCACTACGGTTGCGGACTCTGGCGTCCAGGCGGGTCGTCGAGACTCTCTTGCCGAGCCAGCCTCGCTACCGCACCTGCCACCAGTGGCTGGTGGCTCGGCAGCGATGCCATGTGGTGTCGGCGCCGCCAGTGGTGCCATTGGGGCCTCTACAGGTGATCTGGACAAGTCGGTATCGATGTTGTCAGCGACAATGGCTGCTCTCGCTACCCGCACCGGGGCGCCGCGGCGCCGAGGAATGCTGCTGGCATCAACCGCCACCGATGCGGACCCCGAGTGGCAGAGTGTGGAGAGCGCTGCGACAAATGCCTTTGTACCTCCTGTGGCGGGCGTGGCGCCCTCTCTCTCGGTGGCCTCAGGTACCGCGACGAGGGCGGCAGGGGTTGAGGTTTCGACTGCCACTCCCGCTCTGGTTACCGACACGACGGCACTGCTTGCGGTGTCGCCGCTACTGCGGCCAAGCGCAGGGCCGTCACTATATGTGGGGCATGCACCAGCCGCCACAGCTGCAGCGGGTGGCAGTGATGGCGACCACACGAGTGCGGGTGGTGTGACACCACCAGGTGGGTCACGGGCTGCATCCACCGCAGCACCAACGCCAGACTCCGTTTTCTTTCAGGACAGTCGCTGGATGGGCGGAGGGATGCAGGGCGCAGCCAGCCTTGCGGCGTCAGCGACGGCATCAAGACGCCAGAGCGGACTCCCCGCTACCATGCCGACGTCGACAACGGAGTCGTGCAGGCCGCGTGTTTCCCCTACAGCCGTGGCGGACGTTAGCGCCACTGACCGCTCGGACCCACTGGTGGGCGCGCGTGGTTGTGACAATACGCCGCTGGTTCCGATGGCAGCACCGACGCCTGCTGTATCTTCTGGTACGGCGAATGGTCAGCTGTACGCGGAAGGAGCAGCCGCGCAGACGCCGTCTCTCGATTTTTTCTTGCCATCTTGGGCCGCGGCACGAGTGTTGGAGCGCTGTGTGCGTCCATGCTGGGACGCCGCAGGCTCTACCGCACTGTCGTCGACATCAGACGGCGCGAGGGGGGCAACGAGGCACCCAGGCTCCGTGGCAGTAAGCAAGGAAGCAGAAGTTCTCCTCACCAGCGTGGTGCCACTCCTATCGCAGTACTACATGGGCGCGCTCTCCGCCAGCGTTGTGACGGTGGCGACGCAAGTGCTCGTGAACCGTGCCATCCAAGCAGTAAAGTCCTTGTCGCAGGAATTACTTGATGGCCGCTACCGCCTCGGGGCCAATAGTCATGGCGGCGCACCTACAGAAGCGACATCGAACGCAAACTTAGGCACCCCTCCGCCCTCTCCCTCAGCATCGCTCAAGTGTGACGTTGCCCCACGTTCATTACACATCAGCGGCTCTCTCCATGGCCCTGAGTTACCGGCAGCATCGCCGCAGGTGGCAGCGTCAACTGCTACCACTGCTGCTGTTGCCACCACCACCACTCCCTTAACGCCATGCGCCCCACCTTTCTTGGCATGGCAGGCAGAGGACAGCGCCCGCATGGACGGAACAGAGTTGCTGAACGCGGTTCTTTTCACAACCACCGTGGCGTGGCGCTATCCTGCTGTGTACGAGCGTATCGTACGCCAGAGGCTTTACCCATTACTCCACCGTACACTGCTGCTGCACAACTCCGCCGTCGAGGAGCCCCAGCTGTGGCTTTCCATGCCCCTCTCCTCTGCAGCGGTGGGAGCGTACTTCAACGGCTGTGCCCGAGCAACTGCAGTGCAGTCCCTGGTACCGCAGCGCCAGCGGTCTAGTTCGCTGCCCTTATCTCCTGTCGCTACCGCTTCTGTGGAGGACGAGGCCATTATCCAGCGAATGCGTCTGATCACCGCCCGATCCATGTATCAGCGCCTCGCAATGCCGGCGCTAGTTCTCCTTTCGCACAACATGCCCGATGATGCGTGTGCACGGCGGTGCTACCCACTGGTGTTGCGGCTGGCGCAGCTGGGACTGCGACGACCCTTCTCGATGGCATCCGTCACTACAGCATTGTGCATCTGTGCCGTGTACCCGCCCCTCTCCCGCGTGTGCCAGTCCGAACTGGCGCGGGCCATGGCTGTCGTGCTGACAGCCCCAGACGACGGGCTCAGTGACGAAGACAACGACGATGCCGACAACGCCACGGCGAGAACGGCGTCGCGGGAGACAGAGGTGGGTGGTGTAAGGCAGGCTCATTACTCTCGTCGAGGACCACCGCAAGCTCAGCCCGAAGAGGTCCAGCGAGGGACTCGCGAGGAGGGGGTCGTTACGAGCAAGCCAGCCGAGGCAACTCGGGGTGCAGCGCAGTCACCTACATCTCTCCCAGTATGTGCAGGTGAAACAGCGTCTCAAGGATTGCGACCCTGCCGCTCCTCGCGTCGCGCTGCTGAGGGAGCGGCCCATCTGATGTGGAGGAGTCCGACGAACTTCCAACTCTTCTTCCCTTTCTCTTCAACAAATGTAGGGCACCTGCGCCTCCCTGCGGCGTCGGTGCGAGCTGCACGGCGTCGGCAGGCAGTGCAGACGCGCCTCATCAAGTACCACTGCTTCCGTGCGATGAGTCTTTTTTCCAGCAGCTGGGAGGGCACCACCCTCTTCTTCCTGGAGGTGTGCCTTCCGTACCTGCGGCACCCAGATGCGCAGCTGCGGCTGGCGTGTATGCAGTGCTGCATGCGCTGGTTGCTGTCGGACTGCTGGCGCTCGCCGAACCAGGCAGTGCTGCATCACCACGCCGCCACGCCGGCTGTCAGCGCGGGTGATGTCGCTGCAGCTCCGTCGACAGTACTGACGTCGTACCGCGGAAGCGTGTCGGCTGCCGTCACCCGTACTGCAGTACGTGACCCGCGCACTACCGCAAGCGGTGGGGGCATCGCTAAGGGTTGTGTACATGGGGCAGCCGCGCTGCAGTGTCTCACAACCCTTAGCGCGCCGGCTGTGGCACAGGCAAGACAGGCCTGCAAGCCTTATCATGCGCTGCCTCCTCAGACAGCAGCGAACCTTTGGAGTGGCAGCCCGTCGACGCTTGGCGAGGGAGCGGCGGTGGTGGCAGCCCCCATTACCACAACGCGAGCGCTAACGATGTCGATGGGCACAGTGCAGCATCATGGACGCACACATGTGAACGCTCTGCGAGAGGTGGTGCACCACTTGGTGGAGCTCGCTGTGTGCGATCCGGAGCCGCTCATCCGGAAGTGCGCCCTTGAGAGCCTCTCGCCGGAGACTTATCCTCTCCTCTATCCCCACGAGCCCTTCGTGCATCAGCTGTTCGTTGTGCTGTGGGATGGCTACATGCCCAATCGAAGCAAAGCGGCCCAGCTGCTCTGCGCCCTGGCGCCGCTGAACCCGCCCTCTATCTTTCCCCGCCTTCGCCAGGTGCTGATCCAATACACCGATGACTTGACGAGTAGCATTGCGCGGTTGGCAGCTCCTTCCACGCGTGCAAAGCAAGCCGTGGCGCCCCTGCAGACAACCCCATCCGGGTCCATCCATGAGGACGCGCTCTTCGTGTTATCTCAGGTTTCCTCCCGGATGAAGCAATCAACGCATCTCTACTTGCCGCAGCTGCTGTCGATCGTGTCGTCGGTGCTGCGCAGTGCGTCGTCACCGCGCGGATCGGTGTTGCGGGCGTTGCATTTCCTCGTCGCCTTGCGTGAGGACAGCACCGAGGAGCAGTCCGCACTCTTTGCTCCCTTTTTCGACCTCGTTGCGCAGCAGCTGATCGACAGCGACGGCGACACTGCACGGCTGTTGGCGACGGTGGCAGCACTGCAGAGCCTGCTGCAGCAGTTCACCGGCTCAGCGCGCTGCTCGTCACAAATCCTACCGAAGGTGGTGGAGTACCTGCACTCGCTGCTGTATCGAAAGCCATCTGTTATGAAGGAGTTCACCATGGCTGTGCTGCAGCTTCTAGGCACAATCAGCGGCATCGAGCCCTGGGACGCGGATGCGGCGCCGCGCGCACCAGCGCTACTGCGACGACCGCAGAACCGTTACGCCTTACCACCGCTCTCCTCGTCAACTGGTGTGCTGGGTTGTGGCCGAGCAGCCCGCTCACAGTGGCTCGACAGAGACGAGAGGGCCGACAGCGCTGCCGAGGCGCTCGCGCAGCTGCAGAAGGCCGACCGCTTTGCACCGTTCACGGCGCAGGTGTGGTGCGACGCGGTTCTGCGGGCGCTACTGTGCACTGTCTCTGCATACGTGAATGGGACGATGAGCCAGACACAGGGAGGCCTGTGCGCGTGTCTGGCCACTATCATGAATATCTTGACAAACACTGTGGCCATTCATCATCTCGAGCTCTACCTACCGACGGTTCTGACGCTTGTAATCGACCTCCTCGAGAAGCAGCAGACCCGGTCGCGTGACATCGAGGCAGCGTATGGCTTGCCGGCGCACAAACCTCATTCGAGCATCGCCACCGCAACGGACCGCGGGGAGGGTGCGGCGACGGCAGTGTGGCTCACGGAGGCAGCGAAGATCAGCGACTCCTCGGAGGCGATACGGCTGCTCTTCTTGCGGAGCCTGTTCGACCTGGTCCTCGTCGCCGGCCGCCGCATTGGCCCGATGTACCCGCTGTTGAATGTGTTTCTACGCCGCAGCTGGAAGACGATGTCGCCGCGCGGCCTTGTACAGTGCTGTGAGGTGCTTGATGCCCTGTGTTGGGCAGTGCCGGACTTGCTGCGCGATGACTGCGATGTGTGGATCCCATCATTGCTAGAGGCGCTGATTCAGTACGACACGCTGGTGGTGACGCACCGTCGCGCCCATGAGGGGCCTCCAGACAATGCGTCGGCTGCCGCTAATGCGTTGAATGGAGCTATGGGAACCAGCACCGCCGCCGGAGCCGCTGTTACTTCTACAGAGGGTGGGGAAGAGGCCCCAGCAGCTCTGGTCGACACATCGCAAAACTTCTCGGCGTCGGCGAGCCGTACGAGCCCTGCGCGATATGGGAGCGTCGCTACTGATGCGAACGATAGTACCAGCCCACTGAAGAGGCCGCTCACACCACCGCCATTGCTGCACAACGCGGTAGCTGTTAACGGTGACGAGTCGGCACCGTGGGGTCAGCAGCTGAAGCTTGTCTATCGAGCCTTGACCCTGTGCCTCACATCGTTGCAGCCACTTGTGCCACCGCTGGCGAAACGGCTCGTGGCGCTGAGTTTGTCGGAGTGCCTGAAGTCGTCGCACGTGCCGCGCCGTGAAGCGGTGCGGCACACCGCAGCGCCGACGGCAACATCCGCACCAACGGATAGCCGCACCGCGCAGTGCAGCGGCTTAGACGCTGAGCACAGTGCCACGCTCGCTGCATCGACGTTCTCATCGTTGCACAGTTTTTGGCCAGCCACGGGTATCCCCTCGGCGTCGGGTGTTTTTGATCTTATGGTGGACCCGCACGAGGAGCTGATCTCCTTCGTGAACGCGTGTGTCTGCACACCGTTGCTGGAATACATGCTGCACAGTAACCTCTCCACCATCTCCATGAAGCTCGTCAAAAACTTGCTCGCACGCCTGGAGTCACTGAGCGCCGTCCACGAGGAGGCGCTGCTGCGGTTATGGGGCGCCATGGGCCGGCACTCCGCGTCGCTGCTGCCGCAGACCGATGACAGCAGCGGCCTGTCCGGGCTTCCCGATTTAACGAGCAGTACTGCTGCCTGTCCGGATGGCGGGGTTTGTTCGCTAGCTGCGCCGGCGCGCGCGCAGCTGGAGGTGAAGTTACGCGAGGTGCGAGAGCAGCTACATGTGCAGCGAGCTCGGCAGCACGAGGAGGATAGCGGCTCGGCGAACATCAGTGGCTGCAGTGCTGGTGTCTTCCCCTCGCTGACCGCCTTCTACGCAGTGCCGCGATCGGCAAGCGAGGCGCTGTGGTTCAACAACGCTGCTCTCAGTCGCATGTGGGTTCAAAGCGCCGACCGTACGGTGACGGTGCGGCGCTACTTTCCGTTCGACGCGGTGCACACCTCCTGGGAAACGGAAGGGGAAGTACAGCTTCTGGGGTGCTTGCTTGTGTCGGCTGCATGGCACCACCCACCCTCGACGACTGCGTTCGCGACGACGTTGCACACGTACTTTTCGCAGCGCTTTGGTCCCGACAGCGTTGCCGTGGCGTACGTGCGCTGTATCTGCTCTAGCTACTACGACCTCTGCATGCCACTCACATCTGAGCATGGTGAGGGGATGGCGGTTAAATGGGCTCTGCAGCAGCAGCAGCAGCAGCGAGTTGCAGTCGCAGGCTCTGGCAGTGATGTCGGTGCTGAAAGCGACAACTCGCCCACCACTGCGACACAGTCGACTATGATGTCCGGACCGGGGCTTTATAATGCCGTTGGCCAAGTTACGCAAGCAGGCAGTACCGACGCCATTCTCCGTCACCCGTGCTCTCCCCTCGCCCAAACAGCTGCGGCAATGGCGCCCGGGGAAAGGAGCGCCGCTACCCCGCCGAGTGGTGGCGCCATGTTGTCGAGATCGTTTGGCATAGGTGGCAGGCGCGTCGTCAGTTCGGAGGAGAACATACCGGCTCTTACCATCGGGGAAGAAAGAGGTGCATTAATGCCCTCCGTCGCTGCGATGACCTTCGCTGGTGCCTCACGTACACACGTGACAGTTCGAAGGGCACAAAGCAGCAGCGCAGCAGCCTTGCCCGGCTCGATCCCGACCCCCACCTTTACCTCGTGCGGAGACAACTCGATCAGCATCGCGTTAGGGCGCCCCATGACGGCGTATCCGAGCATGGACCGCCTCGACAGCAGTAGCGATGAACCACGGTCAGCTGAGATGAATACAACGGTGGGCTTCTCGGACCACGATGAGGATCCAGATGGCAACGGGCGGACGTGGACTCATTCGCACTCTAGACGCCTCACGAGAAGCAGCAACGGTAGCACGATGCCACACTGGCCGCACGCCAACTATCAGCCACAGCCGCAGCCGCAGTACCCGTTGCCGATTGGGACGGCCTCCTCGACGCCCTTTTGTGGCCCCAACTCCATCCCTCGCACTGTTACGGCACGCAGCACCAGTGGAGCAGATACGTCGCTGTTGACGTCGCATGACGCCAGCCCCATGACGATCACCCTGCCTATCCCCGTCGAGATGGGAGGCGGCGGTGCCTCATTCGACAAGTACGTGAATACCTCGGTACCCGCGGGTGCGCCTGCCCTCTGCATCGGAGGTGACAGTGGCTCCTCGTTCTACCCTGGGAGCTTCTTCGCAAGCGCCGTTGTCGCGGAGGGACGGGCGAGCGGCGACAACAGCAGGCATAGTGACGTGATGCACAGCAGTCCTCACCGCCACCATCCACACGCCTCGCTGGACGCGGATGGCGGAGGGTCATCAGTAGACATGGAGGTGGCCTACTGGCGTGGCAGCAACGAGGTGATACCGCCTACCCACACACCGGTAGGCAGCGGCACTGGTGTGAAGCTTACAACCCCCATATATCGATACTTTCAACTTTCCCATCCGCAGTCTTTTCCGGCAGGACAGTCGTACTACCCCCGTCCTATCAGCAGCGGCACCTTGCCGAGTGTGACCCCTGGCCAGCAGCCAGCAGCTTCACCGTCAGCCAGTGCGGGGATGCTTACGGTGGGTTCTTTCACCGCCGCCTCGATCGGCCACCGCAGGAGCTTGCTCGGACTTTCTGCTTCGGTCTTCGGCTCTGCCGGTGGCGCTGGTGGGGCGGCTGGCGGGCCCGGCGGGATGCCGCCACGATGGCGCTTCGCGTCGATCGCAGCGTCTGTCAGTACCAACGATAGGGTGTCTCCGAACAGCTCTACGATGCCGCCGTCTGCTGCTGCTGCTGGTGGTGGTGCCGGTGCCGCTCTCCATCCTTTCACTGTTCTTTCCAATGATGCCACAGCGGTGCCTCCACCGCCGCCGAGGCCGAAGCCTCTCTCGCCTCTCTTTTTGGAGGCGGGCGGCACATCGGCTGTGGCTCTACCAGTTGCAACCGACGCGGCGCGTTCGACGCTGACCATGGCTAGGAACCCGCCACCGCTGAACACAGAGGTGTGCTTCACAGCAACCGCGCAGTCGTGTTCTGCGACTACGCACATGAGCAGTGACGCCCCGACCTATCCGTTTGCCGAGGCTGTTTCTGATAAGGTTTGGAAAGAAGCGACCGCAGCAGTGACGTCCCCGTGCATGGCGAGTGGGATGTTGGAAGCATGTGTGGCTATCGCGTCAGCGCACGAGGCTGGCGAGGTGGCGCACCACAACTCACTCATTGCGTACTTTGAGCTTCATCGGTATCTTTCCGGACACGAGTGGCGTTCGTGGTGGGAGCAGTTCTGTCTCTACATGCTGCAGTGCAGTTCAGACTACTGCATTCAGGCCTGTGAACCCTTTGCGCGCGAGCACCACACCGCCTTCTATTCGGAGCTTCTACCCTTGGCCCTCTTGTCAACTCTTCCGTCCTGCACTGTGGCGGAGCTCGTCGGGTGGCTTCGGGCGCTACGGGACTTCTATGCCTTCCACACCGACCCGCGCGCACCTGTACCGCAGCAGGTCGCCACCGGGGTGGCCCGTATGGCGCACGAACTTCGTCTCTACCACCACACATTTTTTCCGCCAGGGGTGGTGTCGCGGGTCGTGGACGTCTGGCTGCCAGACAGTGTCGTGGCGGAGCTCGCCAATCGCTCCCTCAACCCCCCACTGCGCATCCTGTACCTAGAGCAGGACTTAGCCCGCTCCTTCTCCTGGGGATGTGCGGCGCTGCTCATGGTATCTGCCGATGACTTGGCCAGCGCGGCGGAGCAGACGCTATTCGTGCAAGACCCGCGCTTCCAGCGGTGGCTCAGTGAGGTGGCGGCGACGACCTCAGATTCGCGGAGCAGGGGCACAGCGGCAGTTGGGCTACCAGGGCAGCGACATCTCAGCTGCAAGACTGCGAGGTCTGCGGCAGCGGTTGCTAAGTCGCCCTTGTCGTCGGCCATTGACATCCTGCCTCCGTCGGCGCTGGAGCTGCTTGGCTTCCACCGCGCAGCCGCACTCCAGTATGTGCGGTTGTACGAGGAGCAGCAGACGAGCGAGCACTGCGACGGTCACCGCGGCGCGGTAGCAAAAGGGGACGAAACCGCGGAGGGTACGCCAGCGCTAGCGTCGAAGGGCATGGCGACTCGTCACCACTCAAGCGCCGCTGCTGCTGGGTTGATTGTCGGGGCAATGCGTTGTCACATCTGCCAGTTCGACTTCGAGGCGGTGCTGCGACTCTGGGACACCGCTAAGGGCAAGGGCGCTGCCGACACGGCCACATCGATGACGAGCTCGCCTCCGCCTGTAGTCGCTTGCGGTGAGGGGTCCGACGGCGACAGCGGCTCAGCCGTGGTGCGGGATGGCGCCAAACGGATTAGTTCATGTGTGCTGAGCTCTATGACAGCGCAGTATGCAGTGATGTCAGCCCAGGCTCTTACTCGCTGGGACTACGTTCAGGAAGCCGCCTACTACGCCTTTGGCCGCGGTAGCGGTGGTGGGCTTCCCTGGCTCACCGGTGCGCCACACGCTGCGCAGGGACACCAGCACAAGTCGTGCGGGTCTGCAGCACATTCTGGCGTGACGGCACGTGACCAGAGGCCGCTGCAGCCGCCAGGAGGCACTCGAGGGTGGTCTGAGGATGTGGGGGAGGAAGGGCACCCACAGGGATCACCGGACGACAGCCTCTTGTTCGACTCACCGTCTGCCCCTGGCGGCACGGTCGAGCTCCGAGCGGCAGATTGCACCTGTGAGTCGCTCCTGCAGAGGCAAATGGAGGTGTTCGTTGGCGCAGCGCTCGTGGTGGCGCACGATTACGACGGCGCAAGACGGGCCTTGGCTGCCGTCCGCGACGGCTTACGCGACTCCTACGCTGTCTTCCACACCGATAACGATCGCGTGAAGCTTGAGTGGAGCAGCATCTTCCAACAGCTATCCGACCTGGAGGAAGGCATGCACGCGCTGGAGCAGGTGCCGGCATCTCAGGAGGGGATGGCTACCGTTTCAGCAAGCTCAGAGACCGGTAACTCATCTGAGGCGTGGCCCGGCTCGGGATCGCCAGCTCTGGATCGAGAGATCAACGGTCAGCTCTTTCCCGAGGCGACGGTGCGGCGTCTGCGCAACATCGCGTGCAGACCTGTTTCGGACACCACCACGATTCTGCAGCGCTTTATGATCATCGCCGTCCGCAGCGCCATCGCCCCTGTCACCTGGCAGCTTGACAACGTCCTCGCCTTGGGGGAGCGACTCGAGAAAGCGGGTCAGCCCATGCGCGCTGTGCAAGTCCTGCACCACTACGCTAGTCTACCTACCGTCGCCATGTCCTTCACGACCGCGGCGGTAGAGTTCAAGCAGCAACTAAATCTGGAGATGCTGCGCCGTCTGATTCGCAACTTACCTGGCGAGAAGGACCTACGCGAAGTGTAGCCTGCGTGCAGACAGTGCTGCGACACGACTTGTGGCGGACACGCCGCGCTGCAATGCGGCGGGTGAGTATGGTACCGCCCACCTCCCCATTTATAGCGCCATGGTGCGCCACAGATGCGTTCTTGTCGCCGCTGCGAACTCAACTTGAGATGGATAGCGCCCTGCTCACTGTGCCGGAGCTCGGTGCGTCGCTGACGCATTACCAAGTGGATTTACTGCTGCTAAATATGGCATGCCGGCGTCGCCTGGCCCAAGTGCTGTTGCATCGCGCGCAGTTCACACACCGGCCCTCACTGACTACTGTCAATTCGGCCACGTCAGGCCGATGTGGCACTCCACCAACACGCTCGCTTTCCCCATGGTGTTGGTAGGCCCCCTCGATGCAACAAAGCGGATATCATCGAGAGCGAGAAGGTCGTTGACATGGCGTTCCATTCCCCAGCAAGTTTGTCCATGACGCACAAGCTTAGCGACATTTCAGCGACGGCTGCGCCTTCGTTGTCTGACCGGAGTGGCAGTGCTTCTGCAGCAGCAACGGACCGCACCAGCGACGATGCGAGCTGCCCCCACGATTCCGCGAGAGCCCGTGTGTAGGCAGAAGAGGTACTTCACAGGTGCGGGAGCGACGCGCTAAGAGCGTTGAGGCAGCGGAGGAGGAGGAAAGCTACCTGTTGTCAGAAAGCCTGGCAGGGAGGACTGCGCTGTTTGCCGAGTACTACCTGCTCGAGCACGCTGTCGCAGTCACCCACTATGTGCCGTCTGTATGGAGGGAGTTTGGGCTTGTCTTGTTTGACATCTGTGTGGCTATTCACGCTGAGTGGAAGTCGACGGGAGACGAGGAGACCAAACAGAACTTTCTGATGCAGTCCGCTAAGGCAATTCATGGCTTACAGTTTGCAGCGCAGCTCTGGCGTAGTCGATCCGAGTCGGTCTTCAGCCGCGGTATCGGCCCCTTCCCCTCCACAATGCTGCGTCGCCACGGGCACGCACGGACGGCGTTGCCATCGACCCACTTGCTCTTAAAGGCGCTGCACCTGGCAGTCATGTGCGAGGTCATTGTACAGGACGACGCGAGGGCTGCCGTAGCGAGTGCAAAGATCGCAACAAATGTGGCAGCCAAAACGGCGGTGGTGCCTTCAAGTCTGTCGCTCTTTTCTCTGCCTCCAACTTCGTCAGCGACACGGTCCTTCTCGATGAGTGCCGGCAGCACGACTGTGAAGGACGCAACGGAGGGGAAGGCGGAAGACGGCACAGGAGGCGACGGCGGCGGCACCATTAGCTCATCCACTACTGCCTGGTCCTTGTCTACAAGTCAGCGCACAGAGAAGCTTCCAGCAGGCATGTGTGACGCGGAGGGGGCGGTCACGGAGACCAGTAGGGACCTGAGGGCCGCCGAGAAGAGCTCCAACACATCAGAACAGTGTTCTCCAGAGCTAACTGCGCAGCCACAGTCGACAGCTGCTGTCGCCGTTACCCAACAACAGCAGGGTGGCTTTGCCTGCCTGGACTTCTCCGCTGCCTCATACGTGCAGTGGGCCGCTGTCTCCCCGTTCCTGCTCGCAGCCGCTACTCATCACCGCAGCCTGTACGAGGCGGTTCGAGACATGTGCGTGCAGTCGCGCGACATGCTGCGCCAGCTGGTGTTTCCACTCATCGCAATGTTCGAGCACGGATGTGAGGCCATGTTCGCGCAGCAAGTCGGCCAACCGTGCAGCGACCGAGTCACCGCTAATGAAGAGGCGCCTGCGAGAACGGTAGCGACGGCGACAGTTTCGCGCCGGGTCCCCTGCGCCTTTGCTGGCTCTGTGAGTGAAGGACAGGAGGGTGAGCGACAGGAGCAGTGGGGAGGATTTCACGCTTCTACACGAGTGTTGGAGAGCGAGAGCGACGACAAGCGAGTCAGTGGTGTCGGCTGCACCACCTTCACTGATGCGTCGTCGCTGATGGACCACCCAGGGGAGGCGAGGAGTGACGCCAGCGATGCCGGTCTGATCGCGATGCGCGCGGCATCGACTTCGGCGATGGATGTGGCAGGCAGACGGCACGAGGGGAGGCGTAGAGTTGTCGGCAGGGCTTTGTCAACCCCGTTGCTACCCTTCCGTCCCGCTACCCCCGATGCAGACACGACACCGCTCGGTGGCCCAACCCCGTCTTATAGGGCGTTGGCGTCGGCGTCACACCACCTTGTGTCTCCGCTGGTGCGACCGCCTGAGGTGGAGGGGCGAATGATGCACTCGTCGCTACTTTCCGACGTGGCAGCCGCCAGTCCTGGCCATCGGCGACTCATCCAAGAGGCCTTCCAGATGCGCAACTTTGCACAGAGGTCGTGGGAGGTGCTAACGGCGACACAGCGAAGGCGCAGCTCGATGGGGACAGGACCAGGACAGGGCAGTGCAGACGCTTTGTGGATGTTGTTGGGTGCTGCTGAGGGAGCACCACCTTCAACACAACGCGCTTGTGAGGAAGCGAGTGATGGAGGTACTTTGCATAGAACCTCCAGTTGCAAAGGCGCTGCCTCGCGATTCATTACAATCGATGGCACGACTGGCACGCATGGAGAGATGGAGCTGTTCTTGGACGGTTTCTGCCCCTTGCCTGTGCCATTGTGGCTGCTTCCCAGCGTGTTTGGAGTGGGGTTACTGTCAGGGGACACTGGCGGCAGCAGTACGCACAACCACACCAGCGGAGATGAGGGTGTAAGTGACGGAAAAATCTACTCCAGCGGTGTCAGCGCCGGACCAGATGCGGCGGCTCGAGGCCGCCCGCACAGAGGGCAATCGGCCGAGCTGAATGCGCCTGCTGCCGCTGCACCTGTCGCACAGACGGCCGGATACCACGGGATGCAAGGGGTCGATGGTAGCAGTGGAGAGGCAGCCCTGCCTCGGTCGTCTGCGACCGGCCTGCCAGCTTCAGCTGCAACTGCCCACGGCCAGCGTGCCGCGCGTAGCACCGCTACGTTCGCCGTCAGCTTTGCACCTGCGACGGTGCCCACGATAATGTATGCACGGAGGTACGCTGTCCCGCAGCCTGCCCCCCATTGCCCATACGAGGAGGTCATCTTTGTGGTGCTGTCGGACGGCTTGGTGTGCCGCTTCCGCCACGCAGCCCCAGCGACGATTACCAAGACTGGAAAGGTACCCGAGTGTAACACGTCATGTGATACAGCGGAATTGGCTGGCGTGCCGCTAGGCCAATTGGGGAGAAGCGGTGCTGCTTCGACTGACGCTGCTGCGAACGATGTCCTCACACCCAGTGCACACACTGGGGCAGGCCGGTACGTGCTTCCCGACGCCTTGATGGAGCAGGTCGCCTCCTTACTCCTCAGTCACCTTCCCTTGACACATCTCCAGCGACCGTTTGTGTTGCCGCTCGCGGTGCAGGATTGCATGACGATGCTGCCAGAGCACGGAACGTTGCCGCTTATCCTCGGAGCCGCGACAGCTGCGGCGGTGCGGTCGGATGACCCACAGGGGTGGCGGCATGACATGGCGCTGCTACTCGCCCAGCCGTCTGACGCAACTCGTACGCCGCCGTCACTGTACCACCTCATGGACGACTACACAGTCCACCTCCGCGTGCGGGAGATGTCTCTGGCGGCGCAGGAGGCTGCGGAGGCCTACCCCGCGCTCGATATCGACGCAATCCGGATTGCCGCAGAGACGGGCCGGCGCCCCGGCGTGTCGGCAGACAGTGCCTACCCGTTCAACTGGGCCTACGGATATCCGGTGAGCGCCCCCCCGACTGACGAGGCGGCGTCCGCACTGACGAGCTCACACACGTACTGCGACCTCGTGCAACGGCGCCGCTTGAATGAGGAGCGCTTTGACCAGCTTGTCGCCGCGGCCTACGATGACGGCTGCGTTGGGCCACTCATCGTGTTTCTTCAAGACATGCTCGCCGCCCGACCGCCTCCGCCGCCCCCGCTTGCTCCAGCGGCACACACTGAGGTGTCGCAATTCACCACCTCGGCGGGCACTGCGGCGACGACGACGACATCCGCGTTTTCGGCCTCCTCGCTCGCACCAGCGCCTCAGCCTCTCCGTTCGCCAGAGGAGACGTTCTCGCTGCAGCAGCGTCTCTACGCGTATGCGGCTATGCTGCCTCGCCCAGAGGCGTACTTGCGCAGTCTCCTGGCAGCTGTTTTAGAGGCTGTCGAAGTCAGCGAGGATACCTTGACGAATACATCATTGTCACCCTCGCCTTTGTCACCGTTGTCGCCTGCAGGGGTGTCTGTCTTCAACCGGAAGCAGCATCACTGTAGTCACCGACTGGCCGGCACTGCCACGCCTGCTACTCACGTCTCGGCACGTGGTTTGCAGGAGTGTCGGCTCGCTCTCTTCCGCTTAGAGAGCGCTCGTTGTAGGCTCGCCTTGAATGATGCGTTTAGCGCCGACAGCAGCAACGCCAGCCACTGGCTCGAGGTGCGCCGCACGTATGCGAAAGAGCTGGCCGAGTGGAGTGTGATGGAGTACCTCCTGGACATACACACCCGTGAATGTGGCACGGTGCTTGTGAACACTTACAATGGCCATGTGGCGGTACACGCCCTGGGGCGGTACTGCCTTCAGCCGCCGCCACAGCAGAGTCGCGTCGTATGCTCAAAGCAAGCACCGACATATGCGGCTCACATCGCCCCTCTTGTCACGAGCCCGTTCCCGACGCATGACGCAACGCTGTTCCGCTTGACCCCGGTGTTGGTGGCTGGCCTCCCCTTGCAGAGTCCCCACGCCGCTTTCCAGTACCACGCCAGCTCCGTACTCTACGAAATATTTCAGTACGTGCGGGATTTGACTGGCATTTCCACCTACGGGGTCGACCCTGTGACGGCATTAGCGCATGCTGTGCCTTCATCACCGTCGCACACCTCCTCGACAGGCGCGTCACTCTCGACATGTACATCTACGGACTTCTCTAATACCGCGAGCGGTGACTTCAGCGCTGCTCTGCTGGGTCGTGATGCGGGACTTCGACCAGAGAGCGGTTCTGCATGTGCATCGGGATCGGCGAACGCCGGTATCACCACGGAATGCGCAGGGAAGCGGAGCGCTGCAACCACGCTACGACGCTCCAACTCAAAGGCCGCTGTTGCACCGGAAAGCAAACAGCACGAGGCCCCGCCGCCCCTCGAGTCACTGGTCCGTGTCGCCACCACCGCAGCGACCACCGCACCCTCTTCCGCCTTCTGTGTCTCTCCTGTACGTGGAGCGGCGCAACTTCGCCAACTTCGCCGCTCGGCGATGCCGCCGACGCTGTAACGCTGCCTCCGCCGCCACACTGCTTTGACTCTAGCTCTTTCCGGTTGAAGCTATCGTACGATGCGCTGTTCATCCTGCACGAAGAGTCCGAGCGCAGTGGGCGGGTAGCCATGCTGAGCTTGTTACGCACCCAGCGGGAGGCTACGCAGGCGGAGTGGCTGCGCATGGCACCAGCAACACCGTACCAGGATCGAGATAAAGGTAACGCTGTGGAGGCAGCTATACCGGCCGCAAACCACGACGCAGTGGAGGAAGGGACGGAGAGGATTCCGGCATCCGCTGCAATCAATAGCAGTGACTGCAATGACGACGATGATGACAGCGCTCCGCGCTTGGGGTCTGCGTGTGAACTTGTTGCCACCATGATCGCGGCGGCCACAGATGAGGAGCACCTGCTTGGGGTCGACAGTGTGTGCCCCCACACGTGGCAGCGGTGGGCACCGCAGTGGTAGCGCATTTTACACGGGCGATGACCGCGAGAGCACTTGTGTTTTTCCTTGCTTCTGTGTCGCTGTACACGTGTATATGTATTTCTCGAGAAGAGCAGTGCTGCAGCTGCACTTCCACGCCTCTATTCACGTGCGTCATCATGAACCTCAATCACACGAAGCGGCGAAACGAAAGCAAACTGAAGGCAGCAGCGAGACCGGGATTGACCTGTCCTTCACTCTCCCTCTCCTACCCTCAATGCACCGCAGCGGCGTTGGCCACAGCACGAGGATGCTGGAACCAGCCGACGGTTGAGCTGCTCGCTCGCAAACATGCTTGCGCTGCTGATTGGGTTCCCCCTTCAGAGGGCTTCCCCGTCCACCTTCACTGGCGATGTCGTCATGCCTCCACCCTCCTTTCGTTTGCTGCTGCTCTGGCGTCGCCTCTCATCCTTCTCCTCCTCTTGTCGTCCTCTTTAGCGTTGCGCGTATCTGCGCCTCTCTCGAGCGTGCCTTTGTGCCTGTGCTCTTTTCTTCTCCTCGTCACTACTGCCTCTCCATCCCTCGCTCGCTCTCTCTCTTTCTCTGCTAGTGTGCGCGCGCAAGACTTGCTGTCGAGGTCTCGGCAACTCTCATTATCGAGCTTCTCTCTCTCCTGGGTCGAAACCCTTCTGTCTTACTCTCGCCAAGCACCTGCGGAGAATTGCCCTTTACAACAGAAGAAAACAAAGCTCGAGTGCGTTACGTCCGTGTGCATCTGCATTCGTATCCATGTAAAGGCACTCCACTCCCAGCATCATGAGCTCGAGCATTTCTTCCGCGACTCTGAATTTCTCGCGCGACAGCGCACGCCGCATGGTGCGTCAGTTGCACAACCGCGTTGCGGAACAGCGGCAGGCTGTCATGGAGTGCCGCAGCCGTGCCGAGGCCATGTCCGCCAGCAGCATCACGCGCGACCGTCGTGCAGCAAGGCGGAACAGCCATCACTATTGTGCTTTGCTAAGGTGGCCTCGGAGAAGGATGTGCAGCAGAACTTCATTCCAGATATGCCACTTAGCGGCATTTCCGTTGCTGTTTCAGACGCACTAGACGTTCAGGAGTTCTACCCCCACTCCAGGCTTTACACACCGATGTCCAGTCAGGCCGCACGCGCAGAGTTCCCGCTGATCCCCTGGCTACGCCGCCAGGGTGCACAGTTCGTCGGCAAGCTGAGCTGTTGCACCCCCTTTGGGCTGAGCGAGGGTACTGTCTTTGGCCCTGAGAAGCCGGCGTCTATCGCTATTACAGAGAACGCGTGCGACTATGTCATCAGCTGCTCGCTGAACGGGCCTCCATCGGTGTTATGCGCTGTGCACCACGACATGGTCGGCTTCAAGCCCACCTCACAGACATTCAGCACTTTCACGGAGCAGTTTGAGCTGACAATACCGTCGATGACGGTTGGACTGTCGGCGCGTCGTATGGATGATTTGATGTACCTATGGCAGCTCTACACCGCCTCGATTGACCCCGAGAAGTACTTCGAGTCATCAGCGAAGCAGACACAGTCTAGCACCTCCCCTACTGTGGGCAGCACAGGCGCTTCTTCACCACCCTCTGCGCCGACGGACAGGGACGCATCGTCGCCCCCGGTCACTACTGGCGAGCTCAAGGACGGACACAGCGTTACAAGCGCCTCTGGGGATGCGCCGCCATTCCACGCCCCGAGCACTACCGTGACGCCTCATGGTGGTGGCCCCAGTCACCAGCAGGCCTCCGATCCAGCAGCGCGTCTAGTGCAGTTCATCAGCAGTGGTGGAGCGGCCAGACAGCGCCGGAGGTGAAGCACCCGGATGACATGACAAAGTGCCCTCTCCTGAAATCCTCGACCACAATCCGCACAACTACACGGTGCGCGACCGCTACGGCCGTATTGCTGACATCGACGTTGGCTGGAGTGACTACAACGCCGAGGCAGCCATGGCGGACGACTTCAATCAACCATCGCGACCAGGTTTTCTTCGGCGGCTCTTCACCGGGTCCCAGGAATACGAGAGGCCGCAGGTTGAGCTCGCTGTTGGTTACCCAGCCGAGTGGATTGACCAGTACTGTAGAGGCAAGTATACGTCGTCGGCGGAGTTCCACCAGCGCCTCACAGACGCCGTGCGCATGCACAGCGCACTACACTACAATCAAAAACTCGAGATTGTGCCGCTGGCGTTCGACTTCTCCGTGGAGGATGTGATGGAGGCATTGACGATCATCTCAAATTACCAGCTCGCCAGAGCGTTTGAGCGAGTGTTTGCGCCGGCGACGGCGTCTGCTAAAGACGACGAGGACGCGAAGAGCGGTGAGGATAATGGGCAGAGTGGCAAGAACGATGACAAGTCAACCGTGTTCTCCCCAGAGAAGGAACAGCAGCTCTCTGTTGTGCCTGACCTGGAGTCGATCAAGCTTAGCGGTCCTAACGCACAGGCAACAAACTGGCAGAACACGTTCGAGGGACTACCTGGTGTCCGGGGGGAGTTGCCAGCAGCTCTAATAGATTCCATTCAGGCTGGCCAGAAGCTTTCCATCCGCGACTACCATCACGCTCTGCGCGTCCGCGATGACGTTGTGCGCTCCACCGAGGAGCACTTCGTAGATGTGGACTGCTTTGTTACACCGCTGCTGTCTGACCCATACACGAGCGGAGACGTGCGCAGCGTGCGGCCCACGTTATCGTTCCAGCTTGCCGGCAACCCCATTCTCTCTGTACAGGTGGACCCGCAGACGCCCGTGGCGCTGGTCGGCGAGCTCGGTCGTGATGCCGCGCTCATGGAGGATGCGTTTTGCTTCCTACAGTTTGTACGTGGTGCGTCCCCGTTGCAGTGCCGCCAGTGAGTGTTTGATTAATGCTACGTGGCAGCACTAGTGCAATCGGGGGCCACTATTCTCTCCCTTTCAGCCGATTCAGCCGTGCCCATCACGTCGCAAGCTGCGTCAATCCTCGGTGCGTGGCCAACGCGGAGGGTAGCGCTCATGCGTAAAATAACAGAGGGCGAATCCAGTACGAGTTGGTCCACTCAGGGGCACGGGCTAGGCGGTCGCGGCTGCCCACTCCTGCGGGTGTGCCGTTGGGATGCGTGGGCCAGGCCTGTGAGAAGTGGGGGAGGGACGAGCTATGTATCCCGTGCGCCAGCAAGGGGGGAGCTGTGCTGTGCTGGGGCCGAATGGTGCTTCCGGAGAGGGAGAGGGGTACGGGCGAAAGGAGCAGCGGACCCTTTTGGTGTGCCTCGCCCTTTTTTTTTTTTTCTGTTGGCTCCCCCTCTGCGCGCATCGTCGCGCTGTGTCACTCCGTCGCCACGGCCGACAACTCTTCTCCCGTTCCCCCCCACTTTGTACATGCTTCAGGGTTTCTGCGTGAGAGCTCTTCCCGACTCTCATGTCACCTCGCCTTGTAACCACGCCTCTTCAGTATACGGTGGTGCATGCTGATTTCCCCACTAACCGCTCTTCTCCCCTCCCCCTTGTGCTCCTCTCCCGCTACCAACTTGATGTGTTTTCACTTTCTTCTGCGCACCTCATGCGGCTCTTTTCTCCCTTGAGTTCTCTCTAAACTGACCTTTTCGTTATTCATCTCCTTTTTCCTGCTACAGCGTTAGGGAGGACACCCCACCCACCCACCCACACACACCCACCCACACCCACACCCACCCACCCACCCACACACACACCCACCCCACCCACCCACACACACCCACCCACACACACACACTCCCCCTCCCTCTCACAGACTCCAGTCAGCGCATCTTCGCCGCTCCAGATTGCCCTTTTCTCCCTCACACACTCACACGCGCGCCTTACGCACTCATGTGAGGCACACTTCACCCTTTCTCCCCCTTATTCTTTCCGCTCGTCAGAGATTTCACTGGGAAAAAAAAGCGACAACACTACAGTGTTGGCGTACCTTTGCAGCTTGTGCGTTTTACCAAGCCATCCGAGGTTGAACTGGTCGTGGTGGCGCGTGAGTGCAGCAGAGCCCAGCCACATCCACTGCATCGCCAGCTTCGTGGACATCTGCGATTGTGCCCAGCGTGAGCTGTTGCTGCCTCTGCCGGCGGTCGTCTAGGGACGTCCCCGCCGCATTTGAAGCGGCCTAGACTGTCTCTTTCTCTTCTACTTTGTCTTTCACACGCCGTCACACGGGCTTCGGGAACGCGAGCATGACAGCCACCCTAACCGCGGAACTTGACGCGGCGGCGGGCCTGCCGAAGGAGTTACACGGGAAAGCACAACCCCTCCCCCTCGATAAGTTCGCGAGAGTGGGGACGTGCGCTAGCACGGGAAAGGAGATCACTCTCTGCTACAGAACTCTCGGTAACCCGATGACCCATGCCTGCTGCTCGTCATGGGCCTCGGCGGCACATTACTCAACTGGAAGAATGAGTTTGTGCAGCAACTTCTCCAGGCAGGCTTCTTTGTGGTTCAGTACGACAACCGCGACACGGGCCTGTCGACCCACCTTGACGGCTACCCGACCCCGGCCATTGCCCGCATGATACTCCCGGCGTGGGCCTCCATCGGTGAGGGTACACCTCCCTACACGCTGTACGATATGGGGCGAGATGCATGGGGTTTGCTGACGGCACTCGGGATCCCGAGTGCGCACGTCCTTGGCACGTCCATGGGTGGCATGATTGCGCAGTGTATGGCGCTACAACACCCCGAGCGGGTGAGGAGCCTCGTCGTATTTTACACGCACAGCAGCGGCCCGCATGTGAAGCCGCAGACGTGGAAAATGTCGCTGGCGATGATGAAGAAGCCGTCCGGGACGTCCGTCGAGAACAAAGTGAACTTCACGGTTCACATGAACTCCCTTTTCAGGGGCGACTACCCGCAGGACGAGCAAGAGACTCGCTCGATCGCCGTGGCTAACCTCACACGATGTCCAGTCGACGATGACGGGGTTATGCGGCACATATGGGCGGTGCGGCGTGCAGAGAGTCGTGAGAAGGGCCTTCGCCGGTTGAAAGGCGTCCCGACGCTCATCGTGCACGGCATGAAGGACACGATGATTCCTTTCGAGAACGGTATGCAGCTGGCTCACCTGATCCGAGGGTCAAGGCTTGTCGCCTTTGCACGCATGGGGCATTCTATCCCGAGGGAGCTCTACAGGGAAATTATAGAGGAAATAAAGCTGCAGAAGACGCGCGGTGAGGAGGCGAAGGCTCAGACAGAGAGGCCGCCATCTGGTACGGGCGCGACGAACTCCATTACGCTGACCGAACATACGGTTGTGGGATGAAGCCAAGCGGGGAGAGGAGGGGGGGGGCGTTGCTTGTCTTTCTTTGCTATCGTTGCTAATTTCATGTTTCCAGAGAAGCGAAGGTACCGTAGCGGACGTGCCGGCAGATGGCTAGCGCTGATGACAATCGCTCGCTTGTTTGGGGTTGAGCCTGAGGTGAAGGGTTATGTCCTTGCCTTTCAGGTGGTGGAGAGGGCAGCTACTCACATCAGCGTTTCCTGTCGTGCTGTGTGTTTGCCTATAGGTGCTGCTCGCAGTCGTCCCACCTCCCCAACGCCCCTCTGGGCAGACCACTACCGACACTGACACGCACCCAGGAACGTCCGAGATGCCTCTCTTTCCCCCTCTCCCTGTTTTTCTATTTCGCACCATTCCAGTCGCTTCATTCCCCTAAGCCCCCCGCCTCTCTTTGTCCCCGCTGTATGCGAGACTGCTGCTGTGCGTGTATTCCTCGTGGGTCTCGTGTGGACTTGTGCTGAGCACTGAGGCGAAGAGAGAAGGAAAACAGCGCGAGGCGCAGGGAGACAGCGGCTGGAGCAGGGGGGGGAGGGAGGAGGGAGGAGGGAGGAGCATCGCGCGCCCTCTGCCGCTGTATGGGAGACTGCTGCTGTGCGGGGTGATTCTTCTACTTGCGTCATTGGCTCCTACATGTCCCTCATTTGCTGTGGCTTTCATGTACTGTCGTATTGTGTACCGTTTCGCTGCTTTTGGTAACGCGGACGGTGCCAGCAGCGTCACGCTGAGCTACGAAGGAGAAGAAAAGGAAATCAATGCCACGTCACACCGCTTGCGTTGACTGCTCTCTTTGCTCGCTTGGCTTGCACACTCGCGCGGTGCGTGCGGGGACCTGTCCTCCTTGATGATAGACCGCGTCCTGCGTGCGCTTGGGATGACCCATGACATAGCATGCTTTGCTTCCCGCTCTTTAACTTTCGTCAAACTATCTTTTCCTCTCCCATGCTTTGCCTGCTTTCCTTTCCAATACAACTCCCCTTCCCACCGTTCCGTCCTGACCTGCCTCCACCAGGTCTTCCTCTTTCCCCTTGCCGCTCTCTGCTAGCTTTCCCACACACCCACCCATCCACACACACACACACACGCACACACACGCACGCACATTCTCGTTGCCTGACCGGAGGGGGGCGCAGTCCTGCGAGCGCTGGAAAAAGGGGGGAGCAGAGAAGTGACTGAGGCTTCAAAGGTGGGAGGCGCACACCGCGCCTCTGCGCCTCTGTCGATCAATCCAAGTCGCCCTGTGCATTTCTCTTTGCTAGAACAACTACACAATCTTTCTCCCTCTCCTCTCGTCTCTCCTCCCCTCCGCCCCTTTTTCTCTCCCACGAAGAGGGTGTATGCACTACATGTACGGACGGCTCAAGTACATCCGCTCAAGCCTATATTCCCTCAGTTGACAACATCATCATCGTCTCCACACGACAGTGAAAAGAGTGGGAAACACGCGACATGCGGGACTACAGCCAGGTGCCAAGCGTGCTCAAGCGACCTCTGCGCATGCCGCGGCGTCGCCTCAGCGTGCGTCGGCGACAGGCTATTTTAGCTGTCATCGCCATTCTGTGCCTGTGTGCGCTTTCGTTTATGTATTTTCTCTCGACATCGCCGGTAAACGAGCAAAGAACGTTCTCTGATATACCATCCAAGCCATGGTTCACAGCTGATGAGAACGCCACGCGTTTTGCACAAGTCGTACAGGACCGCACCCCGGGACAGCATGGCGGGATGCTACCTTCAACCTGATTCTTTCCCGCTCAAAGTCTGGCGACGCCGTGTACATGACACCGACCAACTTTACTCGCTATCGTCGCACCACTGATGGCAACCCTGGTGACTTCCGCAAGTGGGAATCCATCTACCGGCCTGGCGACAGGTACCACGTCCCTGCCTGGGCCACACCGGCGGACCGCGCCACGCTGCACCACGCGTCCATCTTCGTTTCACTAGCCTCGTTTCGCGACCATGAGTGCGCGCTGACGCTGCGCAACCTGTTCGATATGTCCTCTTCGCCGCACCGCCTCTACGTTGGCGTGAGTGAGGAGCGCCTCTCATCGGATGCAAGCTGCCTCTCCAGACTTGGCATGGACAACCTGGAGAGTGGCGAGATGCGGCGTGTGCTGTACGGCGCGGAGGCACCGGCCTCGCTTGGTGTAGAGGTGCGTACACTGACGTGGGCGGACGTGCTCGCGCCGCGGCGGCTGCTGGACGTGGATGCTGTGCTGAGCACGCCCGCCGTTAGTGCTGAAGAGATTGGCGTGGAGCCCGATGGGGTGTTTGTGCATCCGGCTCACGCTGCAGAGCGAGTGTTGTGCGTTGCTGGTGAGTTGGAGACGGCGCGTGATACGCTACTAATTGGTGAGGATGACACGAAGCGCGCCACCTCTGGCCAGTCCATTTTTCGGAGTGGACGTGGGGGGCCACAGCAGCAGCCGTCGCGCGCGCTGGCGGGGTGCCGTGTGACGACGCGCGTGACGGCTGCTTCACACGCTCGAGGACCGACGTTTGGGCGATACATCACGAGCCTCTTTTTCTTCAACCAGGACTACTTCATGGTGGTGGACAGTCACACGCGGTTTTCTGTGGACTGGGACATGAAGCTGATAACGCGCGTGTTCCAGCTGCCGACGCGCGGTGTGCTGTCGAACTACCCGAACGGGTACCGCGAGGGCCATGACCGTGAGGAATTCGAGAAGACGGACGTTATGCTCATGTGCACAGCGCAGGTGCTCAGCAACGGGATGCCGAAGCTTGGTGCGCGGTGGATGCCTCTCTCGCCGCGCCCAGTCCTGCAGGGCTTTGCCGCTGCGGGCTTCATGTTTGGTGATGCGCAGTTCATGCTGGATACGCCGTTTGACCCGTTCTTGCCGTACATGTTCGACGGTGAGGAGGTGCTGTACTCTGCGCGGATGTGGACTGCCGGGTGGGACCTGTATGGGCCCGGGCAACCAGACGTGTTTCACCACTACTCACGGCCGAATACGCCGAAGTACTTTGGGATCATGACGCCAAAGGAGGCGGCGCGGCGTTTGCTATCAGAGAAACGGACGCTATACCTGCTACGGCGCGCACAACCGTGGATCGCGGAGCTTGTGCATCGTGGCTACGTGAGCCCTGACGGGCAGTCGACGCTGAAGCCGCTGCCGTTAGCTCCACCACCGGAGACGCGGCTGATCGTGACCGATGAAGTCGCTTCCGCGACTCGCGAAATCAACGTGTTGTCGAAATACTACGGGATGGGTGCAGAGCGGTCGGTGTCTTCGTATTGGCAGCACACGGAGCTGTCGGATGAATTTGTAAAGACGAAGGACAACGAGAACCGGTGGGTGGGCGGCATTGGGTTATGCGAAAAAGGCGCGGCCTTGGCGTGACGTGTATCTGCTGGGCTGTTGAGTGACGAGGTGAGGAGGGCGGTTGGGGTGGGAGGATTGTCGGGCTCAAGCGCGAAGGCGACGGACGAGCTCAAAGGGGACAGGCTGCCACCAACGTACCTCCGGCGCTGCGTCCGTTTTCATCTACTGAAGTTTCTCTTATACTGCTCAATCCACGCGTCTCGCTGCCGGCGGAGAAGAGGGAGGGCGGCGGGAGCGGTGGGGAAGGGGAGGGTTGTCAACCAGCTCTGGTGAGACGTGTCAGGGGAGGTAGACATCGTGTGACATGCACAGCCCAGCGTGCACGCATGCGGAAGCTGATACACCCTCTGGGGCTGCCCACTCACGTGTACTCTCTCTCTCTCCTGCACTTCAGCCGTCCCGTGCCACTGGAGGGGGACGAGTACAGCGGAGGCGAGGATTGAGCGCGCCTCCCCATTGTTTCATCATGCTTGCAGTATAGGGAGGGGGGGGGAAGGGCGACTAACGGATTCAGGACAGAGCTCATCTTCAACGTATGCTCTACTTGGTTAGGTGTTGCGGGCGGATTTCAGCGCGCCAGCACCGTCCACGTGTGCGTACACCCCCATTCACCCCCCACCTCCCCTTTGCTAGCGTTGTTTCCTCTGCTCACCACTTGCCCACTACTTCACGTGTTGTGCGGTAGAGCTGTGCGTTGAGAAAGAAGAGGAAAATCAAAACAGGCAAGCCAACAAGCGCTAATCCTGCCGGGAACAGTTGTAAAGGGGCCCTCGTCATTCCTTTGCTTTAATGCGCTCGTGGCCGTCATGGAATGGTTACCCCCCATGCCCACACGAGCGTGATCACGCAGCCACGACACTCCCTCTTGCGGCACCCTCCCTTCTCCTCCCTCTCTCTCAAAGCCTGTCTTCCACCTACCTCATCTTTTCCCGTGCTCTCGTGCTCGTCCTTGCCAGCCGTCATGGACGCTGTCGGCCGGACATCTTTACAGCGATCGCGTGCCTCGTCCCGGATGTGATTGTCGTCACGGTTGTGACTGTGCTCCCATCAACATAGTCATGCCCAAGGCAACTCTGGCTTTAGGGGGGAGTGCACCACTGCTACCCGATGCGGTGTGTGTGTGTGTGTGTGCGTGTGTGTGTGTGGGGAGGGGTAAACGACAATATCGCAGCGGTAAGATGAACCTGCAGAGGTCTTTGTAGGAGGTCTTCTCAAACCCAAAGAGGATAGAGAGCCTCATGGGCCTTGACGGTTCTCTTCGCCATTATCTCCATCTTTGCACTCGTAGCGACAGTGATGACAAGGCTGGCTCTTCGCCAGTTTCGTTTCCCGTATTGCCCGCGGTTCTCCTCTCTTCGATTTCCTTTCTGGCAATGCTCTGATCTGCTGGGCATGCGTGGCTGGCGTTCACAGGAAGTACAGCGCCTTCGGGAGTCCGGGATCAAGGACGCCTATAACTGAGCTTGTGGCTTTTAGCTTATCATGGCTGCGTGGCGTCTGCGGACACTGGAGGTCATCCTTCTGTTCATCACACATTACCGAAGCGCACCGACGCGCCGAGGGTCTGGCGAAGTTGGTGGTGGTGGGGGGTAGGTGAAGTGAAAACAGTGATGCTCCACGCACACTCGCGCACGCTCCTGCATACACAGACGCAACGGAAAGGAGTGAGGCGGGGCGACTTCACTCGTCCACACTTCCATAGGCGCACCCTCAAACACTAAGGCATGGAGGCTTAGCTACAGCAGAACAAAGTAGATCACCGCTCAAACAAAGGTGGCAAACCGTGCTTGTTGGGGCGTAAGCTGCTTGACATATCAGATATGCCGACGGGGGCGGGCAGGTTTTGCACAGTCGATCACCTCAGGGAGGGAGAGAGAGAGACGAGGAGAGCAGTGGACAGAGGATGGGTTGTCTGTTTCGTGCGGACCACCTACGTGCGTGCTGGTGTCCTTCTCTTTCTCTGTGCTCTCTTCTCGCTTCTCTCTGTTGCCGGCTTTGGACTCAGATACACCCTCCTTGTCTTTGATCGCTTCCGCTTCATCTCACAGTGTGTGTGCCTGCTTCAGCCTTCTCTGTCTACGGCTGCACCTTAGCTGGTGCCTTGGCTTCTCTTCCTGTGACTGCGGATGGCGTACTGCGACTACCCATGCCAACACTGTCCCCCCCTCCCTCTCACTACCACCACCACCTCTTCTTCTTCTCGCAGAACGGAGAGAGGAGAGAGAGGGGATGGGGGGGGCGAGGGCTCCACGCTGCCTCTTTCAGACGTACACCCGTTGCACCTCATCTCGTCTCTCGTACTCACGGACGCAACCGCATCTCAAGGCATGTGCGCACGCGGAAGCGGAGTCGACGCGGGGAGAATCGATGGATGGCTGGAATGCGTAGACAACAGTGATGACGAGGGGGGAGAGGGGTAGCAGCCAAAGACGTGAGCAGCTCTGCATTTTTGCTCTCCTGCCCTCACTTTCTACGCATGCACCAACTTCCGCCATGGTGCGACGCACGCGCCGTCTTTGTGGCTTGGCCTGTGTGTCTGTCTCTCTTCTGGGCATCTGGCTTGTCTGCTCATGGCGGTCACTCTCCTTGAGGGAGTCTTTTGCTTGTTTTCTCTCCTCCTGCACTTCCCCCGGTGCACGTGTGTGTGTGTGTGTGTGTGGTGTGAGCAGCTGCGCAGAGCTTCAGTGAGGCTCATGCTCATGACATGTATGTGTACGCGTGCACTGCCTTTCGAAAGTGCGCCTGCGCCCGCCTCCCTTTTTTTTCTTCCGTTTGCCCTTCTGCTCACCAGCCTGTAGGCACACAGACACACGTGCACCGGAGCTGCACCGCCACACCCGGTGCGCAGGCTAGAGCGCTTGTTTAAGAGCGAAAGCACATGTGTGGGTATACGCAAGCTCTTCCTGTTTTCTATCGCCACCTCTGCCC